>BCIM01000014.1:0-473840 GCA_039545315.1 Kondoa malvinella
GCTTCTCTCTTCTTCTCCAACTTCCAGTTGGTCTAAGAGCTCTGCACCTAGGTATGTGTAGTAGCATGCAATGTATAACTTCCAGTTGGTCTAAGAGCTCTGCACCTAGTCAAAGCAGAGCTCTTAGACCAACTGGAAGTTGTGCAGAGCTCTTAGACCAACTGGAAGTTGGAGAAGAAGAGAGAAGCTCTGCGCCTCTTAAGCGCCTAACCCATACTGAGCCCTTAAGTCACCAAATCCTTCAACGGGAAGCAGCGTAGTGGTTGAGCAGGAGCATGTGGCGTCAATCTATGAAAAATTGCAGTCAGAATAATTCATCTGATGAGCTATACACCAGTGTGCTAAAAAGGAAAGGATGGCACATCCTTATAGCAGTTGGTTCCGCGGTAGAGATCACGCTCATTAGGATGACCTCACAGTCTCAAACAACATCCAGCACATAGGCCTAGGCTAGATCTGTAAGCGTCTGTGCTGTGAGACAGCTTCTGTGACGGTTACGGCGAGATAAAGCAAGTAGAGAAGAACTCTGCCGCAGTTGATCAAATGACGGATATGGATGTATCAGTATATTATTCCTTCTTCGTACCTGTACCTTGTCTACTTATATTCAAAGCTACATGGACTGTCGATCTCACTTAACTCGTATGTATACCACCTGCACAATTGTACCTTATATACATGTTCAGTGCAGAAATACTCCGAAAGTATTGCTCGCAAGCTAGATTAGCATGTGTATTTATGTGCCTATCGAGCGATGAAAACATTGGTGCACTTATACCTACCTACCATTCGCAAGGATATAGTCTTCAAAACTATTTTGAGTCAGTACCAACCAGTTGAAACTGTATTCTTTTTGGCTTAATGGCCACGGAGGGGTCACGGCCTTGCCCAGTGGTTGACGGCTAGCCTATCGTTGATGAGGATTCCCGTTGTGCAGGCAAAACACAACGGACTCACTTACCACGCTGGGGGATGCTTCGATCGGTCGCCTAATCATGTGCTGTTGAAAACTGTCTGCCGACGGGCGTTGAATACAATAAAACTCCTGGACCGAAAGTCCTCCGCTGTTGACCGCAGGGTTTTTAGGTATTCCAGCCCGAGAAATCTTTAGGCTCCTGCCGGCCGCGATGCGAAAAGGCTTTGGGCCAGTGGCTTTCGTTGCAGCATTGAAGATGGAGGGTATTGTCGCATCACCGAAGGCAAGTCAAGACGCTTATCTCGGCTCTTTAAGCACTCACTGGACGAGTATATTGTTGTAGCTTGCTGACGAGCGTCACTGTTAGCCATCTTTCAGAGGCCAGAATCTCAATTGATTGCAGAGACGAAAGCCTGCAACGGGATCAAAATTTGCAGACAAGTCGCACTCTGTGCAACCAGCGATCTGTCTCAATCCAGCGAGCCACCCAGAAACATCTATGATCACAGTGCCTGACAGCTAAGCATCATTATGCTTCTTCTCCATGGATAGCGGCAAAGCAAAGGACCCTCCTACTGTTTTGTTGCTATCTGAAAACGATGCTCTGTCTTTATCAGCCGAAGCACTCTGCTGATGCTACAGCAGTCTCATAGACCGACGACGAGGACGGTGATGATGACTGATATCTACTCAACTACTCAACAGCTGCTTGGAACCCTTGCTGTCACTTAGTAGTGATCTGCGAAAATGCTGCTGAGACTGCTAAGTCGCAAATCAGAACGAGGTAGGGACCGTGACTTGATAAGACACACTATATGACGCTTTTATATGACGCTTTTCCAAACAGACCGAAGCAGAAAGAGAGCTGTTCACAAGTTACTGCACCGACGGATGGCTGTATACTGGAGAAGACTGCTAACCTTGACAACCTGATCAGACTGAACCACTCAAGGCTGCATCTACGTGTATGGTAGCGACTCTGCGAAGCTGTTGATATCTTCTCTCTCTCTCTCTCAGGGCATCAGACATTGGAAATCGCCAAGCAGGATCGCTCACATTGCATGCTGCATGCTTATAAAGAACAGAAGTTCAGCTTCGTAGGCAGTCAGCACAGCAAACGTTGTAAGACTGGTCGCTCACCCAAACATTCAATCAAGCTGTATCATACTGTGGATGCACTCCCGAGGATTTCGCGGCAGACTGCTGTCCAATGCTCCATCTCTGGAAAATGTATGCTGACAAGACAATGAGTCCGCTCCGTATAAAGCTGGAAAGCTTTGGTAAGCCTTGAAGTGACACTGAAAACGAGCCAAGAGAGCAAGAAGGGCACTCCGAGAGCAACCCTGGCCTGGAAAACGCAAGAGAAGTGGACAGATATCGATCGGAGTGTGCAATTGTCATTCAGCCGACCGAGGCAAATAATACCATATAGACAGAGCAAGGCTTGTTGAGCAGCTTCGTGAGGATATAATACAAGCGCCTGAGGTACATCCGATTCGCGCTTCTACAAAAACTGACAGGCTTGCAAAATCGCTCGCACTCTGATCTTCAGTTCGAAGCCGAGCACTTGCAGCGAGTCAGACCGCCCTCGTATCATCGAAGATTTCTTCTGTCCCATAGCCGAAGATCGCATCAAACTATCGAGTGCGAATGAAGTGGAGAAGTCGGCGGTTTGGTCTCGCCAGCAAAACAGCTTTGTCGCCAGGTTGTGTTCTGACGGCTATGCACCGATAGACTGAGATTCAACTTACGCGCTGGTCTTCGTAAAGCCTTGGGCTTTTGTAGACCAGAATTGTTGGTTACTCGAGTAGCGAACGTCTGGTCTCGCGACCGAGCTAAAGGCAGCCGATGCCAAGGGTTTCCCTTGCTACTCGGCAAAGAAAAGGCCAGCCAGCTATAACACAAGGGCGTATTGCTGAAATTGCGCAGGCCGCATCAGGCTGTCTTCTCGCTTCTCCGGTGGAACACAGAGTTGCTGCTTCGACGGCAAGAGAGGTGTCAGAAGCATTGGCTTTGATGTATCATTGAAGCGCCTTGTGCGGGTTGGTTGATTCAAGGCAACCGGTTCAAGACAACAGGTGGACAAGACACAATGCACTCGTGACATAAGACAGTGGTAATGCACACGAGTAGCCATCAAAGCTGCAGCAAACGCTATCGTCGACTTGCAAGCTTAACGACAACCTGTCAGATTGACCTCATGGTATGAATGCATTCACTGATCGTCAACCTTTACAAGCTCAGGAAATCCTTGACTTCGCTTTCTGATAGCTTGCGGAACGTCGGTTGCGGCTGTGCTTCTTCTCCTGCTTCTTCACCTCCGTGCACGCGGGCTTCCGACTTCGCTGCCCAGCCTTCCCCAGTACCAATCACGCCCACTTCAATGGTTTTCTCCGTCATCTGACCCTCAAAGCCTTCCTTGAGCGTTAGCAGAGCAGTATGGATCGCGTCTTCTAGTGAGATGTCGTCGTTGTACCTATTAACCAGCATCAATTGACATGGTTGGTGACACGCGAAACGGAATGATGTACCGCTTTTCCAAAAACGTCTTGGCATTGGTTTGATTCTTCCCTATGGCGCTTGCCTTCCACGCCCAGAAAGAACCGGACGGATCGACTTGGTAGAGCGTTGGGCCTTTGCTTGCATCCCAACCAGCGACCAGTATCGAAACCCCATACGGCCTCACACCTCTGTTGCACACGCACGCAAGTCAGACTGACAGCCTTTCCACATCTTCAAACAGCACTGACCCAGATTGTGTCGCACTCTGCATGACAGTTGCAATCTCTTGCACCAAGACTTTCGTCGGTGGATACTCTTGATAGATTTTCCAGTACGCTTGAGCTGACTTGCGCGCTTTCGCTACCAACACGCGGAAATCTGGGCCCATGCCAGAATACACCATGCCAATGTTTGGACAGATCAAAGCTACTTTCTCAATCATGCTGTCGTCAATGAGAGGAGAGAGTGTCTACGATATGGTAGCGAGCAGCCTCAGCTACCTAAAGAGCCCTAGCTCGCGGGAGAAACGAACCCTCTTCTCTGTTGCAATGACTATGCCATTCGTAGCTTTGATCCCGAGACTGGTGGTGCCTTGGCCAACAGCAGCCAGTGCATGTTCGATCTGGACAAGCTTGCCTGTGCCACACGAGAGCAGCTTAGGCGACAGCTACGAACAAAGCCAGGTCGCATCAAGACTTACCGCTAGGCGAGAAAGTTGTTAAGGAAAAGCTGCACCACAGTAATCAGTTCTCAGTTGCTCTAGGAGCTCAGCTAAAGTCGCAGTACCTGTACGCTCCACCACCGCCAGATGCCATTGTGTGTGATGATTGTTCGAGTTCAAGATTACGCGGCTTCAGCTCGTGCCGTCACCGCTTGTTCGTGAAACCTCAAGCTATCCACATGTCTAATCTATACTACACTAATGCTCCTGCAACCTATCTGGTGCAGTGTTTATCTCCTCTGCTTCGTCGGCCTGCGTGGCGCCAGTCTCTCGCATACCGCTATATTCAGACGATGGAGACGCATCCTCCTCCTCAGCTACGTCGCTCTCGTCGCTTGTCACATCTGCCGGTGTTACAGTGACAGTCGGCGTCTTGGATTCTTCACTGACTATGCTGAGTTCACGCTTGGGCCGCGGTATTTCGTCGTCTGCCTTGATGCTTGCTGTTCTGGATAGATTCTGACTGGGAGATAGTATCGAGAGCGGTGGTAATATAGAAAAGATGGTCGTAGAATCATTTGCAGGACCGTATGCGCCAAAGGGATCCTCGTGTTGTTGTAAAAGCTGGTTACGGACGCTCAGGGAAGCCGCCCAGCATAGCCTAGAAACGTACCACTTCGAGTACAGGATCTGTTGTACCCTTTGTCACTATTCTATCAAAGACGTCGACTTCGCTACGTATCACCAGGGCCGTTTTAGTAGCAATTATTTCCCTGTTATGAGCTTCAACATGTATACAAAGGTGCAACAGAGGACAACTTACCAAACTTCTTGTTCCGATTCATACGTATCCATATAGTGTTCTGCCTTGAGATGGTCGAGGTCCTACTATGCGTTTCAGTGCCATGATCAAACTCCCTGCAACTGACAGACGTTGACATGGTTCTGTAACTCTACCAATGCTCTTCTGAAAGAGGCCAGATCTGGCGATAGTAGCGATGGGCATGTGCAATACGGTTTAACAGCGAACATACCTCTTTGCTTCTTTTTGCCTGCTTTGATGTTTTTGGCTTCAGTGTCTCTGATCAGTATTGCCTTCTCCTGCGTAGTCTTTTCATAGGCGCCTTGTCTGTCAGCGACTCTTGATCGATGCGCATCAAACTCGTCCATAAGAGGAACCTAGAATGACAGAAGACATGCTCAATAGCAGCCTCTGGGACGATATGGCCAGAGACTTGCCTCAAAATGCCTATAGAAGCTATCGGAGAGTATCTGATGGTCTACAAACAGAGGTTATCCGACCTGTGAGCCACTTGCAAGCGACAACATACGATTGCCCATGAGATAGTGAAGTGCACTAGCAGCCATCAATTTCTCGCCAGAGCTTGCTGAATCCACTTGCGAGTCGCGATCGCCTGTATCATCTGATCCAGAAGAGTCTTCCATGCCATTCATACCAAAGGCGGGAGGTTTCTTGTTGTCCGCAGCAGCGCTGGGACCGTTGGCTCCTTTCTGCCTGGCGCATTCTTCCAGAGCTGCAGCAAAGTCCGAAGTTGCTTTCGCGAGGGCCATCATGCATTTGCGGTATTCTTTCGCGCTATTCAACAAGAGTTCGAAAGCGGTAAGGGAAGCTTGAACGTCTTTGCGCGAGAGAACTACATCTGGGCCGTGGTGCTCAATGAAGGATTGTATCGAAGATGCGCTGGATATGATGGACGGGCTTGGCATTGGGTTGCGCGAGTAGCCAGACCGAACAGAAGGGGGCATCTCGCGGTCGGTCGTCGAGTTTGATCAACATCAACAATCTTTGAGCGCGCCGTTGCTGTACTGCACTACTCTTACTGATACATTGGCCTGTCCCTGTATCATATTGTTGGCTACCCTGCAGATCTCCTCTGCTCAACACCGCCGACACGTTGAAGAAAGCGGTGTTCCACGGTGATTATTTGGACTGTCGGCATCGCAACGAAGAGTGCTCTTGCTGCTGACCAGTATACTGATATTCTTGAAGTCCGGTCCGAATACCAGGCCGCTATGTTCAGGAGTTATAGTCAGATATACGTTGTAGTCCAGAGGTCTGCGGACCCTCGCTTTGGTCCTCTCTTGTTGGTCCTCTTGGGTTGCCTCGCTAGATGACCCATTTGCAAAGCCTGAATACCAGCAAAACTGTGTCACAACTCTTAGCCTGACATCCTCAGACTCTGTACCCATTTCGAACTAACCGGACAGCGTCCTGATTAGGCAATCTGACTTGCCGACTCTTCTTCGCGCACATAGACCCGAGCATCCTCTTACTGCTACTGATCCTCCAAATCGTCCTGGTCATCGCGAACACGTCCGGCCATATCCTCCTCTATCTCCTGTGCATGCTTGGCTTCTGTTGGTCCTGGTTCGTCAGGCAAAGGCACGGCGTCACCTCCTTCCGCATCGTTAGCTATGCTGGTAGTAGGCAAAAGGCGTTCAAGCTTTTTGAGCTGTTGATCGACGGTTGTATTATAGGCTTGCTTTGCCGGATCAAGGGTCTGGTCCAGCGAAGAGGTCGCCTGCATTGAGGAGTAGGTGTACAATAAGCAGCCGAGGATGAAGTAAACGAGCAGACGTCGACGCGAGAGGTGACGCGAATTCAAGACACCAAGAAGAGTTTCCCGCAGGCTTCGCTTTTGCAGTTTTTGCCTGTGTCGATGTACAGGCAAGACATTGGAATTTGTGCGACGCGATAATCCACCAAAGGCCATTTTGCTCGTCGCTGTTGAGCTGAGTCGACGAATTGGAGCAAGCAAGCGATAAAAGCGACGAGTTTTTGGAGCATCGCCAAGAGCAACAGACGAAGGTGGATAGGGCAAAAGTGTGCGCTAGGGCAACCCTATAAGTCGAGGGCAAATTGCGAGCAAGATGGAAGGCAGTCGACTTCGAGCTTCGCCTATCAGAGCTCCCTCTGATGCTGCAGCAGACGCGGGATTCATGCCTGGCTATGCGTATACACCTGCTTCAGGTAGGCTAGTCTACTAAGTTGCGTTGGATTCGGATGGGAAACCCTGATGCACTGTGTGTCATGTCCGGCTAGGCAACGCTTCTTTGGAGTCTGCAGCTCGTACCGTTCAGCATGACGCCCAGGCCAACTATAACTCTCCAGAATTAGGATCCGCCAGCGAGTTCTACGATCTATATGATCAGTCTCGCGAAGTCGATGCGCTGCAAATGAACGCTCTACACCTGCAAGACCGCTCAATGCGACCAATATCTCGCCAGCGATTGCTCTCACAAAGTCAAATCCCGGAAAGACCCTACTCCACGGGACCAGATCCTGCATATGCCCCTTCTGGTGTCGCCTCGACTTCAAACAGCCCGATACCAGAGCGACCTGTCTCTGTGGGTCCATCAGAATACAATGGAGCTTCGGCAAGACAACCGCCAGGTCATGTGCGTCAGGCAAGCGGAGGGCCCTCGCACAGGCGGTCACAAAGAAGTGTGGATGGCATGAGCATATCGGACAGTGTATATGGCGGTATAGGCGAAGGCAGCGGCTATTCAAACGCGCCATATCCTCAGCAAATGCGCAGTCGAGGTCCTCAAGAATCGACGGGCTCATGGCAACATCCGCACTGGCAGCAACAACCTCATCAGCAATATGATTATCAACCTTCTCCGGGTATGCCGCCAGGCCCTGCAACATTCTCGCCAGATGGCATGTATGCCGATCCTGGTTTTGGCCAAGCGCCGCAGGACGCCTATCCGCCGCTGGCTGACGATAGCTATGGGTATTCGTTGTCTTCCACCAGCCGACCACCTTCTCTAACCGGAAGCTTGCGCGCACCCAATCAACCCCTTCTTAGAGCAATGTCCAGTGTAAGCAGTCTGAGCCCGATGCGAACACCACCTCAACTGGCGCCAAAGCGAAACAATCCCGGTCAGCCGATCACTAAAGCGGCAATCGACGAGTATCGAAATCGCATCAAAACAGACCCAGACCCAGAAATCCAGTTCAATTTCGCCAAATACCTTATTGAAGCAGCTCGCAAGCTGGGACAGGCTTGCTCTGGAGCAGCGCCGGATGAGGCCAAGAGTCTCAAGCGCTATCGTGATGCTCTATTGCAAGAAAGCGTGAAACTCATAAAGAAGATTGCTACTCAGGCTACCGGTCCAGGCAAGCTGCCTTTCCCAGACGCCCAGTTCTTTTACGCCAATTGCCTCAGTAGTGGATCGCTGGGCCTTTCAGTAGATCACGAAAAAGCATACACACTCTACGTTCAAGCTTCCAAGCAGAATCACCCAGCGGCAACATATCGAACAGCGGTTTCGAACGAAGTTGGGGCGGGGACAAAGAAAGACCCTAACCGTGCAGTGCTCTTCTACCGGAAAGCTTCAGCTCTGGGCGACACGGCTGGCATGTACAAGCTTGGCATGATTCTACTGAAGGGCATGCTGTTTCAACAACGCAATGGGCGGGAAGCAGTTCTTTGGCTCAAGCGGGCGGCGCAGCAAGCCGATGAAGACCATCCCCATGCGCTTCACGAGCTTGGCTTGCTCTATGAGAGGCCACCAAATCCCAATGGGCCCCTTGGGATGACTGTCCCGATGGACGAGCCACAGGCATTGGAGCTTTTCACTCAGGCAGCTAGACTCGGATATGGCCCTAGCCAACACAAGCTTGGCATGGCCTACGAATTCGGCAATATCACATGTCCAGTCGATCCTCGACGAAGTATAGCATACTACACCAGAGCAGCTGAACGAGGCGAGCCAGACAGCGAACTAGCTTTGAGTGGGTGGTACCTCACGGGTAAAGAGCCTTCCTTCACTTGCAATTTCTTTGGCTCAAAACACATGGCTCTTTTACAGGCAGCGATGGGGTGCTGCGACAAAGCGATGAAGAAGCTTTCCTGTGGGCTCGACGTGCCGCAAACAGAGGTCTAGCCAAGGCAGAATATGCTGTCGGGTGAGATCGCATTGTATTGGCGATGATACTTCCATTGACTGGTGCTGTACAGATACTACTGCGAAGTCGGTATTGGATGTACGCAAGATCTTGCAGAGGCCAAGAAATGGTATATGCGAGCGAGCGGTGCGTCTTCCCACCCGGCGCGGAGTATGAAGCTCATTGGCCTTGCACAGCGCAAAATCACAAGCGAGCTATGCAAAGGCTGACCGAACTCAAAAGGTCGAATCAAGGACGCCCCGCGAAGAAATCGCGGCCAACGTGAGTCTGCCTGATTGTCTGCTCTCAGAGTCGCTGTTGATGCACGGTGCCCCTGAAGACGAGCTGATGCGAAGGAGGAATGCGTAATCATGGTCTGTTCATTCGTCCATGTGCTTTTACTCGGCGCTGAAATAGTGTGTTACCCTCTAGTAATGCCCATATATGTTGTATCGTTAGCTTGTACTGTGCATTCCCGTTCAGGTAGTAGCCAAACATGGGTCATCTCCATTTGACGATCTACCTGAGTCCAAGGCATTCATCAAGCTTCCAGATACTCGTCGCATTTTCAAAGCTGCAACAACTGCTGGGCACACCGCAGCTCAAGATTGACAAAGACTCCTGAACAGAAGAGAGCGTGACTCTTTGGCTTCGAATGAACTTCCCTGGCCTCTTTAGCAAAAAGCCAAAGACTCCAGCAGAGCTTGCAAGGTCGCTCAAGGACAATGTACACAAGCTGGATAGCTCTGGAACTGGTACTGAGAGTAGACGCAAGGTTCGACCCGTTTCGCGTCTTGCTCTGGGCTGGAATCTCATTCATTCATTCGGCTGCTATCAGGCTATAGACGAGATATCCAAATGTCTGCAGCAAATGAAGGCCATGCTGTATGGCGAAGGAGGTTCGTCAATTGTTTGACCCTTGCAGTACACATACCGATTACCGCTGCTGGATAAAAGAAGCAGAGCCTGCACCCGAAACGGTCGCGCAACTGGCACAGGAAGTATACGCCAACGACCTGCTGCAGCTGCTTGTAGTGAACATGTGGCGCTTCGAATTCGAAGTAGGGTGTTTCAACGTACAACCAGTCTATCTGGATTGACTTCTCCTCTGGTAGTCGCGGAAGGACGTTGCTCAAATATTCACACATCTGCTGCGACGGCAGATAGGAAGCCGCTGGCCAACTGTCGAGTACCTAACAACCCGCGAAGAGGTCATTTTCGCGGTCATGAAAGGGTACGTCTTAGGTCTGAAGATGTGATCGACGCCTTCTGACAATCGCATCCGAGCAGTTATGAGAATCCGGAAGTAGCGCTGAATACGGGCATGATCTTGAAAGACCTGCTACGGCACGAACCCCTGGCCAAAACACTTCTGTATTCGGATCGGTGAGTCACATGGGCACACTCACAATTCACGGTGTCTCATCTGTCATAGTTTCTACGACTTTATAGACTATATTGAGCAGACTACTTTCGGAATTGCGTGTGATGCGCAAGCGAATTTCAAGGTAAGGCAGCATCGATCATGAAGGTGTTTACCTATTTCGTGTTGTAGGAAGCCTTGACCAAACACAAAACGATGGCAGCAGAGTACCTCGAGAGTAATTACGATCGGGTACGTCGAAGCTTGATTCGACCTTGCGAGCGGATCGCTCAAAATAGATTGGCAGTTCTTTTCTGCCTACTCTTCTTTGGTTCAATCCGAAAATTACGTCACGAAACGACAGTCCCTCAAGCTTTTAGGAGAAATACTGCTGGACCGGGCAAATTTTACCGTCATGACTCGATACATTGCAAGCGAGGATAACCTCAAGCTCATGATGAACTTGCTCCGGAACAAGAGCAGGAACATCCAGTTTGAGGCCTTCCATGTCTTCAAGGTACGTGAACAGACTAAGCGCAGCGTGGTAAAAGCGCTTGCTGATCAAAACTATCAGGTGTTTGTCGCGAATCCAAAGAAGCCAGCTCACATTGAGCGGATACTACGACGGAACAAGGACAAGCTGGTCCTCTTTCTGCAAGACTTCCATAACGATCGCGAAGGTGAGTTTGGTCCCTTGCCAGGCTAGCCCGGTCTGAATCTGTTACAGACGAGCAATTCAATGTATGTCTTGTCTAGCCAAACGCTTCCCAACCTGCTGACCGACTAATACGTCAGGACGAGAAAGCTTTCTTGCTCACCCAAATACAGAGTCTATAATTATTGGTTTATTACATCGTATGGGTAGTATTATTATGTAACAGTTAAAGCGCACAGAGATATCCTGCATTGCATTTACATTGTCGTTATCGTATTCCAAGTCGTGATGTTGTTCTATTGTTCGGTCAACGCATCCAAAGCCTCCTGGTCCCATTTCTCCAGCAGAGCAGCTGTTAGAAGATCAAGATTAACTCCTCCTTGCATGATGTTGTCCAAGCCAGTGGTAGAGATAGGAACTCGATGGTCCGTAACTCGGTCCTGTAGCACACGCGATGAAATGATGAAATGATGGATATGAGCGTTTCCCGTCGAACGCACCTGAGGAAAATTATAGGTGCGGATCTTTTCGCTCCGCTCATTCGTCCGAACTTGAGAGCGTCTCTGAGACCGACGGGACTGCTCTTCCAAAACGCGAGAATGATCGAGCACACGCGCACGCAGGACGACGAAAGCGCGAGTTTTGTTTTGCGCCTGGCTTCGACTGTCTTGCATCGAGACAGTAAGACCAGTAGGCAGATGCGTCAAGCGGACCGCTGATTCGGTTTTGTTAACGTGCTGATAACGGAAGATCAGGCCAGCACTTTTGAGCTTGCGCAAAGCTGACCTGTCCTCCCGCCCCGCGGGAACGCATAACCTCTATCTTGACGTCGTTCTCATCCAGAATATCCTTTCCCGTTTGTGCATCTTTTGCATCCGCCAAAGGGAAGACCTGTCGTGAAATGCTCAATACCACGCACGATACAGTAATGTCTGAAGTACGATAACAGCAACCGTGCTGGTATGCGTCCGACCTGCAGACTCTGTGCTGGGAACCCGTTGAACCCGATGCACACCGATCTCTTGCTTGAACCTGCCATACGCTCCATTACCCTTGATTTCGAGCAGAACATCGCGATACGCTTGTGAAGATGGACCAGCCGGCATGGTTGTGGCTTCCATTATTTCCGTCTTCCAGCGGTTGCGTATACACAAGCGTGTATACATTCGCAGAAGCTCGCCTACGAAAAGAGCGCTTTCTTGACCGCCGATGCCAGCTTTTAGCTCGACCAGGGCTGAGCTAGCGTCATGCTCGTCTAAAGGGACCAAGAGAGCTTTGAGTAGCTCCTGGGACTCGAGGAGTTGCTCATCAGCAAGTTCTAGGTCCTGCTGCGCCAGAGTTTGCATTTCAGGATCCGGATCGGATTCAGCGAGTTTTTCGAGAGAAGCCAAAGTCTATTTGTACAGGAAAGGGAGGCGCAAAGCAGCACAAGAGAGAGAGAAAGAGAGGAGAGGAGAAGGAAACAGCATTGGCATTCAATGTCGTGCGATGGAAGGGCAAAAGCAAGCATACACCGTAATTGTACTCTAGTTTCCTCACTGCCTCTTGCAAGGCTTCAACCATACGCTTGTCTTGTCCATTCGCCAACACAGCCGAGGCAGCTTGGAGTAATTTTTGTTGGCGAGTTGAGGTTCGAGTCGATATGCAGCGGCATGACGGGCAGGCTAGTCTGTAGGCCTGCAAGGGTATCCTCCACCTCATACAAGAGTCTGCAAATGCTGGTCGCCCAATGCAATCTTTTTTTTTTCCCTGCCCACCCACAAGCGACTTGTAAATTTTTTCAGGTTTTGGAGTTCATCCACCGACTCCGTCGCCAAAGGCAGTGCGTGTCCCTGAGCTCCTACTAGCAGGCATCCTAACCGAACCTCAGATTCAAGATGTCTTCTCGCCCTGTTCGTCCCAAATCCTTCATGATGCGCCTTTTGCTCAAGGCTGACTGCCATTGGCATTCTATATAGACCGTCAACATCCGCAGCGCCGAGGGAGCAGCTGATGGCACTGTGCCTTTGCGTATGTTCCTATCGTACTGCCAAAGCCAGTGCGCAGGCTTACATTGCTGTTATAGCACACGTCTTCACTGCGCCTATCCGCCCAGACGTTGTTGCCCTCATTCACAGTCAGTGATTCTGACAGTTGGGTTCACCTCAATTAGTACTCATGGCCGATGCAGAGAATTTGAGCAAGAACAACCGCCAGCCATACGCAGTCTCGCCAAAAGCTGGTCACCAAACTTCTGCTGAATCATGGGGTACTGGTCGTGCTGTTGCCCGTATTCCTCGTGTTTCTGGTGGTGGTACCCACAGAGCCGGTCAGGTAAGGTTCATCTGCGAAAACATCGTACGCATGCCGACCTTCTGCTCGAAAAGGCCGCCTTCGGAAACATGTGCCGTGGTGGTCGCATGTTTGCACCAACCAGAATCTGGCGCAAGTGGCACGTCAAGACCAACCAGAACCAGCGCCGCTACGCCGTCGTTTCTGCTCTGGCTGCATCTGCCCTTCCCGCCCTTGTCATGGCCCGTGGTCACCGCATTGAAGAGATTGAAGAAGTTCCTCTCGTGTTTGCCGATACCATCGAGTCAATTACAAAGACCAAAGAGGCAGTCGCTGCCTTGAAGGCCTCAGCTGCTCACGCCGATGTCGACCGCGTCATCAACTCGAAAAAGCTTCGTGCCGGTAAAGGAAAGTCAAGGAACCGTCGTCACACCCAGCGTCGTGGTCCTCTCATCATCTACAACGAAGACAAGGGTATCGTCCGTGCTTTCAAGAACATTCCGGGTGTCGACACCGTCAACGTTCGCAACCTCAACATCCTCGAGCTCGCCCCTGGTGGACATCTGGGCCGATTCTGCATCTGGACTGCAGGCGCTTTCGGCATGCTTGACCAAGTGTACGGTGATGGTGAAAAGCCAGCAGCACTCAAGCGGGACTACTAGTATGTTCTGTTCAGATCAATGCGCCTTTAACGCTGATGCCCTTCTTTTCCATAGCCTGCCTAGCTCCAAGCTTGCAAACACTGACATCACCCGCCTGATCAACTCTACCGAGATTCAGTCCATCGTGAGACCAGCTGGACCCAAGAAGACCAAGCGACCATTCGCTCAGAAGAAGAACCCTCTGAAGAACTCTGCTGTCCTCTAGTATGTGCACCCGCTTCACACTTTGATCTTGAGCTTACCTTGCCTAAAGCCGTCTCAACCCCTACGCACAAGTACTCAAGCGACAAGAAATCAAGAACATCGAGAAGAAGAGGAAGGGCGTGTCAAAGAAGGAGAAGGCAGAGGCCAAGCAACCTGCTGTACGTATCTGAGGTTTCGCTCGCTGTTCTATTTCTGACGGTATCGTTGATAAAGGGCAAAGCTTTCCTTGAACAGCTCAATCAGCCATGAGGGAGGACGATATCTTGACGGGTCTTATTGCAATGCATTGCATCTAGAGCTACTACGTTTAGACATCGCTATCCGCAACATTGACTTTAAGTGCGCTTGCGTGTTTTGCGGCTTCGTCATCTACAACCAAGCAGAAAGCAACTATGGTATGGCATTGCTCTAGTAGGCGCATACGTACATCTGAAGGAGCACTCGTCACGCTGTCTAGGAATCACTTCGCCTCGTCCCTTCGAATGCATCGGCGCGCACTCTTGAAAGCTCGACTGCTTCGACCTCGGGTTCTTTCATTGGTGTACATGACAGCATGCGACACGGTGGACCTCGCAGTCTGTCGGCTGAATCGGTAGCCAAGCATCCTCTGCAAGCCAGATTACAAGGCGTTCGTCTCTCTCGAATGCCCAATACTCGATGTGTGAAGGACTGAAATGTGTCGTCGTGTTTGCAGTGGCAAGCTACTCAGGAGAATCTCAGGTTTGAGCTGCAGCGTAACCTGTATGGAATGCACTTTCCGCTCAAGGGTGCAATGGAAAGGCAACTCATCGCACTCGTACGTTTGTTTGAAACCATCATGCCTTCATGCACGCTTATTCATCTCTCGGGCATTCTAGAACACGAGTCCTTCTTTATGCGGCCCAGCTGTTTCCAACCTCCACCTGGATATACTGAACGGCAAGGACGAGAGTCTGGATCTGGACGATGTGCTGGGAAGCGCGCATGGCGATGCGGCGAGATCAGTAGACATACATGCTGTGATGGAACATCGATTAAAGTTGTAATGTTGAGCATCTGGTAATCTGGATTACAAGAGCGCATCACCGGTCATTGCACATCTGCTCTCCTTGCTATATCGCTCGCTCCGTTGTGCCCTGATAATGATCTCATTCCAACAATCCCTGATGGTACAATGCTTACCACCGAACACGTTATGATCTGCTATGCCATGATGTGCACCCATTAATTACCAGCCTTTTGCTTTAACCTCTGCTCCAGTAGCATGAAAGCCGACATAGAAGGGTTGGCTGTTTCTTCCGCTTGAGCGGTCGCACTGACAGCAGCTGCTTCTGCTCCGATCGGACCTAACAGCTGAGTCGGCCAATCAAACGAGGCCAGGCGCATATGCTTGTCCTTGAGCTGTGCGCGGGCCGACTCGAAGGCGGCTCGATAGTCTTCCAAGTCGGACTGATATACATCGTAGACGCAGTGTACACAGCCTGGACAAGGTAGCAACATGAGTTACGTGACGCAACACGCACTAGAGCAAAGGAAACGTACCAGACATGCAGCATTCATTTTCAGCAGGCGGTTTCGGCTTGCTTGGTACCAGTACACCTTCTACCCTTGTGCCCTCTGCAGATGTACCATCTGTAGGCTTTCCCTGGTCTGTTGAGCTGCTGGTGTAGTCAGCGACCACTGAAGCCTGGATGCCTCGATTGAGTCCGGTGACAGCATCCAGCAGCACAGCAGTCGGCGTGTCGATTGGTGGAGAGCGCAGAGAGAGGGTCTGTCGTGGGACCTTGCTCCATTGACCGCGAGAATCGAGCTTCAACACATTCCGCAGAGCGTGAGTGATTCGTGTCGTGTTGGGCGATGTTGCAGCGCTGCAAATGGCCTCTTTGTATGATATTTCCTGCTTGCTGATGACTTTTGAGCGTTTTTGTGTTGATGTTGCTTGACCCAGCACCGTATCTCCAGCCCTCAGTCTCGCCTCGTCAAGGCCTTTGCAAGATTCTCTCCTCTGGCGACTGTTGACTGCGCGAAGACTATTCTGCTCTCTGATGGCTGCAGACAAGTTACAAGCGGATGTTGTTGTTGATTCGGGCTCGGATGTGTATTTTGGCACACTGCATTCGCCAGAGAAGAGACGCTATGCAGAATTGGAGCTAGAGGACGAAGGGGATGTGACGCTCTTGGATCCGGACTTGAGAAGCCAATCCCCCTTCAAGAAGCAATGCACCGAATCGATAACAAGACAACAACATGCTGTCTTCGCTGTATCTCCTCCTGTGCTTGCAAATGCTGGCCATCAGGTGCACGAGAGCCCAATAGCAGGCAACGCAACGCTCGAATTGATCGACTTCAACTCTGAAGCCGTCCCCGCGAGCACTGCATATCAACCCCCACCAGTCTCTACTTCGCTACTTGATGCCTCTTTCGCCTCTTCGCCAGCTCAATGTACAAGCTATCAGAACTCAGAACGACAGTCATTCGAACATGGGTTGCTGCTCAATGCAAATCACCAGTCTCCTCAAGCCCAGCTTCTTCTTCTTGATCCTGCTCAGATACCCACTGAAAACTTTCTCGACCTCTTTGCTACTCAATCATCAACACAAACACCCGAGGAGATTGTTCTCGCTGCGGATGGCGCATCGTGTTGTGTCATGAATGATGGACAAGCTGGAAAAATACTTCAAGGGCCGAATGAATCGAGTTCTGCAGAGCCTGAGGATGGGTCTTTCGAAAACGCCGCCAGCACCACTCCGCAGTCAAATATCTTGCCAATAGAAGAACCTTCACTCCTCCAGCAGCCACCAGTTGTTCCAAATGTGAAGGCTTCGGTGCCGAAGGAACAGAAGCGGACACTTCGCTCTCGTTCCGCTATTCCAGCCAGAGCGATACCTGCAAACAAGCAATTGCGATCTGGAAACAAGGTCTCGCAAACGCAAGACGGCCTCAATGTTTGTTTCGCTCTCTATCTGGACGTGTATCGGCTGACAATCTTTGGGAACAGAGCAATGCTGAATCAGCAGCTGGTCTCCCCTCTCTCGTCCCGGCTAAAACACGCTCGACCAAAGTGCCAACGAAAGCACGCAAGCGACTGCCTGTACCGCTTGCGACTTTGACCACAACTCAATCTCAAGCTTCTGAAGCACCATCGGAACCAATCAAGCCTCTATTGAGCGCAAATCAGCTAAATCAACTCACAAGCCGAAATACAACGCATAACAAGCGAACTTACAACTCGCATTCTACAGTCCTCATCAACAAGGATGGTTGTAGACCACCAAGTCCTTCTGCCAAGATCCGCATCGCTGCAACTCAGAAGGACTGCGCGGTCCAACAAGCTACAGAAAATGCAGAGGGGAAGACTCGAACGACCAGGTCATCAAGGGATATTTTAGCAGATGATGCAAACAATACAAGTGGTACTGTGCTGGTGCAGCGATCTAGAGTCAAGCGTGTGCAATGGGAAAAGGTCTTGGAGGGGAATGAGGAAGAAGGTCACGCGAAAAGAGGTCAGCCCGAGACATCAAGAAAAGGCATCCTGCTTGTGAGTATCTCGTAATTGGCCTCATCACTGACTGACATGTCGATTATAGCGCAACGGTGCACTGGACACCGCTGGAAATGCGTTGAACGCGAAACAACCGCTGTCACCAATTGTACCGAGGGAGAAGGTCGTGATTCAACGGATAGTGTACGATGATGACAGGAAATAGTGAATAGCAAGATTTGTCCGACCTGCTAGTCACTATCACTGTTGAAGTCGACCATGCCTCGCTCTTCCTTCTCAGCTTCATTTTGCTCGTCTTCCCTGCTGAACTTTGAAATGTCCAAGTCTTCGCCCTCATAGTCTGCGTCTGAAGATTCGAGACCAGTATTCCGCTCGAATAATTGTTTGCCTGTTTTCAGAGTAAGCGCGGGTTACACAGGAGAGAGTCGAGCAGTCCATACCTGTTAACCGTTGGGTGACCTTGCGCTCCACATCTCGCTCCTTTGTGGACAAGCTAGCTTGACTCTCTTCGAGCGATTTCTGCTTTTCGCGCTGCATTTCCTTCATGAAGGAAACTTTCCATCTGGCGAAATTCTCTGCCGTTACTGGAGTCCCACGCGTTCGAGCAGCTTCCGCCTATGGTGCGGATTCATAGACGCTCAGCTGGCATAAGATTGACACGCACTTCTTCTGCTTTTCGCTCTTCTTCTGCCTGTATTTGATCCGCTTTGATGCCCTTTTGCTTGATACTCTCGGTCAAGGCTTCTGCTAGGATGGAAGACAGGTTGAAGATCTGGCCCATGCCCAGGCTGCCCTCAGACTGTAGATGCTATCAGACCTGATTTGTGCAAGGGCAGGACCGTACTTCTTCCAATAAATTGGCTTCCAAGCTCTTGAGGTCTTCATCATCTAGGTCGCCTTCTATCTGCTCAATACGTAGAATTGGGGCTTCCTCTGGATATGTCGGTGTTCTTTTAATATGTAATGTAAGCTGGACTACAGCAAGATATAAGCAGCCGGTGCATGAGATGGCAGTCCAGCTCACTTGGATTGCTCTCTGAAGGCTCTGATGGCTGCACTGCAATGGCTACATCCTTGTCCTGAACTTGATTTTCGCGTCATGAGAATTTACAAGTGTTTACGGATACGCGAGCTCACTCTGTAGTTCGCCGACCCCTGTAAAGATGCTTTCCAGTACGGCTATCTCATCTTGCCATTCTTGCTCATAATCCATTCGAGTTGGTTCATGTGCTGGTTGGAGCAGGACGACCACTCGTGACTCGTGAAATATTTTATTTAATCTAACGTCGCTTTCGGCTTCTGACTTATTGCAAGAGCTGTCGCCTCTGGAGCTTGCAGTGTTTTCTCACTATACAGAATCATCCGGCAAAGCAAGCCAATGGAATGGCAGATCTGGCTTCAAGCCCATGCTTCTAGTGACAGTTCAGTGTCCTGGCAAGCTCTTCGCAGATCTCGGGGTGGACACGCTTCACTTCTACTATCAGCAAAGTCTATGCAGTCAATTGATATCTAGAAACGTGCAAGACCGGGTCACCTGCAGGCTAGCATCGCTCGTCTGCCCTGCCTTTTGTTGTGCCTCCGTGTCCGGACTATTGTTCTTTGGAGCACACAAACCAGAATCTTAATGCTTGTTCCATTTAAGGCCGTGCATTTCTTTTGGTATTTTTGTGATCTTCAGCATGCCAGGGCGCGCATGGCCGCGGTGTATAACGATGATGATCGCCCATTGTACATGGTTCACGTCTTCACCGACGGTTAATGTGTTGTTTCTATCTTGTTGGATATTCTCATGAAATGAATGGCTGCGAGCGTCGTCTGTGTTTTCATGCCGGACAGAGTCTGCATCCGAGGCTTGTACTGCGTGCCCTGTCATATCTTTCCTCGCCCTACATTAATTTCAACGCTGAGCTGGCTTCCAATGTTGAGGTTGGTGAAGCGACTGCTGGCCAACTATGGGCAATCGTAATGCAAGACCGATTTCACCCTACTAGCAGCTAGTCCACCATCTATATGATGCTCATGATCCGCTCAGCCAAGATCCCAGCTTTCGCTATCGACACTGTTCCTGTCTGTGTATACGGCTGCCCTTTGTCTGGTGGCAGATACTTCTTGGCCAGATTCATGCACAGACCAGACCGTCAATCGCTGTATTCAGTCTCTATCAACGATAACGATTTGTCCGATTGTACGATTTACGATATTCTCGATTGGCATCGCTTCAAGATATAGCGAGATACTTCGGTACAAGATCAGAAGCCCGCCCCGGCATAATCACACCGATTCTACAGCATCCGTATACTTTGCAGTACCTAGCCGCAGGCGGCGCTGACGAGGTAGCATGACTCTGACTGGGGTTGTGCCCAGCTTGCAGCTTCAGAGGAACAGGGAAAACTTCCAGCTGTTAGAACTGGTAAAAAGACCTTGTGTAATGTTCCAATTGTGAAGCTCAAGGAACTCTAGTGCTGTCTCTTTCTGCCCGTCGGACCATTACTCGAGAACAGCAGCAGCTGCTGTAGCCTGCAAACAGCAGTCAAGCTAACAACAAGCGAAAAGTTTGAGGCAAAATTTTCTCGAGTGATCCTCTTTCCGCAGTCGTCGAAAGCATGAGACGAAACACGCGTCGCACGTAGCAGAGCTACTCGAGTAGCTGCGATGGCCACTGGTCACGTGCGCCGGACTTGAGAACTTACAATCCATGTGACAAAAATTCATGATTGTTATTTCAAATCGACCTGCGATAAATTTTGGAGATGTGGCCGAGCGGTTAAGGCGCTAGATTCAGGTGGCCCCAGGCTTGCCCTGGGAGAAGCTTCTAGTTCATTGCGAGCGCGAGTTCGAATCTGTGAGTAGAATCAGCTTACGGCAATGCATTTTCTCACCCCATTGGTTCAGCGCCGTCTTCAAAGTGTCCTAGGCTCTTATTTTTTTGGTCAGCTGCTCTCATCGGATTTTTTTTACTCAACTCCAATCGTGCAGATTCTGCAGCTCCGCAAGTGCGCTCTTTGGCATTTCAAGGACCTGCGTCTCTGCTTATTGTATATAGTGGGATGGCTTGCTTGCCTGGCAGACAGGTGCTCTTCATTGTTTGAGCTTGCTTGCATTTCGCATGTTCGTGGCCGATTCTGCACGATGAAACTTCGCTTGGCGAGAAGCGACTCTGACGTACACGTCTCTTGATAGCACAAGATAGAAGCGCAGAGCACAGTTCCGTACAGGCGGGAGGAAGCAAAGGGGKTTTCGTGAGTCTTGCGACTGCGCAGCACAGCAGCAGCTTGTTTCCGATCTCTGAGAAAAAGACGATGCGATGCCTGTCTTGCTGCATTGACAAGCCCTTCCATCTTGTAAGGAACAGACATCTCACGTTCAAGTCATGCAACTTTAATTGGATATGCCAAGAATAAGCGCGAGGTATTTTGTTCTTGCGTTTCACGAAGCGATTGCACTAGGTGTTCCAAGAACAGCGACGATCAAGAGACATGCGGTGTATGATAGAGTGCCAGTCAAAGCAGCAGAAGATTGTCGAGGGAGATTGTGAACTTGACGAAATGCTTTCAATAGAAAGGATTGAATTCATATACTACTTGCTGACGGATAGCAATTTGCGTACAGCTACTAGCTCGAAACAGCCTGAACCTTGACACTTGTGCTGCAGTGAATGAGAGAAATCAATGATCCTCAGTTCACCATCTTGAATGAGTACGTTGCGCGGCTCGAAGTCCAAGTGATAGATGCCCGCCTTGTGTATCGCCCGAAGCTTCTTATACACTCTATTCCTATTATTCATGTCAGCTGAGAAGATTACCGTCGGGGAGAAAAGTCACCGATCCTCCAATGCAGGGTCAGACCAATCTTCCAGCTGTTCACCGGCCCACCGAGTCCCCAGCACCGCCTTTTTCGAGCCTTTAAACAAGCCAAAACACTTTGGGATAGCAGTATCAAACAATTCCTTCAACATCAAATACCGCTCCCCTTCAGCCAGTAACGTATCACGCTGCTCTTTGCCCGCATGGGCTATTTTCACCGCTACTTCGCAGCCCTGAAAAGATCCTTTGAAGACTGAACCGCGTTCTGTGATTGCTTTGGGGTGATCAAGCTCTATAATGCCGGATGAAAGGCCGTTTGAAGATAAATTGCGTAATTTGAAGGATAAGGTTGATTTGGGAGTGCCGTCCTCCTTGCAAAATATCATGTTGACATAGCTCTGCGACAGAGACTTTGTCAAAGCCAGTCAAAGAGTCAACGGAAAACGCACCACATCTGAAGCAACACCAGAATCCACTTTCGTCCGACCTCTTTTGTTCCTACTTCCCCTAGGTTGGTCATCGTGGCTTGACTCCGGTTTGTTTGACGTGCTGCCTTCTTGAAGCTCATCGGGATGTGGAATGGGCGACAGAGCTCCAAGGCGGGTACCGAGCGCAGGGGGAATGGACAGCATTGATGGAAGAGTAGACTGGTCCCCTACAGTCGCGAGGATACTTGCTAAAACGATAGGTATGAATGGCGGATATGCACTTCCGAATGGATTCATCGACGAGACGGCTACAAGGCATTCGTCATTGATTGTACACGTCTGAAGGACCATATATCGCGTCCCATCACAGATGAAAGCAAAAGGTACCTCCTGACGTTGCATAAAAGCAACCAATTTAGTGATCATTGTAATTGGTTGAGAAGAGCAATAAGCTTGGGAAGCGAGTTTGTTATTCTGCCAATCGAGATTGACATTCAAGGAGTCTATAGCTCCCAAGTAGTTGCGTAGGACTGCTTTGGTCTTCACCTCCAGCAAGAAATGAATCGATCTGCCAGTTTTATTGTTCCCATCGATGATCACATCAGGCACGATACCAAGGGCCGAGAGATTGACTGTAGATTGTTCTCTAAGTCTGAATGATGCAGCAGTCGCAGGGCGAATCTCATGCAAGATGCTGAGAACGAAATCCAAGCACAAGCAACAGTATCGCTGGGTGTCCCTTTCCTCCACCTGGTTCGTTCTAGCAAGCTGCCTTTTGAGAGCCGACCAATCTTGCAGAACATGATCAGGGACCGATTGCTGCATTACTGGGTCTTCCGCGAGCACATGTTGCAGAAAGACTGATAGCCGATGGACCAGCTCAGGATCCTGACCAATGCTAGATGGATGAAGAGTGGGATTCTTCACCAGTACAGCTACTGTATCTGAAGACAAGCCGGCCGAGCTGGCGTTGGACTTGCGCTGTTGATGCGACACTTCTTGCGGCGGGACAAACAAACTCGGAATGAAGTCTCTCCAAGTTTGCATCGTTCAGTCGCTATATTGGAGGCTGGTATAGTCTTTGGGGTATGGCAATGCTGGGTGCATGTGGGTATGATAGTCCGCGCGCGGGTATCAGGATGGCTGCTTGCGGTCAACTTCAAGTTCAAAACGTTGGGCTCTTCGAGACAGCCGTGTGTTTGCCATGACCGCCCCGGCTCCTACCGCTGCTGCAATCAAGCCAGAGCAATCAGCAGCTGAAGAGCAGCAGCCCAAGTCGAGGGAAGACCTGCAACGCGCTCTGCAACAAGCCAAACAGAATTTGACAACAGCGATACAACGCAAGAAAGACATGGACAGAGATCTAGTATGCTATCAGCAGTAGCAGCCCTCCTTGGATATCGCTCAAGGGTTTTGGCAGGCCAACACGGAGTACACCCTGTTCAACTTTGAAACATCATACCTCTCCCCGCCTCAGAATCATGACCATTCAGGTCCGCGTGTTGTAGTCTGCTCGCATGCATAAACTAATGGTAATGGCAGGAATGCTACCTGGAGCTGCGGCGTTTGGCAATGTGGTCAAAGGTTACGACTCGTATCTCAAGGCGGCAAGCGTTGTTGCAAGCTCAGCAAGTGACCGCAAACGGAATAGGGCGAGCATGTATGGGAATGTGCAAGCAGACAGCATTACACCAGAAGACCGAATCTTTAGCAACTCGTCAGAATCCTTTCAACGCGTAGGTTCTCCCTTGCCTGTGTGCTTGCGAGATACGAGCTGAAGGGCATGTCCACAGTCATTGGAGATGAAGTCTCAGGGAGGACTGAGCGAGTCTGCCAATTCAGATGAAGAGTCGTCAACCCAGCCTTCTCGAACAAAGCGAAAGCGATAGCAAAGCTTCAGGTCTCCATTACGTATTTGTGCAGCTGTATCATGATTGTACCATTACTCTTTTGCTCGCAAGTCTTGCATCACATCATCGCTGTGTTGATTAGACCGTTCCTACCTTGAACGTCGACATAGCAAGCTGCACGCTTCTCTGCGCGCTACGGTCCTTTGAGAATATTTGCCTGATCGCTAGGCCGCTCCTGAAGGCTTAGACCTCATGCCGTACGTGGATCCATCTAATGACGAGCTTGGTCTGGAGCTGACGCTTTAACAGATTGTTCCGCGATGTAGAAGTACGCATCAAAGTCGACGGCTTAGTTGTGGAAGAATGGCAGGTGGAAGAGACCAACAACAGAATTGACTGCTTCATCGAATCCAAAGCTGGCCAAGAATTCTCGGTCAGTAGTCACAGACGCTCAGACAGCTCGCAGCTCGATTGATTAGTTCGGAGCAGATTGCCGTGAATCGTGGAACAGCATATGCCGGTATAGAGCTCCCGTTCTGTCAGCAGGACTACAACAGCTGAAGCTTGCTTGAGCAGGCCAGCATCTTAGTTGCCGCATCTATTGCGACTCTGTGCGAATGTCTTCCTTGCTGCTCCGTGCAGGCTACGCGACTGGACAGCGTAAAGGCAACATGTAGGTGCTCGCTTCCGAATGCCGTCTGTCTGTCTGATGCAATATTGTAGGGTTGGCGAACAAGGCTTTAAACCCTTTCGCTTCAGTGCTATCAAACTGAGCGGCGAGTCCGCTTCCTGTCGGGCCGAGGCTCGGGCTTATATCGACAGCGTGTAGATGAAGACGATCAGATCGTCCACGACGAGAAGATAGTCAAAGCTTTGGGCACGATCGAGGTGCACCTGCATCGCGTCAGGGTACAGCCTAAGAGGAGCTTCAGTCAGATAGAGCCACCAAAGGATACTACTGGAATGACGTGAGCGTGTACAGCGGATCCAGGGAATGCCCCGTAGCTGACTATTCCACAGCTTCGACGAGAAGTCAAAGAAAGCCACGCTTGCTCACTGTGCAGGCGTGAGTCGTGAAGTGAAGGGCTGTAACCCTTGCAAGAGCTATTCCACAACAGACTTGGATGCTGCTCCAATACAAATCTTTCGATTCAGTCAGTCTGTCCTTGTGATAGAATCTATGGGACTGATAATAGCGAGAAGAATACAGATCGAGGGAGCTCCTAGAAGCGCAGAACATTGCAAGTGAGCTAGCTGAGCATGACTGCTCGACAGGCGCTTATCCCTACACCAGGTCGAGAAGCACATCGGTACTCGCGGGCAGACAGTGCTATCATTCCAACTTTTGGACTAGCGACTCTGCCAACGCAGACCAACACGACTACGCCTGCTGAGGAATTACGTGTACGCATTTCTCTACATAAAGGAACATAATTTAAGGGCATGATCACAGACTGCTCTGCTACAAGTCAAGCAGGAAAACGAGGAACTCAGACAGACTATTGTCAGAGCCGAACGGGAGGATGATGACAACATTATGCACGAAGCGAAAAGGTATAAAACGACGCACGATGTTGTGGACCTCACTTTGGACGCAGAGGGCTAGAGACAAAGCAGCGATTGTATATCTTGATATGGACGACCTGTACATATGCATGTGGATAAAATTTCGGAATTTTGTCTGAACCTCCTGCAGCAGCGGTGTGATTGAATCTGATGCAGCTCAGCTTTGCAGCTCAATCGAGACAGCTAGAGAGCGGGAGACTCTTGCAAAAGGAGGGGGAAAAAGTGTGAAAAAGTTTTGGCCCACAAGCGCAAAAGCTCCCCCTGGAGGATCTCTCTCCCTTCTCTTCCCCGAGTGGGATCCGTCAAAGCAAGACATTCAAGGCGAGTCAATGATCCTATAACGCGCGGCTATCAGATACCCTATACCCATCAAGATGTAAAGCGATACCGAATGCATGCCATGGCGCTATTGGTCAAAGTCAAGCTGCTCGCTGTGGAAGCTCTGCTCGCGCCTGCGTGCACCACATATGTACCCAAACCGCCTGTGCGACCATCTCTGCTGCTTTTATCCATACGAATACCCTTGAAAGGAACGAATTGCTGACTTGAAGCGCTTTGTCTCTTACAGATGCCCAAGATCTACAAGCCAGGAAAGGTTCGCTGCCTCAAAGCAATAGCACTGGGATTCATGGAGCTGAACACATTTGGTCAATAGGTCGCTGTTGTGCTGTCTGGCCGATTTGCAGGCAAGAAGGTTGTTGTCATCAGGCAAGCGGATGAAGGGACAAAGGAGAGGCCGTACCCTCACGCTATCGTTGCTGGCATTGAGAGATACCCAAGGAAGGTGACGAGAGGAATGGGAGCGAAAAAGATTCAGAAGCGATCGCACATCAAGCCTTTCATCAAGGTTCGTTCCAGCTATGACAGGCCACGCCGGCGGGGATTTAGACTCATCTTGGGTCTCAAAATGATGATTAGGCTGTCAACTACAACCACCTTATGCCAACCCGTTACGCTCTCGAACTTGAAGGCCTGAAAGGTCTTGTTTCAAACGAAACTTTCAAAGAGGTGCACCACCTTTCGCTTCTGGAATCCGTTATATTAATCTTGCGTGTGATAGAATGAACAACGGGAAGAGGCAAAGAGACAGGTCAACAAGCTTTTCGTCGAGCGCTACACAACAGGCAAAAACGCATGGTTCTTCCAGCCTCTTAGGTATGCCTCCCAGCTCCCTTTGCTGGCTTAGCACTGAACGTGCTGCTAGATTCTGAGCTCGTATGGTCAAGATCAGAGAGTGAAGGGGGAGTTGCATCTAGCTCAACATTAGGTTGTTGTAGCACATCCGGCGCATTGCTATTGAGTGCCATTGACGTATAGACCTGCGACTGTGATAGTTAGACTGCTGCAGCGAATTGAGCTGTCTGCTGAACTTGCTGCCTGCGCTTCGCCTTGCTTCGGACGACCGGCAGTAACCTCGGTCAGAGCTTAATTGAGCTTGTCACGCGTATTCGACCTTCTTGGCCTCCTACGCTAGCCGCTGCCATTCTGGACTGCTTGGTCGAAGCATCAAAGTGACCAGACGCGGTTGTCGTCATCTTGCATTAGGTGCGCTTGTGCATCTACAGTGCAATTTGTCCCTGGTTTGACATGTGCTTCAGCCCACATTTGTTCCCATGGTCGACCGCCCGAGCAGTCTGCCTGCAAAGCCGGCCTTTGATGCGCTGCCTCCCTACTTCAATCCCTTTGGCAACTTTGGCGTCAGCCAACCTGACTACAACCCTTCTCCTGCTCTTTATGACTATGTCCACCCGCAGCGACCGTCAGGACCAGTTCCTCTAGCAGGACTCAACTACCTTCCGACTTCCACAAACGATAATTTCTCGTCTCTTCCTAGTGATCTCGAAAAGCTCCAACGCCTTAAGCGTGAGATTTTGGCCGGGAAGAATGCGTTCTATGCAGCACCACCCCAAGCTAGCATGGTGGAAGAGTCCTTGCCCGTAGCGCAGGGGGGTATAGAGAGTGATGGGCAGCAAATTGGCATAGCCGCCCACAAGGCGCTTCCCACTGGACCGAGAGCAAAGAGGAATCGTAACGAGAAGAATCAACCTTCTGCTTCTACGTCTGAGAGCCGTACAAAGTCCGATCGCCCAAGAAAAGGTGAAACCAAGTCTCAAAAGCGTCGCGCTCAGCCTCACTCCGGAAGCAAGGAAGATAGAGAGCCCAAATCATCCACACGGCAAAGTAGAGGGAGTCGGGCTGTCAATGCCGAAGCAAGCCAGCGTTCAATGCCTTCTGGTCTCCCATCTGCAGACTCTTTGCCTGCTCTAGCGTCTGCGACATCCCAGATATCGTCAGCTCCTCCAGCTGGACATTTCGTACCGAGAGTAGATTTGCGTCCGGATGATAAGCAATCCCCTGTACAAGGCAAGCAAACTCCGGCTCTCACGCCCATCGCACTGTCCACCCCAAGTGCCGATCAATATGGTTCGATCCTCAATCCCACTGCAGCAGAATGGCCACCGCAGAATACATTACGAGTGCAAGATGGAGGTCAGTCGTTTGAGGAAGGCGAACAGATCGTCTCGGTCAGACGCCCTGAATCAGCAACAGGCAGAAGCTCGCGAAACAACCAGGGAAAGCCTAGAGCTCCAGAGATGAACAGGCCTCCTGCTGGATCTTCTGCCCTCTCGAATTCCCAACGGTCCGACAAGGGTGTAGCTTCGGAAAGGACTGCACCCAGCGATCGATATAACAAGCGCGAAGCCCATAGTCGTCTTCGACGGTCTTCTGTTGACTCTGGTCCATCTCCCGGTCCTCGTGCTTGTCCTGATATCGACACTAAAGCTGCGACGGAGTCTAGCCGGAAGCCACAGACGCCGGTCGATACCCCTTCGCGATCCGTCAAAAGTCCTGTGCATACTAGATCTGGACCTCAAAGCTGGCCCAATGCATCTCATGATTCAAAAGGTCAAGGCGGGTTCAAGAGTGGCCCATCTGCGAATGGATCTACGAATGGCTCTCAAAAAGCATCAGAACTCGAAAAGCATCAGAAGATCATCAACGCAAGAGAGCAAGCCCGCCAATTCGCTGCTCGCTTGACTGCAGCCGATCCTTCCATTTCATCCCGTAGTCTCGGCGAGCGCTTGGACAATAGTCGTGAGACGAATAGATCTTCCAGCCAGCCAAAGCGACCAGCTGATGAACGGGATTACCTGAACAATGCGCTAAAGAGAAGGCTGCTTGACCGTGTTGAGCCTGCATCTGATCCCAACCGCTCTGAAGATCGATCCCGTATTGCTGAGCCCAGCAGGTCTGCAGTCTCTCGCTCAACAAATCAATACGATCCGAGCGATGACAGACCACTTTCTGCTCGCCTTGCTGCGCCTCCTTTGTCTGCGCGTATTGCTGCGCCTGGCCGCGCTCAGCAATCTTCGGAAGTCGACGAGTTTGGGCGCGCTCGAAACCCTGATGATCGCTCCTTAAAAGAACGTCTTACACTGGAGAACGAACCTCGTATTGAGGGCAATCGCTCTGTCAGTGGCACAGCAAATACACGCAAGGGCGCTTCTTTTGTTCGCTCAACACAGAATGCCCCGCCCTCAGCAACAATGCGCGGAACAGATTTTCAGCGTGGCTCTGTGTCGTCAGTTTCAAATGTAGAGCCTGCCGACAGAAGCATTCCTACTTCCGATGGCAATGGCAAAGAATTTCGCCCATCCGCAAATCCTTCATTCCCTCGGTATCCTCCTGAAGATCGTATGCGCGATAGCTCTCGTCCGGTCACCAACTACTCATCGCAAGACATCCGACCGCATGAAGCGCCTCCAGTGGCTCATAGAAGTGCAATGCTTGAGCAGGATCGTCCAGGTGCAAGGAACGATTATCCTCCTAGGGCGGCGGGTCAGCTGGATGGTCAAGGGCGTCTTGACAATCGAGAAGCCTACGAGAGAGAGTAAGGCATACATACACCCTCGAGCCAATTCTGATCCATCTTGTGCCTCTTTTGACAGTCCAGCGCCAGATCGTCGACCGCGCGAACAGCCTGATCCTCGATTTCAGCCAAGAGAAGATGTCTACCGAGAGTTTAGAGAGCCTCCGCGTGACTGGCCGCCTCCGCCTGATCGCTATCTGCCGGCCGTTGCTGACCCGGACTATCGCTCGCGAAGCCCTGTTTCGCATCAGCGGTATGACGGAGCCCGACCTACCTATCCCGTCATGGATCCTGGCTACTATCCGCCGCCCCTTCCTCCTCTCGATTATGACCCTTACTACGAACAACAACGATATTTGCATGATCGTGCAGCATACGACTATGAAGCAGGTCGCCCAGCAACTTCCGCTTTCCCTGGCGATCGCGCTTGGAATTATCCCCCTGCTCGTTTCGAACGTGAAGGTCCTTACTCGGCTGCTGCAGAATCATTCCCGCGTGCACCGCAGAGGCCAATGGATCTGGGTCCGCCACTGAACTACTATGGAAGAGAGGCGAGGCAGGCTAGTCCTCCGCGTGAGACATTCTACAATGATAGAGGCGATAGAGGACTGCCGAGCGATCTTGGGTCGAGAATTGAGGGTCAGAAGGAGAGCTATACAAGACGAGGTGGTAAAGCGGGTAATGCTGGAGCCGGTCGAGGTGATGGGATACAACAGCAAGGTGCTCGCAAAGTATCAGCAGGGCGTGGTAGAGGCAGAGGACGAGATCGAGGGCGCGGCCAAGGATAAAGTCGAGCATGAATGGGAATAATAATACAGGTATTGCAAAGAATCAAACTTCTACATGATCAGAATAGCGTGTCCTCGTCTCTCAAGTATTCGCCAATGTCACTACAACAGAATGATGAGCAAAATGGCAAAGAGCTGCAATACACTTACGCTTGATTGAACACTATTATTGCTGTCGGGTCTAGTTTTCGCGTGTCCAAGGTAGATCTTGCAGTCACACCGAAGCCCTAAGCATATGATGATGAGCATATGAGGGTAGAGAAAGGTCACGTAAGCCTCACGAGCGGTATGTCATTCATGCTGAACATGACAACGCCTTGATGTTCAGGCGTATCTTCAGTTATTCTCCCAAGATGAGCCTTGACGACATGATTGCCGTACAGGTAGGGCATTTCTCCGTTTGGTTTTATCCAGACCTAGAACGTATGAACATTCAGTCATGTCCCAAGCGTACTTGTAAAGGCAATGTAAGTACCTTGTACTTTGCGAATTTAGCTAGCCAGTCCAAGCTGGTAATGTGTAACCTGAATTTCCCGCTTTTGCTGAATTTTCCCAGACAAGTGCCGAGCGAGATGAGGTTTGGTCTTGCTACACTGATAGCTTTCCTCATTAGAGGTTCAGAGACATAGTAAACTCTGTCTCTGTGCAGGCGAAAACAATGCGGGTCGTCTGTTCTGTCAATGAGGTGTACCAGATTCGGTCCAAGGTAGAGAGCTAGCTTAGCGAAAAGCGTCTATACGACCGTATTAGATCAGCTGAGTGTTCCAAATGATGCTATGTGCTGTATGTACCTTTGTTTCAGTCTCTGTCAGTGGCCGCATGACGGGTCTGGAAGAGATTTTGCAGCGTCGAGTGAAATTTGCAGGGCAGTCTTTTGGAAGTCGATCAAGAAATTTCAATAGCCCAGTGTGATGGTATGCTGGCGTGTATGGGTATCCGCTTAGCTGTTAGAGCAGAGAGAGAGAGGGTTTGAGAAAGACCAAGTGATTGCTGGACTTAAGTTAAGTTCACTTAGATAATAAGGTCGCCTTACCCTCTCGCGCTGACGAGGTCTTGTCTTGATAGCCAACAAGACAGATACAACCACGATATGGTCAGTGGCCCGACGAGGCTACTTCTACAAGATAGGCGCTGACTGTAGCTACAACAGTTTCGCAACGCCTACGATTCTGATGCGACAACTTTCAGTCCCCAAGGGAGATTGCATCAAGTCCGTGTTGCTCCTCCCCAAAGCTCACAATGTACTCATACTAGCGTGCTGTGCCAGGTCGAGTATGCTTTAGAAGCAGTAAAGCAGGGATCTGCAGCGGTCGGGCTCAGGTCAAACACGCATGTCGTACTGCTTGCGTTGAAGGTCTGTATACAAGCCACATCTTCTTGATCTTTGCTGATAGTATGTGTTCTAAGCGCTCCACTGGCGAGCTCGCCTCGTACCAGAAAAAGTTGATTCGAATAGACGACCACATTGGCATTGCTATCGCTGGTCTAACAAGTGACGCGCGTGTCCTGAGCAACTTTATGCGCCAACAAGCCATGACTGAACGCATGCTTCACGCTAGACCGATACCAGTCAATCGAGTCGTTGGTAGCATCGCAGATCGTAGGGCCCACTCTTCTCATCAGTTATCTTCCTCACACTTTTTCCATGTAGGTGCTCAGGTCAACACTCAGCAGTACGGGCGAAGACCTTATGGTGTCGGCTTCCTTGTAGCAGGCTATGATGTGAGTCTTCTCTGCCGTTCGCTGCCTAGGCATCCCTCAACGCAATGATACATGCAGCAAGCTGGACCTCATCTCATCGAATTCACTCCTTCTGGTACTATGCTCGAGTACATGGCCATGTCGATTGGTGCTCGCTCTCAATCAGCTCGAACGTATCTAGAGCGGCATTTGTCCGAATTTGCAGACTGTGATGCTGAAGGACTGATTATGCATGGGTTGAAGGCGTTGAGGGAGACGTTACAGCAGGACAAGGATCTGACAGGAGACAACACATCTATCGTAGGTCGTTCTTGTTTGCACGATTGTCTTGCCTGATCTCGTCTTACTAGGGCATCATCTCCCCGCCACCAGCGCCGAAAGTCGACTCGGAGAATGACCCGCTTACCTTGGGTCTGATTGACAAGATGTCAATCACTGCAGTACCAGAATGGGGAACCCAGAAAAACTTTCGCATCATTGAAGGGGATGACCTCAAGTCGTATTTGGACAGTCTGGGACCGAAGGAGAGCGTAGAAGCGAGAGCGCAGGATGGCAGTGTGCCGGCGGAAGATCCTGCACCGGTAGATGGGGCAGCGCCTATGGAAAGAGATTGAAATGAATGCTTTCGTTATGATACATTTGTGCTGATCCTTTCTCTTATACTCCATCGTCCCTGCATCTTACTTTGTACTACTTTTCTTCTTGAGTTTCCTTCTGTCCTTTTCGAGAGACTATCGACTAGCTGCCAATGCGGTATGCATCATAGATCACTGTGACCGATTAGCTGGAGGGACAGAACACGAAAGACAGGACGTACCTGCGTTTCCACGACGAGTGCCACTGCCGATCCACATCGCAGTGTTGGTCCAATTGTAACGCACATCTCCGGTCTCCATGTAGATGTAAAGCAAGACTGTTCATCAAGCGTCAAGGACAGCTCTTTGACCTAGGGTGAGACTCACATTGATACTCAAAGGGCGAGACAGCTGAAGCAGTAGCTGTATTGAAGAGTCTCGCCAGGACGTCAGGCGTTCCTGTTCGCCAACCATACGTAGCCAGAGTCTGCTCTTCGCAGTGAGACAGAGGCTGCACAGCAAGGGACAGGTCCGTACAAGATAGGCAGGCTCTTCATCTGCCGTTTTGATCAAGTAGCGAGTGTCTAGCTGAGTCGCACCACTAGGTAAAACAAGCTCTGTCATGTTGGAAATCAGGCATTGCTACCTTGCATGGCTCGACAGCACTCACGGTTATCTTGACCACCTCCTACGAGACTAGCATTTGCCCAGGTTGCACTGAAATAGTTTCCGGCTGCCGGTGCATCGTTCGAGGTGTTAAAGTTAACCCAGCGCCTGGCATATGTATCAGCTTGAGAATTCTCAGCTCAGAGCAGCAGGTCAGCTACCTCAGGCCGCCATCTACATTGCCAACGACCAAAGGGTCAAAGAGAGAAACAGACAGACGAAAGTCGGCTGTCAAAGTAGGCTTGGGCAGACCAAGAGCTCGACACTTGAAGTCTTCGGGTAGACCGCTGGTGTAGGTACAATTATCGCCAGCGACCCCATTCTCTGCATCAGGCACGGAAGCAGCCCTTGCGCCAAAGACAGCAAGCAGAGCAGACAGGCATAGAGCAGCGTGTGATCGCATGATTGCACTGTGTGTATGAGATTCGAGAGGAAGAACCAGTGAAGCGCGTAATATAGTAGAGCGGCCCCGCTGGAAAGGTAGAAACTTTAAGAGACCAGACTAGCCGATCAAGCCATGTCGCTGGCAGAAAGGTATCGGCTATTGATCAAAGCGAGGACTTGGCTACTTTACCAACCGAGAAGGGCCGCTGATGATGACGGTCAAGAGACAGGGAACGCGTCCAAACAGACAAACAGCTCTGGCGGGAAGAGGTCATAGATAGACGATTTGTTTTGCGCTAGACAAGTACAAGCCTCGGACCGGCGAGCGCACATTGAGACGTTCGAAATAGATCACCAGTGTACCATCGGAATACGAGAAATGTCGCGCTTGCTCTCCAACAAAGACTTCGACTCGAAATACCGGGAAACCATGTCATTGCATCTCTTGCAGCCGCCCACTCCCAGACTTGATAGGCTGGTCAAGTTGGGGTCCAGTTGGTCAGGAACGGACAAACAGTGCGCTCTGTCGAAATCACGAGATATGCAACAAGGGTGTTGACATGTGATAAAAAGGTTTATGCTTCTTCAATACGCAAGCAAGCTGGTCTCGCTCGCCTTGAATCCTCGCGCTCTTCCTGGTGGAAAGTCACACAGTGTCGCCGCATCGCTCGGTCGACTCAGTGCTCTCATCAGCGATCACCGCACCTTGCTTCGTTTGTTTGGACTTGCGCCTATTCTAAAGTGGTACAGCACTTCAAATGACCCAAAGAGCAAAGTATCCGACAGCTCGACACTGGAGCAGCTCCAGATCTTGTCCATGCTGGTCTACTACCCTGTATGGCTCTCCAATGTCTTCGCCTCTCGCCTTTGCGCTGAGTCCTTTACTTCTTAGCTCGAGCATGTCTGCTATTTCGCCTCACATGGCATCATTACCGGCATCAAGAAGTCTACGTTAGAAAAGATGTCGTTGCTGTCCTGCCGGGCTTGGGCAGTCTATGTCTTTCTCGATCTCTTCAAGGGCTACAGAAACAATGCTTCCACATCTTACGAGATAGCGACCATCCAGTCAGCTTCAGGCCGAGGCGAGAACGATGCTTCCAGGAGAGCTAGTCTGGTCGCATTGAGAGAGAATGCCAACACGATCAGGAATGAAGCGATTACCAATCTGTGCTATGCGCCTTTGACCCTGCATTGGTAAGTTTTCTTTAGCGTCGATCTATATCCATCTGAACATGGACGCCAGGTCGGTACCGAATGGGCTGTACTCGAACGAGATGTGGACTCAAGTATTTGGGACTCTAGCAGCGGTAAGTCTTTGTCTTGCGCAGAAACTGCTCGGCTGAAACATCTATATTCGAACAGGCCTGGCAGCTGAAGCAGCTCTGGTGATGAATGGGCGTGCAAGGTGAAGGGCAGAATACAATGTCGAAAAGCTTGTTCCATTGCAACGATATATATACCAAAGCATGTCTTCAGGTCGCGGATCTCGAGGCAGAGGCCGTCGTAGAGGTGGATCTAACACCAGAGGAGACTCACGCGGCAAGAACTGGTCCACAACCTTGCCCTCGTCGCTTGAAAGCGAGCTTATTGAAAATGGATCATTGAAAGCGAATTATGCTTCAAGAGGTCGAGGAGGGCGTAAGGAGCGTAGAAAGGATGATCGGCAGGAAGCAAAGTTGAGGAAACAAGCTTGGTTCAACAGCAGCAAGAAGCCGGACGAGTCGAGTGATAAGCTGCAGCAAAACGATGTCAAGGGCAAACGCAAACAACGGGAAGAGCCTGAGCTGTCTGACGATGAGCGAGTTGAGAAGCCTACCTCTGCTCCTCCAAAGAAGAAGGCAAAGAAGCAACAGCCAGCCGTCGAATCTGACAAACCTTCCAGGTCAAAGAAGATTACTGCCGATGCGCAAACCCCTCTGTCTCGTCTGCTAGCTAAGCAAGGAGGCTCTGATCCACAGCCGTCTACAAGCAGGCCTAGAGCATCAGGCTCAAGATCTGCTGTCGAAGACACGGAAGATCAGGAAATCGCTTGGCTGGAATATACTCTGGGTATGGGCAAGAAGAACAGCAAGCACTTGGCATCAGAGATGCAAGAAGACGGGCTTGATGGTCAGCTTGTCTGTCTGTTGAATTCTGCACAAGCTCATGGTTCACGCAGATCTCTTCGCCGACATTGATCGACTAGAAGTGACTCTGGCTGACAGCGACACAACCAAATTAGCTACGATAGGAGAGCCTATGGAGGACGATAGCTCTGAGGGACATGTGTCTAATCATTCTGAGGTAGGCACGACTTCAGCTACCAGGTTTACATTTAACATTTCTGCTGATCCAGTCAGAAGAGGAGGACCGGGAGGATCTCGATGATCTCGTGTTCATGTCTGGTGACGATTCGGCCGAAGACGTTGACTTCAACAGCGACAACGAGTCTGAAGCGACAGTCGAGGAGACTGAGGAAGCTTGGCAAGGCATCGATAGCTCTACTGAAGAAGCAACAGATGCAAGCAACACAGAAGGATCGATTTCTGGGCAGCCTTCGCTTCCTAATCAAGCTGCATCTGCCAATCCGGTTGAGACTGCGCTAAAAGCGAAATATGTACCTCCACATCTTCGCGCTCAAGCTATCGCGCCTTCAGCTCACAAAGCGTCAGAGCAAGATGTCCGGCTAAACCGCCTGCTCTCTGGGCAGCTTAACAAACTCTCGCCAACGAACATCGTGGTCATAGTCTCTCAGACTGAAGTATTGTACACTCAACATCCTCGGGCTCTGATCACGACTGCTTTGACGACATTGGTTGTTGATCGAGTAGCTGGCTCGCAAGATGTTTTAGGCGAAACCAACATCCTTACCTTTGCGACCTTTGTGGCATCGTTCTACGGCAAAGGCATGGGCCTTCGAGAAAGCGTCATTACTGAATGTCTTCAGAGATGGGATAACCGTAGCTCTGACGCTGGCAAAGAGCGCAACAACATTGTTCGCTTGTGGTCAAGGTTTTACAATTTAGGCGTGCTGGCCTGTCCTATGATCTATGGAGTCATCAGAGAGTTGATAGAGGGCCAGATAGAGGGTCAACAGCTGGCGGAAGATGATGTGGAGGCTCTCCTCATCGTGATCAAGAGTATGTTTCTTGCTGTAACACCGAATCCGGTTCTGACGGGGTTTCCAGCTTCGGGCCACAAATTACGCTCAGATGATCCATCCGCTCTCAAGCAGATCACGCAGCTGGTAGAGCAAAAGTACAAGCTGTTTGGGACAACTAGCCTGAGGTATGTCAAAACGCCAGTGTACATTCGCCGTTACTGATTTCCCAGTAATAGCTCTCGAACGAAATTTATGATCGAGACCTTGAACAACTTGAAAAACAATCGAATCAAAGCAGATCCTGGCTCTTCTGGGACTGGATCAGCAGCCTCGACTGAAGAAGGGATGCGGAAATTCTTGAATGGGTTAGCTAAGAAGCGAGGCGACTCTTTGCCAGAAGCTCTCCGCTTTACTTTAGAAGAACTACGGGCTAGCTCAACAAGGGGAAAGTGGTGGCAGACTGGCGCAGCCTGGTCGGGCAACCCTTTACAAGAAGCGAGCGCCAACGGAGGCATCTCACTAGCTCAGAAGGCAGCGACGGGTGATGCCAAGTGGGCAAAGCTAGCGAGAAAGCAAGGGATGAATACAGATATCAGGAGAGCTATATTCGTGGCTTTGATGGACAGCGAGGTAAGCTAAGATCCTGATTATGTGGTATTGGTCTGATGCTTTATCATGCAGGACTACGTTGACGCTTGTGATCGAGTGCTTCAGATCGGGTTGACCGAGAAACAGCAACGCGAGGTGGTCAAGGTCATCCTGCACTGCTGCGGAAACGTGACCTACAATGTACATGTTTCCAGGGAAAACAGCTGATAGATCTGCGTCTGATAGGAAAGCACTTACAACCCGTTCTACTCTCTGGTCGTTCAGCGCATGCTCAACCAATCATCAAACGTTGCGCATTCTTTCGCAATTACCTTACAGTACGCCCTGTGGGATCTCTTTCGCGAGATGGGCGAGTCGCAAGTTGGTGGGCAGGAGCGCTTAGCAGCTATAGAAGAGTCGGACGGGCAAAGCTCGGTGAACTCGCGTCGAGCGCAAAATATCGCGCGTGCATATGGCTGGTGGTTGGCCAAAGGCAATCTCAGCTTGACTATACTCAAGGTGAGTCGAGTTTTGCACATGTTTATGCACGGTCTGAATAACCTCTGCAGCCATTGCCTTTCGCCTCGCTCAAGCAAGAATCCCGAACTTTCATCAAGCATCTCTTTACGACCCTGTTCTTGTCAAGTCAAACTTCCTCGCCGATGCTGACGAACAAGGTGCAACGTATCAAAAGCGAGACAATAGAGCAAGTCTTCCTGAAAGTAGCAGTGTTTGACAATCTGGCGCGAGGTCTCCGGTTTGTCCTCGAGACTGACTTTAGTGACGAGGCTTCAGGGAACGCGCAGATTACAGAGATGGCTCAGATTGCCTTGGATACGCTCAGTCTGGGTTCGGGCAGATCGTATAATGATGTATATTGAGCTGTGTGAAAGATCACTTTGCATCCGTTTTGCGAAACACCACAGTAGCTGTTGTCGACCCTTGGTGGCCTCCAAAAGTGAAAGTCGGCTTGGCTATATGCGTCTCGTACGATAGATCTGGTTGGCAGTATGAGCCTGAGGTTGCTTTGGTAGGAAAGGCATCGGACCAGGCACATCAAATCGCTTCCGCAGTTCGGCGACTGTCCAATTACAACTCGTGATGAGAAAGACCGAGCCAGGAGAAAGCAGAGAGACAACGCTTTTGACATAATGCATAGCTGGAGTTTCGCTTGCTGTAGAATCGGCTGTAGACAGACATATAGCATCATATGTCTTTGCTAAGATGAGCGCATGGCGATCGATGAATAAGCTCTGACTGACACCTTTGTCTAGGATCAGCTCATAAGGGCCGGACAAGCCCGAGTCTTCAGAGAGGAAGTCGACCACCTGCCAATGAATACCGGACACGTCTTTGATTTTCGCTATGGACGTGGACAACTCGATAGAACCTTCGCTATAGTCGATGCCAGTCAAGCAGGATGTAGGATAGCCTTCTTCAGCCAGACGAAACAGCAGATGACCATTCCCGCAGCCGACTAGAAAACTGTTGAGCTTGAATCAGATGAATGCCAGCCAACAAACCATCTAAGATCCGCAGATCTACGCCTTCTGAGTACGGCACATTGTCACAAACCCAGTCAACCATAGTTTCTGCTGCTTCTTCGCCAAACCAGATTTCTCCCTGCCGAGAACTTTGAGCTGTTTGCAGCAGAAGACATCAAAGAGAGGGATAGAGACCTCGTCACCTATGTCCGCAAATGTTTTCACCTCTCGCCTGGCCAAAGGATCAAATTAACACAATTCATAAGCTCTTCTAGCTTCAGCGAACTTGTACACGTCGTCCCAGTGCGCCTTCCGCCCTACTTGGTCTCGTATCAGCTGCCCACATAGCTACTCTCTTACTGTCGTTGACTTGCCCAGACGCGATTCATTCAATTCGTCCATCTCAAAGCGCTTGCCTTGCAGCCGGACTACAGCACAGCCCAATAGAAGAGTATAGGAAGCGAAGCCCGTCGGGTCACAAGTCACTTGAAGACGTTCTCGGTAAAGATGGCCGCCAAATCTCAAGCATCATCATCGTCAAAGAATCCCTATGCCATTAAATCCTCGTCCAAGCTATCCTTGCTGGCTGAAATCAAGTATGTCACAAGACCGGAACCTGTCGCAGCTGGCTGATAAGATGTGCAGCAAGCGGAAGAACGAGAGCAATGCAGACGCGACACCGCACGCCTCCACGTCTAGCTATCAACAAGCGCCGAAGCGCGCTGGCACAGTCAGTCTACTCTATGCGGGCTGAATAGAGGTCAACAACTGAGCATGAATGTCATCCTGTAGAAGAGTAAATGGCAGACCAACAAGGGCATTCTCGATCGAATGGCTGCAGATGAAGCAGCTCTAGCAACATCATCATCTTCTGGTTCAGCGCACGTGAGACAATCAGTACTTATACAGAAGGCCAAGCTGTACGAGAAGCTACGGAAAGGCGACATGAGCGGTCTCACTGCTGGACAAAGAGCAACGCTGAATGTCGACTTTGAGGCGAAGAACATGCAGGATTGGGACAAGGACGAGAGCTTGACAATACCTCGGAATGCTGCATACGAGAGTGGCAGCGAAGAGTATTCTGAAAGCGAAGAGGAAGGGCCTCAACCTGCCAGCAAGGTTAATCTACCTGCGTTTGTTCACTCGCACTGGCTCACACTTTCGATAGGGAGAAGACCTGGTCGAGATCACGGATGATTTTGGTCGTGCTCGAATGGTTCCAAGAAGTCAAGCGCCAAAACTTGCAAAGGCACCTACTCCGCCTCCGCCAGAGAGCAACTTCGAAGTTGATCCGTAAGTTATACTAATATACGCTCATGCATGGCTGATAAAAGAGTTTTGAACAGTGACAACGTGTATTACGGCGAGCAGATGGAGTTCCCAGTATACGAGCCCACAGCGGAAGAACTTCAAGCGCGACAGAAAGCACTCGGTATCGATGAACCTCTGTTCCAACACTATGACGCATCACAGGAAGTCCGAACAAAGGGCGCATCTCATTTCCAATTTTCGAAAGACGAGGCGGAGAGAAAGGCGCAGATGGATGCTATCAAGCATGGACGGGCCGAAACTGAAAGGGAGATTGTCGCTGAAGATCGAAAGAAGACACTGGCAGATCAGGAAAAACAGGACAGGAAACAGCTGTTAGCAGACAAGAAGCGGAAACTGCTAGAAGTACGGGCCAAGATGGAAGAGCAGCCTGCAAAAGTGCGGAAGCTAGAGCAGTAGCATTTGTCCGATGGCTTCGATGTATCCTTGTAACATGTACATAGAGTCTGTAATCCAGACGTCCCTTCATCCTTCACCCAAACGTTTCGGCGTACCATTTAGTGACGATCGGGTGAGCTTGAACTGTCGCGGCGGTGAACCCTTTGACGGTCAAGGTGTCCATCGACGTCGCTCGAGATAGCGCGACGTAGGCCTGTCCCTTTTCAAAGACACCCGTAAGATCGATGAAGACGCGCTCGATAGTTTGGCCCTGTGATGCATTTAGCTTATACTGCGAGCACCGCGATGGAGACCTACTTGAGACTTGTGAATGCTCAACGCCCACGAGAGGATGAGCGGCACTGTAACTTTCTCAGCGAAGCAAATGCTGAGAGTGAAAGAGCGTACCTTGAGACCGTTGGCATTCTAATTTACTGTCCGCATTCTCAACCGCGAACTCCATTGGCGGACACAGCATTGTACAGCCATTCTCAAATTCGACGACTGGCCAGACTCCAGCTGGGACCTCCTTCTCCTTGCCATTCTTGGTCCGCGAAGCAGCCATGCTGCCTGTCCATTCATTCTCGTTCTTCTTGTTACCCTCTTGAGCTTGCGCTATTTCTAGATCCATCTCATCTTCTTGGCCTTGCGCTTGAGCTGCTGACTTGAAGCCAATGACTTTGCCTATGCTTCCGTTGACGAGTCTACTTTCTGCAAGATTCTGTCGCAAGAACTATGGTCAGATTGAATCGAGCACAAGCATTCTCACTCACTTTGATGAGCATGACCTAGAGCGAGCCGCGAGCATCGACATAAGCGAACCGAAGTTGCTAATGAAATGGCTCCCGACTTACTTGGGCACCTTCTTTCAGCAATAGCTGGCTAACAGCCATAGTGTCCTGAACCCACTTGTCAGCAAGCGTTCACATGAAAAAACCGCAGCAGTCACTTTATCGAGCTTTTCAGTCGTTTTCTGATCCTTTTGCATCTTGTTCATGTTGTCATGTTCTAGGTAAACACCACGGTAGTCTCTAGCCTGGAAAGAGCGCTGCTCGCCCTGCAACTTTCGCAATTGAGTCTCGTTGGCGCCTTGGACCCTGCCAGCCCAGCTCAGCATGAGTTCTCACGGAAAGCGTAAATACTTACTTGTAGTTGACAGGATAAAGCTGTACAGCTGCCGGCTGATCCCATCACGTCAGTGTTATACCAGGGATCGATGGTGGCTTTGACCTACGCCTGATTCGTAAGTCACATCTCGACGCAATTTCGAAAACGATTTGATGGTCTGATCTGTCAGCTTTCCGCTTCGCATCTCGTTCAGCATGTCGACAAAGTCTTGACTCTTCTGTCGAAAGACTTGAGTCAAGTTGACCATGTTGCGGCCGAAGCATTTCTTCCATGAGCTAGCTTGAAATGCAAAGAGCGGAACTTTTTCTCCTTTCTTGCCCACAGGACTGTGCAAGACAGGCTGACATCAGGGGACCACAATCGCTGATACGAGGTTGCAGACTCACGGTCTGAGGCAGTCCAGAAGCATAAATGTGAGCGGATCCGACTCCTTGTGAATTAAGGTAGACTGACAGCTGAAGAAGGCAGTCGCAAGCATAGACATGAGCGAACAGATGGTGCTACGAAGAGGCTGCAGAAGTTACCTGAAAGAAATCACCCGTAGTGATCAATTGAACTACAGTAAATTCAGTACGTGGGCAGGCTGCATCAATGATATCTTACTGCCGCCGAAAGGTTGATCTTCCTTGCCTCGAATTTTGCGAGCAACGAATTCAAGCTTGTCAAAGAGCTCGCCGTCAATCATTGAGATCTCGTCGATGATGAGGGCTTGACATTCGTTCCATCGCCTTCTTGCTTTCGCTCCGTACTGCCCTAGCAACTTGCCAAGACACTTCTCTTTTGGTTCTTTAGCCAAACCGAGACCAGCAAACGAGTGCAAAGTCGATCCGCCAATATTGACGCCAGCAATGCCCGTAGACGCAGTAATGTATGTTTTGCGACCATCGGCGTTGAGTGTTTTGATGATTTCCCTCGTCAACACCTACTGACAGTCAGAAAGGTAGCAAGGGGAGAGTCGTAGGCTTACTGATTTGCCTGTTCCTGCACTCCCTGTTACGAATACATTCTCGCCGGCTCTTACCTGCCAGTCATTCAGTCAGGCCCGTTTAACACAAACGAAAGTGAATACCATCCGCAGCACGCCAGCTTGCTGTTCGTTCAATTGAACGGGAGGTGGCGCAGGAGGGCCTTCTTCCAAGCCAGGGATAGCGTCAATGCTCATCTCCTGAGGTAGCTTAGAGGTGGATGCAACCGGAGGGGAAGAGGCATTTGAGGCGTAGACTACAGACGAGGCAGGTGCAGTTTGGCTCGACGAGTTCTTGGGAGGTGCGACAGCGATGCGATGCGATCGCTCTACTGGACTGTCTTGAGGAGCGCGAGCTGGATACGGGCTGTACCTGTTTGACTTGGACGGAGAGGGCGACAGAGCGATGATTTCGTTGTCTGGCTGTTGCTTGACAGGCGAAGGAGCCGGAGAGCTCAACAGGATTGGAGCATCATAGTTGCCCAGCCAGAACTTTGCTTCTTCTTCAGTAGGGAAACTTTCGACGCAAATGAGAATAGCGTGCACAAGTCACCGCGGATCGCTGACCTCTTGAAGACGGCCCCTGGAAAGCCTGTAACCATGGCAGAGCATTCTTCCCCTGCTAAGTTGTGAGCGGATTAACGAGTTGGGCTCGAGCTGGCATACAAGTTGCGACTATCTTTCGTCCTTGACTTCCTTTGCGAATGGCATACCATTTGGCACCTTTGCTCTTAGCCATGCTGGATAGTGACGCGTCTGGCCGTCTAGGACAGATGGTCGCCTAAAGTCTTCCGCAGACGAAAAACAACTCAAAGTCCGCGGTATCTACGCGTGCCGACGTGTCTCACGTCTAAGCTAAGCTGATGCAGGCTGTGCATTTCCATTCTCGCGCATTATTACTTGTAGTCTAGCCCGTGTATGACATGAAGCGAGTGCTTTGGTAGCACCATGATTTAGGAAACCCAGAAAGCCCTGTAGCTGATATGAGTTGCGCGCTTCAGGCTAATTCACGAAACTTACAGTCCGATCACGACGTAGAGCGCGACCAGCATGATACTGTTGTGGACATCAGCAATGAAACCTAGTAACGCAGCCTTGACTTACCCTTCAAGGTAGTTCGATTTGCCATCTGGTGAGACCGTCAGCTACTTTAAACAGTAATCTGTTGGTGAGACTGACCTTGCAACAACGAATTGACAAGCATAACAGAGATGAAGAGACAGATGGTTTCAAAGTTCTGAACATATATCAGTACTCGGGCACTTTTATCCACCGGTAAGACTGACTTCGAAGTAAAGAGTCAGTTCACGACCCATAGCCCAGCCAATAAGGACGAGAAGGGGAATAACACCAATAGCGATCTGAATGGATGATCCGACCGACACTGCGGAATCGAATATGAGAAACAGGCGCTTACAAGAGAAGTATACTCACCTCCGATAACAATCTCCATCTTGCCTTTCGCAGCCATCCACACTGACACCACGTCAGACAGGAACACGCAGAATGTCCCGATTTCATACCTGAGGTCAAGTGCTCTGCAGCGTTGCCGACGATAGGAATGAGGATAAGACTGAGAAATAGACGTCAGATCGCTCAGGTAAGTGCACTATTGCCTCACCCAATGAAAGCTTTTGGAATGCCGTATTCGTCAGCGAATTCATCGATAGAATCGACCACTGCACCGAACGCCTGAGCAAAGCGCAACAGCTTAGCAGATATTGACATACAGTAATCGGCACAGAAAGAGGTGATAACCGTGACGATGACTAGGCCGCTGACAGCTGCAGGTAAGCTCATTTTGACTTCATCCTCTTCGTCATCGTCTCCCGAAGCAGCTTCGAAAAGGTACGAGTGGGTCTTGAGCTGGAACCAGAGGTAGGTAGCTAAGGTCTGATATTGAATTGACATCCAGTAATGATAGACAAGCCATACCGTAGATCAAGAGCAGCATCTGTCGACAGACATTAGAATGGATGCCTGACATAGACAGCTCACTCACGATAGCGGTGCCACGACTGATGAAGAGCAGGCCTTCCAAGCCAGACTTTTTGGCTACTTCAGTGCCGACGTCTTCGCCCATTGCAAGGTAGTTGAAGAAACCGCCAGCAGCTACGGCCTTCTGGTTCGCATGGTATGCAGCAGGGATGATGAGGGTCGCGACGGCCAAAGTCAAGGTAGAAGCAGATGCTTGAGCTGCAGTGACTTGGAATTGAGTTTCGCTGAACTTGAAACCGGCAGCAAAGAAAGAGCAACCGAGCACGAGCAGCAAATTGGACAAGATGGATCCCAACATGGAAGTCTGTACGATGCGTAGCTGATTTTGAGAAAGAGCGATGATGCCGACGACTAGAAACTTTCGTCAACAATATTCACAGCTTGCACGCTGGACGTACTAGCTTCAACCGCATTGCCAAAAGTAGCCTATCAATTGTTCAGCACAAATCATGGCAGGAACTGAATGCAGCGCTACGTTCAATAAGCCTGACAGCGTCTTTAATGTTGAGCAGACCTCCTAGAGGAACACAGACCGACCTCCTAAAGTTTGTCCGACCTTCATAGAGCATTGTTCAGTAGCATCTCCCAACATCTGTTTGGCTTGAATGGTCAGATGTCCCACGCCAAGATCAAAAAAGACATTGTGACTAACAGAAGCCAGAGGGACGATAGCGATAAAGCTAATGATGAAGGTCCATGATGCGCCCCAGTGCAAGAAGTGAGAGAGGAAAGAGAAGGGAACAGCGATGAGCGCCAAATTCAACCATGTGCCAAAGACAAAGGTTTGGTACGATTTAAGGAAGGAAGGCTCGGCTTTCTTGTTGCTTCCGCCAGTCTGGTTGTCGTTCTATGCTTGCGCGGGTCAGCACATGTATCCCAGAGCGTTGTCGTGCGACTCACTGGAAGCAGAGAAGATCTTTCGTTTGGCGCTACAGGGGCACACCAACACCTCAGCTGTGCTCTAATAGCCTTTCAAGGATCAGCCTACCCATTCTTGCGTTTGCAAAGCGTTATATATGGTGCAACACGGGCAAGACGTTCGACGCTCAAAATGGAAAGACTTTGAGAAAAGTGATCGCGTGGTTCGCGGTGCATTCTGGTTGCCAAATCTATAGCCCTCAGAAGGTCTTTGCATGCAGAGAAAACTCTACCGCGCGTGTGTCAAAGTTTTACCAGCATAACAAGATGACGTCGAACCCCTAGTTCGGAGAATCTCTATGCCAAATGCATTGGATCATATACAATGATACAGACAAAACATTGAGGAACCTGGAAGACAGACCAACACCATATACACTGCCAATATAGATGAGCGACCACAGACTGGGTTGAACAATGAACAGCAAAACTCACCTTTGCATTTACCCAGGGCATCGCAAGACCTGACATACCCCAACAAGTATTACCGAGCACCTGCACCAACTGCATATTCCGTCTCTTCGATCCATTGATCCTCTTCCCGCTCTGGCACAACTTTTAGATCTGCTGTTCCTCTCCGCGCTCCCTTTTCCGATACATAGCGCTCCGCTTCCTCGTTGCTAACAACCTCATCTAGAAGATGAAAGCATGGCCATAAGCAAACCACTGTCGCGCCCAAGAAATTGCAGACTTACAAACGACGTTGCCCTGTCCACCACTGCTCTTCTGCGAGGAACTAGAGGCTCGAGTAGATGTAGAAGAAGAAGTAGATGATGATCTTCTCTTTAGCGACCTCTTTAATTTATCCGACCATTTGATGCTCTTTTCCTCTTCAACTTTTCCAGGCTCTTCATACTGTGATCGACTTTCAGGATGCTGCGCAGCGTTCTCTTTCGTTATCGTGCTATTCCTGCATATCGCTCGACCACAATCTTCTTCCTCGTCTGAATCTTCGAAAGCGTTTTCATCCACCGAGTTCGGCGTTCCAGCAGTCGACGAGGCAGAAGAACTTTCAGGATCCCTTTGTGTTGGTGCAGGGATTTCACCTCGTAATAGAGCAGCCCGGGCTGATACACCGCAAGAAATGGATGCTGAACGTCCTCTTGGTCTCTGTTCACCCAAATGGTCAGACGGCAAGAAGGTGCAGGCCATCACATAGCACACCTCTGCTTCCGGTAGAGGGGCAAAGCTAACTTTGGGAGAAGACTCTCCAGTCGAGCCAGAGTCCAAGCTCGAAGTGGACGACTCGGCCCTTGATCTGCCATTCTTAGAGTCGACATCTTTGTAACCAGGGGCAGACAGTGACCGCCTGCGAGAAGAGTCGTTCTTCGCTCTAGCGGCTTCAGCGGAAAAGACGTTGCCGGAAGGTGTAAATATGGACTTCAAGGTAGAGGCGAATGTTGGATTATGCTGTGGCTCGTTGGCGTTCTGTAGTATAGACTCGCCCGCATCTTGACGATAAACCAGCAGCGACGTCTTCTTGTCTACCCGAATGACCGAGACTTGAGGGTAGGCCCCTTGATCCTTGAATTGCTGATGTTGCATGACTTCCGACATTTTTGTGCGGCTATTTTGAAGTATGGACAAACAAAATTGACAGCGACGCTTTGCTGCTATGAGAAGTACTAAGGCTGCATCACAGCGCAAGGCCTTTGCTATAAGTGAGATAAGGCTGATCTTGGTGGGAAGCAGAAAACAGTGGCCCCGCAGCCTCTAAAACGGATATGCAAGCAATGATTCTAATTATGTGTTTGCACACTAGCCCTCAGTACCTTACTGCTCACAGCATGTATGTCTACAGAAATCTTGTTCAGCTGTGCCAGGGTCTATTTTTGGGAAAAGCGAGAAATGAGGTCAGCCTTGTTCAGTCGCTGCCCGACTCGGCTCACCTGACTTATAAGCATAGGCGCCAGCTCTCCTTCTATCGTCAGGTTTGTGACTGTGCCCATAGCGGGTATGCTGGCCAATCCGACCAAAGCGTTGGTGCTTTTCGCTTCGGCTGTTGTGGGATCGATCAAAATGTCGACGTCTTGATCCTTGGGCCGTATTGCCTATAATATCATGTTAGAGGTAAGTCCTTTCGGACGGCGCTGAAGAAAACAAGACTTACCGCGCAGGCGCCAACGACCAAGCCAAACATTTCCACTCCGGCTTCAGCAAGAGCTAAACTCGAAGCTGTGATTCCACTGATCCAGGTAGATTAGTACTCTCGTCAGACCAAGCACAGCTGACATACGAGCTAACGTCTTCCATCGGCCCATCGCACTCCAGCACCACCACAAATAGATCAATCACACTCTTTGGCAGTAGATCCAGGCGAAGAGAAGGTTTCAGAGCTTGTTCGACTTTCGCAGCTAAATGAGAAGCCTCCGTGTCCTAAGTCGCCGAATCAGCTCTGAAATTCGAAGTGAATTTGTGCGCACTCTGCCTGCTGTTTCATGTCTGTCTCGGCATGCGAAGGGAGCATAGCGGACTTCCACATTCAGTTGCGCAGAAGATGAGAATGGTGCATCACGCCGTATCGGATGTGGGCCATAACTTTGATTCTAAGGCATTAGAACCAGCTCTGTAGGATGTAGAGTATGACATACACGGCGCAGACTAACTTGGCGTGGCCAGTTTCTATATAAGCAGATCCGCTCGCTTGAGTGATGAGCCCAGTTTTCAGAACTGTACACGCAAAGCGACATGACTATCCAGACAATACGACAGAGGTGAGAGCATACAGATTGGTCTAAGATTGCCTAATTCCCTGTCGTCTGCCCTTTTCTCAACTTCTTTGCCTTTTCTTGACGAGAGCACGTTGGCATGATATTGTATGGGATGCGACTCTGGTGCATTGAAGCGTCGTCTGTCTGCCTGTGTAGCTGCCATTAGATAGTATTTGGCTGTATATTGTCAAGCGATGTTTCCGCTTCACTGCACTTCCTGCAACAACCGAGTTCTGTCTTTCAAGCGACAGCAAGCCCAGCACAGGCATATCTGCCCAAATTCATACCCAAGCAAGCGCAGAATACCCTGAAGCTTATCAATTGGCTACGTCGCTTAGGGCGTCAATCTGCCGTCATGCCTTCAGTTTGTGCTCGCGCGTTTTGAAGACGTAATGATTCTCATGTTCAGGACTTCTTTCTTTCCACTTTTTTCCCTCTTTGCTTCTCCTTCGAAAACGTACAACAGCCTGCTGTGACTGCTATTTCCCAATTACCGATGACAACATTGGAAGGCTCGCAGCAAGATGCAAAGCGACCCGTCTCCCCCTCTACACCAGTAGACAACACTCTATCAAGCTCGCCTGCAACAATGTCTTCACAATTGACAGACCGTCTGTCCGAAGTACCAATAACTTCGCAAGGCACAGCAGACTTTAACCACAAATCTAATCCTCCAGAGCGGCCGCATATCTACACTGCAGATTCACAAATGGGTCTAGGCTCAATGGCCAGCTATGTGCCTTCTGTAGCTGCCAGATCAACATTAGCAACCATGCTCGAACAAAATCCACCTTCGAAAATCTCCGCTACTCCAGACAGTCGATTAGGCAAACAGACAAAACAGACGGCCAACAAAGTCGCAAAGACTTTGGATGTTGTTGAAGAAGCAAAGAAGCTGGCTGCTTATACTGCAGTGGACAGGCATGTAAAGCCGGAACATAAAGTCATTGGGATAGGCAGTGGAAGCACAGTGCCCTACGTCGTAGATAGAATACTGCATCAAGGGGAAGAAGTCAATGCTGGGAGATGGTTCATACCGACAGGTGTGCCTAATAACGAAGGCAAGGGTGACAAATTATGGCTTACCTAACTACTCAGGCTTTCAAAGCAAAGAGCTGATAGTGAAAGCCGGCCTTCATCTAGGAGATGTTGATCAATTCCCTGTGATCGACATAACGATTGACGGAGCGGACGAGGTAGATCACCAGCTCAATGTAATCAAGGGAGGTGGAGCTTGTCATTTGCGAGAAAAGGTGCTTTTTAAGGGCAGAGAAGGTGGCACGCAGTACGCTGATACTTTGGAACAGGTCCTGGCGGAAGCAGCGTTAGAATTCATAATAGTAAGAGACGAGCTAGCGTGCCAGCGTCCAACTCATGCCGTAATAAAGGTCGCGGACCATCGCAAGAACAGTCCAGTACTAGGCCAGGTGAGTGGTACGGTCCTTCGTACACAGAGTGTTGAGCATGTCTTTTGTTCTCGCAGTCATGGCAGCAAGGCGTACCGATAGAGGTCATTCCTTTTGCGTGGAGCAAAGGTATGTAGCTTCATAGCACAGCTTTCTTAACGCTGACGAGTCCGTGTGCAGTCTTCCAGAACCTTACAACTGTTCCTGGAGTTGTGACACCAAAACTGCGCATGGGCAAAGCAAAAGCAGGAGTGCGTAATCGGATGATGTATCATATGAAAATGCTTACTACTTCTATAGCCCGTGGTAACAGATAATGGGTCAGTTTGATGGTATCTTCTCCTTACAACCTGTTGACTGACTGCCCGTAGCAACTTTGTAATCGATGCTGTCTTCGATGAGCGTGCGTACCTCTTCTGATTATACATACGGGATAGGACTGACCGAGCGACAGTACATATGCGCTCGCCTGAAGACCTCTTACACAAGATCAAAATGCTCACAGGCGTAGTCGAAGTCGGGCTATTCTGTGGAATGGCAAAAGCTGCGTATGTCGCCCGTCATACTGTGTCGAGCGAGCTAAAAACGAGCGCAGGTACTTTGGAAATGCGGACGGCAGTGTCTCGGTTCGGGTGAGTTGTTAATTTGCTTTCTTGGGAAGAACAAGCTGAGACTGAGTGACCGCCACAGTGGGACGATGGACGTAAGGAAGCATCTCCTTCGTGTGTTCTCTCATACTCAAGTCGGCAGTTTTATAGAGGTGGATCGAGTAGACAAGAGGGCAGAGCTGGAGAAGGAAGACTCGGAATGAGGCTAGAAGTAGTAATAGACTATCATTATTGTACAATCGCATTTCAACACTATACATGAAACTCTATGGTGACAATAGGCCTAGGCATAAGAAGGAACCAGAACACTGAATACTACAGACGCAAGAGGAGACACCTGGGCAAGCAAACAAGGTGAAGCAGGCGAAGAACATGCCAGTCAGCTGAGCATGTACGCTGGCTCAAATCTGGGTATCGACATGCATTGAAATACTTGACGCTGTGCTACTGTTCCAATGACATTGTCTTCAGCTGTCACAGATGACGAGATCAGACTGCGGCTACGTAGAGACTCTTGTGAGGACGTACCTGCACGCCATGCCACTTCTGTAGCTCTTCCCGCAACACTCCATTGACCATCTGGTGTTGCTTGATGGTGGTCAAGCCCTTGAAAGATCAATCAGCAAAAGCGTCAGGTAGACTCAGCACCAGCAGACTTACCTTGAATTCAGAATACCGTATCGAGATTGCATAGAAAGACCCGCAGCCGCCTGATACATCTTGACATGATATTTCAGCTCCAGTGAATTTGGACTCTGTAGCGAAACACAACAGTCAAGACTATCGCACAGCGACAAAAGCCAGTACTATCGCACGTAGTCTCTTTAGGACAGAGACCTCTTCGTCTGTTGGTTCCTCTGCATCTTCTGGAATTGGCTGTGTGCTGGCGAGTTTGGCCCTCGAAGTCGTCGAGAATTGCTGTAGACTGGGCAGATAGCTGCGCCTGCTGATGTTGATGCTCCTCCTGATTGCTAGCATGTTGATCGTGTTGGTCGTATCGCTCCAATCAGCGGTCTGATATTTCGACAGTGATCGACTCGTCTCTTGATCCTGTTCAGCGACTTTGCCCTTTTCTTTTGTGGATGAGCTTGTTTCTGCCTGTGGCCAGCTTAAACAGCTGCAGCAGGTGCTTGATACCGTTGAGCGCCAGAAGGGCTGCCTCTACAATTTCAAGACCCCTTCGCATCAGAACAATACTGCCAAAGAGTGACGCGCCAGCTAGCGTACTCTCCCGAAGCTACTTCAATGCTTTCGCGCCCTCAAGAAATCCTTCTGCTGCTCTAGGCCTTGGCAGATCGTCCTTGATCGCCACTTTCTCACCTCGCTTCAACTCGTCTAGCTATTTCACGCGCTCCTTTACCTCTTCAAGTACAAGGAACTCAGCAGATCTGTTATCGCATGAAGCACCACCTGCACAAGAGCAGCGATTACCGCCCTTGCCCACTTTGACGCATCCAGCAGTAGCATATTACTTGGTTGGCATTGCAACGCTTGTATTCGCTATCGTCGTAATCGGCGGCCTGACAAGATTGACGGAGAGCGGATTGAGCATAACGGAATGGAATTTGGTCACTGGCACGCTGCCTCCGCTGAATGAGGAAGATTGGATAGAGGAATTGCGAAAATATCGGTTATCGCCTGAAGGTAGATTGTACGGTGTCTCTAGACTATGAAGACAGGAAAATCGCTCATATTTCATGCAGAATGAATAAGAACATTACAATGTCTGAATTCAAGAATATCTACCTGATGGAATATGGTCATCGCTTACTAGGTCGTGTCATTGGCCTAGCCTTCCTCTGTAGGTCTTATAATGCATGTCTCAGACGAAAGATTGACCTGTTCAACAGTACCGATCCCCTTCTTTGCCTACAAACGAATGCTGTCTCGCCCGACTGGCCGCCAACTTTTCCTCATAGCTTCTCTCATCGGTTGTCAAGGCGCTCTAGGATGGTACATGGTCAAATCTGGTTTAACACAAGAAGCACTAGCAGAAGCCAACCCCTCTGGTGTACCGCGAGTCTCACAATATCGGCTAGCGGCACATTTGGGCATGGCATTTGCGGTGTATGCTTTGACAATTAGAGCGGCGCAAGGGATATTGCAGGACTGGAACATGGCCAAAGGGCTGGGTGTAAAAGGCGCGTCATCAGTCGGCGAGGCTGTCAAGGTGTTGCATTCGCGCTCGGCTGGGAGGATGAGGATGCTGGCTGGTGCTATGACTGGTCTTGTCTTCTTGACAGCTATTTCTGGTGAGCTTCTACTGTATGTAGTAGAGTGATGATGCTGACAGTATTATCAGGCGCATTCGTCGCTGGTCTCGATGCTGGACTATTATACAACACTTTCCCTTATATGGGCGACAGTATCATTCCTCCGACTTCGGAACTCTACGACCCAATGTATGCCCGACGACCAGATCAGTCAGACCTTATACATCGCAATGTGTTTGAAAATCCAACGACAGTTCAATTCGACCATCGTCTGCTGGCGATCACAACTCTTACTTCTGCTATTGCACTAGCAGTATACGCTGGCCGACCTGCTATTCGATCAGCAATACCGAGGAAGGCATTGCGACACATGCGCGAAATTGCGGCCATGGCATGCATACAAGCCACTTTGGGCATTTCGACACTCGTTTGGATGGTACCTACCTCTTTGGCTTCGTTGCATCAAGCTGGTAGTCTCGTACTTCTTACATTCTCTGTGATGGCTGTGACTAGCCTCCGGAGACCAGGGTGAGTGTCGCTTTCATTTGAACTGCTGGCCAAGCTGAAAGTCGAAAACAGATATGCCGCTCATGTCTGGCTGAGACGGCATGCTATGAGAAACATACCATAGATAAAGCATTGTAACTTATTAGACAGCACACAACTCTCCATTGCATGCACACTTTATTATTGCTGACTAAGCATCCGACCTCGCGTCGCGAATAGCGTCGACTGTGTTCAGCCATCTTCCGCTTTTGGCGTTTAGATCAAGCCAGCAAGGCACAAAAGAGGTCTCGCGCAATTGTGATACCGCTTGAAAGGATCCAGCAGGCCCTTTCCTTTTTGAACAAAGTTCCAAGTCAAAGATCCGAACCGCTTCTCGAGCTTCCCTGCATTTCTCAAGCCCGTTTGGATCTCTTTGCTCGTGTTGTCGTTGCACACAAGCGACCACTAGCCTGCGAATATGGCAAACACTTCTTCAGAAGCATACTCTGCCATTCTGAATGAACTCAATCGCGAAGTCACCAAAGCGAAACCTCAAGACGTTTGGCAATTCTGCGCTAATTGGGTCAGTGCTTTCATCCAAGGGCGCAGCTGGAGATGCTTAAATCTGTTGACTGCAGTTCAATGGCAAATTGGAGGAGCAGCGTCGGGAAGCTCGAGGGATAGTCTCACCATCAAACTCAGCAAATCATTCTGGCGCATCCCGGCCTACTTCTCCTCAAGCTTCCTCTTTCGGCAATCCACCTTCTCCCATGGGCAGACCGCCCGTCAAGAAGAAGAACTCGATTCCATCAATGGTCGGCAAAGGTTACAGCTTCGGCGGTGGTGGTTCAACACCTTTTGGCATGCCTTCGCATCTTGCCAATCCAGACTCTATGCCTTCGCCTTACTCTGAGAATCCGCCTTCAGACGATGAGCGTGGCATGGGCTATGCTGGACCTATAACCGCCGCAACGAGGCAATCTCATTCCAGCACACCGAAATCGCCCTTGCGTGGTAATTCGCGCGGAGTCAAAGAAGAGTCGGACGAAGAAGAGGTGGATGATCCACGAGACCGATCGCGCAACCCGTCTTCGTCTTCGGCCTCACCGGTCGGAATTCCAGTAGGCTACAACCTTGGCCGCAGGACTTCTGTCTCTGCCGAATCATTGGACCCTTCAGCTACCTCTGATCTACCCAAAACTGTGATCCCCAAATCAAGCTCGCAACGCTCCCGCATAGAAACCTCAATCAAAAACAACCTACTCTTCCGCAACCTAGACGAAGATCAGCACAACGATGTCTTGAACGCCATGAAAGAAGTCCGCGTCCCACAAGGTACTCAAGTCATTGTCCAAGGCGCTGTGGGCGACTTTTTCTACGTTGTCGAAAGCGGTTCTTTCGAAGTTTGGGTCAAACCGCCTACCAGCCATACTTACGATCCAGTAACCAAAATTGCTACGCCAAATCAATCTGCACCAGCTAAATTAGTAGCCAAGATCGAAGCGGGTGGATCGTTTGGCGAGTTGGCGCTGATGTACAATGCCCCTCGAGCAGCCACTGTTGTTGCCGTGGCGCAGACTTCGACTCTATGGGCGTTGGATCGAGTGACCTTCAGGAGCATATTGATGGAGCATACCTCACGCAAGAGAAAGATGTACGAGCTCTTTTTGGCTGAAGTCGGCATCCTGGTCAGCTTGCAACCCCAAGAGAGGTCCAAGATTGCGGATGCGCTGGAGGAGAAGGTGTACGAAGAGGGAGAAGCGGTTGTGGTTGAGGGAGAGGTTGGCAAGAATTTTTATATCATAGAGAGCGGTCAGGCGGAAGTGTCGAAACGCAGAGGTGGTCGAGGAGACGAGGAGCGTGTGAGCATGTTGAGCCGCGGTGACTACTTTGGTGGTATGCCTCTCCCTTTACCAGCCTGGATCTTGTACTGATCATGTGTCTGGCAGAACTTGCGCTGCTCAACTCGGCACCTCGTGCTGCAACAGTCAGAGCTGCGAGAGGAGCAGGTCGCCTTCGCGTAGCTACCCTTGGTATTGACGCCTTCAATCGTCTCCTGGGCAGCTGTGTCGACATTTTACAACGTCGTGCAGAACATCAGTACGGCTCGGCAGTCGCCAACAACACGCCTCGTGGTTCCAGTGCTGGCTTGGAAGCGCCTCTACCCAGCGGTAGTCTCAGAAGCACTCGCGCTTCCTTCTCACAGAACCAACAGCCGCATCACGTCAACCCGGTTTCTTCTTGATTTTATTGTATTTCTCAGGACTCTTTGTAATATCGTATTGGTGGGCCTAAGGGATGCAATACCAAACTTTTTTGCTTGTGCTATGATAGATGCGTCGTTTCAATGCGTCTAATATGCCTATCCTATGCTTTCTACCGAATGATGATGCTGAATAAATTACATGAATGCTCTACTTTGCCGATGCTTTGCCAAACTTTGCCTGAATGTCTTCTTCCGTGAATCGCCTTGTCTTTGTTCTCAGCATGTCGGCAATCTCTTGCTGCGTCATGCCAATCTGGTCACCGATCGGCACGAGACAGCTGGCCAAATGCAGATAGTGGTGTCGCATCAAGCGATAAGTGAGCTCGAGGTAGTCTATCTGGTGAAAGACAAGCGCTCGTTCTTTGGCGTAGGTGGACTTGGAGGAAATAAAGTGTACTGGATGTTCGCGCCAATGTCTTCGGCTGTTCAGATCTGCGAGCACGAGCTTCATTAGTCATGTCAATTTGTTAGAGTCCTAACGAACGATGTGAGGTGTGATAACCGCTGCTAGAGATTAGATGGCGAATACTTTTACAGAATCTGCGACTCACTCATTGAAGCAAAATCGATTGCTCTGCCAAAGAGTCATCAGGAAAACTCCAAAGATAGACCGGACGACTCACAGCTACATCGATTAAAGTGATGCTTGATCTCAAATCTGACTCTGGCTCCAGTTCATCCACCAACGCATGCTGACCCCAATTCCCAATCATCAAACCAATCCGAAGCAGACCAAGCGGAATCATCAACGAGAACAAAGTAGCTTTAAAGTCTACTTTGGCGCAAGCATATATGAATAGAATGTTTGCAGATTCGAAGAAGAGCGTTTCGAATGCCAAAGAGTATCGACTCTTCTTAATGAAGTACCATGGGAGGTCGAAAGCGCCGATGAGGAGGAATTTGCCAATGTATTGGCAAAGGTCGACCACAGAATCGCGTTGATAGCGAATTGTGCTGTGCAATATTCAGACTGAAGTCGACTGACTAGAGATGAGAGCTCACCTCGACAGATCGTCAGGCCCATTGCCTTCGCAATGATGCATTTTGACGTGCTGCTGCCGGCATTAGCTCGCCAATGTGAAGCGAGCAAGACACCTACGTGGTAGTAGTATGAATGCCAAGTATGACCCATCAAGGGCGAAGTCACATATGGAAAAGCGCGGTCCAGGAAGCTGAGATCTTTCTTGAGCAGGCCATTTTGGTGAATGTGATTGTGAAGAAGTAAGGTGTATGAACCCATGCACCTAGTCGCAGCTGAGCTGGGTATTGGACAAGCTGGGACAGCGACTTACCAGAAAGTCCAAGCCACGTGAGCAACCCCGTGCAGGTAGGTGAAATGATGAAATAGCCACAAGGCAGAAGGCAGAGAAGTGCATAGAATCAAGCAGATATGCGTTGCAAAGACGACGTCTGTCGGATGTCGCACGACGTTGGCTTGAATGAATCGGATATAAGGCTGAAGCACATTCTTGCTGAACCAAACGTTCTGTTGGAGTGCTGGCAGATCCCAAGTGACAGTCACTGTCGGCTCGAAAGTAGGATGCTGCGGATCATTCAATCCAGATAGGGCCGCTACAGACGCTGCATCGTCGGTACCAGTCTTGTTATCTTTGACGTCTTTGAATAGATTTTCGAGCACCAAGTGATCAGGTCGCGTCAAATATGGATGGGCCGTTACTTTGGCCATGTTATAGAGTCGCCCGAGTACCTTCCAAGCTTGCAAAGGACTAGCGAGATTAATGATAGAAGTGGTATGCAATCTGCGAGGTGCAAGGAAACTGTCGGCTGCTGATCGATTGGGCTGTCGGACGAGCGTATGACGAGCGTCGTGACTATTGGTATAGAGAAGACTACTGCAGATCCAAAGTCATGGCTGATGAAAGAGAAGAAAGCATTATTCGACTCCTTGTCTGGTTCCCAGCGCGGCGGCCTACAACAGAGCACACATGACACAGCGCTTTATAGATTTCAGCAATCAGCGAGCAGACGCTGTGAGAGATTTGCGTCAGGCAGATCCTCCCAGCCAACTCGCGTCACCTCCTCCGTCAGACTCTTGCGTGTTCTGTGCCATCATCTATGAAGCTGCACCCGCTTTCAAAGTATACGAAGACGATCATGTTATCGCTTTCCTGGATGTCTTGCCTATAATCGATGGTTCGCTTCATTCCAAGCATGTGATCTCCCGTCTTAAAGCATTTCTTAGGCCATACGCTGCTGGTTCCGAAGAAGCACTATGAGCGATCGTCGCAGTTGCCTGATGATACAGGCGCAGCGATAGGAAGGTGCGTTGGCTCGTCTGTGCACAGTGTCGTCATAATCACCGGGGTCTTCGCAGGACAATACCAAAGCTGTCTAGGTGGGCAATTAGGTCGACAGCTTGTAGCAAGCTTATAGTAGCCGGTGGCTCCACAGGGCAATACTAGCAGCTACGCAGCAACAGGATTTCAACATCATACAGGTTAGTCTGCCTCATGGCCTCATGCGAAGCCTGTTATTGATCGAACGAAACAGAATAATGGGCACGGCCAGGTGAGTATGAGCTACTTCTTCCATAACAGAGCTGAACAGAGTAGGTCGTACCGCATGTTCACTTTCATTTGGTCCCAGCTCCTTCATCGGGCAAACGATGGAAACCCGCTCGAAGTAAGTGCCATTCGATGAAAGACTTCCAATGCTGATAAACACAGGCGGTATGCCGGATAACAGGCTGGGTGAGCTCGACGACGAGGATGGTGAGCGGATAGCTGCTGCCATTAGAGCAGAGCTGGACAAGGCTCGACAGTCAAAGATGTAAACTTGTTGTCTAATAAGTGTACATTGTATCACTGTACAGCAAACCCATTCACCACTACCTCCCTTACGAGTCCTGCATTTGCACATCCGGCTGCCCACTGGCTTGTACACTGCTGCTCGGCGGCTCAACCCTGGGCGTATCTTCAGCATTCAGCAAGGCATTCAAACTGAGTGCACTGGAAGCTGGTGCTCGTTGGGGCGAAGTCGAAGCTGGCTGAGCCGGTTGGGTAGGTTGTGTTGCTTGACTAGTAGAAGCGGTAGAAGGGACTTGAGCGGCGGTAGCTTGAGTCGCCTCTTCATCAATGAGGCCAGCCTCGTCCGCAAACTTCTTCTTGCGAGCTTTCGTAGCTTCTTTAAGCGGGATTGGTGGTGGAATGACCTCTGAAAAAGGATCATTTGCGACGATCAAGCGGCATCAGTCCTGAGCTTACCAGACAAGTAGAAGAAAGATTGATCCCGCTGAATAGCAGTAGCTGCGATGCGCGTGAGCAACTCCCTGGAGTCATCCGAGGTGTCCTACCTAAATCCTTGTACTGAATACCTTTACGCTTCTCCATCCTCGAAGTAGTGTACGCGGCTTCCGTAAGTTTCTGTACGAAGCGCTCCTGTCCATACAGCCGAATTGAGACATAACAAACGCGTTTCATGCGCGAGACGACATACCGCCGCGACGGAAATCAAGAAGACTGCCTCTTTTGAACACATGGCTATATCCTTGTCTGCTTTTATGATGCGAGTGACTCTACTAGCGGGCAATAGCGTCTCTCCTTCCTCGCTTCTGTGAGACTTCTTTGCAGCTGGTTTGCGGACTCGGGCTGGCGGGGCAGCAGCAGCTGAGGCCGGAGCATCTGATGGAGCGATTGATGTAGCTGCTGGATCCATAGGTCTTGAGACCTCGCGGCGGTGGTATCGAGCAGAGAGGGAAATTACGTTACTTAACCAAAACACACCATGTCAGGCTCAAGCGATATCGTGCTGATCATTGTAGCTAGTCAGTACCTCGCCTAGATGCATGTGCACACGCTAATGCTCCCTCACAGTCCTGTTCCCTCCGTAGATGGCCTTTTGCTGCAATTCTCTATGTCTTCTAACCTTTCATGCCTCTCAGAGCAGCGGCCGCTTTCATGACTGGCTGTAGTTGCGACCTACTCATCAACATTGCCCTCACACTGCTCGGATACATTCCAGGCCATTTACACGCTGTTCGTCATTCAGTTCGAAGGCGATGCTTCTATGTGGCTGAGCGTTGCACAGTTCTGGCTCATCTACAAGCAAATGAAGGCCCAAGAGCGCTACGGCGAGGGCGGCTTTGAATATATCGGCAATGGAACGTGAGTATCAGAATTGTCCAAGCATGGCAGATCTGATCTCTTGGATAGATACAAGCCCATCGAGAGCGAACCTTCTGCTCAGCGTGAGTCGTTGTTGATTTACTAACTGTCTGCTCTTACACGTTTCTTCAGCACCTGCCTACGGTACCATTCCTCAGCACCAAACTTCGTGATGACCTGGCGCAATTGGCGTTCGAACGCTTTCTGTTGTAAATAGGCGATCTCTCTGAGACTCTGTACTAGTAGCTGTGTATACACGCATTCACACGCCCCGCGTTCATAATGTTGATAAACACATGGGTTGCTTTCAGCTGATCATCCACTTTCATGCATGTCCTTACTGAGCGAGCCTGAGTGAGCAGCGTCGACAGCAGCTACCAGGTTCTCTGCTAATCCACCATAGTTATGTCCTACAATGCCTTCGGTTGCAATTCCTTCGCCGGTCGAACGATACCCTTGGACCTTCCATTATAACCTTTCCTGAATCCTTTTCCTCGCATATACTGCACTCTGATCTCAATGACATTGACGTCTGGCCAGAATTGGGCATCGTTCGCTCTCCTAACCCGGTAGCACAAGAAAGGCCTACTCGACGAGCAAAGAAGGTTGTTCAGGATGGATCTGAAGGCGCGGCTGGGTTGAAATACAGCGAAACCATTGTGGGCGATCGCACTGGACGAGCTGGAGCTGGTATGCGCGTAGGAGGAAGGACGCGAAGCTGGGTAGGCAAAGCAGCTAGTTTGAAGAGCCGGTCTGTGCAAGCGTCAGATGCTCCACAGGGTAAAGGCAAAGGCAGAGAGAGGCAGTCGATCGCTGAGGAGAATGAAGAGGGGTCCAGTGAAGAAGATCCAGACGAGACTATGGTCGACGAGTCTGCGCGAACATCTCCCTTTGGCGGGTCTTTACAGTAAGCTATCAGCCATATAGCCGCTACAGCGTCTAATGCAGACTCAGCGACGGCTTGGACGAGGAAGCGCAAGACTCTATCATGACTTTGAGGAACAATCCCGCTCAAGGCAGCAGTCACTTGCGACCGAGAAGTTCGCTCAAACGCACAGACTCTCGGGCCAAACGAATACCGCCGCTTGTGACTATACAATCTCCTGTTACGACTCCGCAAGATTCGCCTGTACCGCCTCAAACACCAGCAGAGGGCGACGAGTATGATTCCGAATCAACAGCAAATCAAGGCTTTGACAGCGACACTTCCGAACAAGCTAGACGAGACAGACGCTCTCGACCTGTTACACTGATGAACCCTCCAGCTTATGCGCATGACAAAGAGCTGTCAGATGCGCTTCGTTGGCAAGCTGATGGTCCTACATCGCTTGATGATCAGCCTACCGAAGACCCTCCTTCTTCTACCTCGCCTGTCTTTTCTATGCGTCCTCCAAAGACTGATCGTGACACCGATATGGGCCAAGAAGATCTGGCTGCCGAAATGGGAACCCAAACATCGCGAAACCGAGTCTCTGATGTCGACGATCCTTCTTCATTGGAGACCTTCAGCTTTATACCTGGACCAGCGACGCAAGACGAGTACGACTTCATGTCCACATCTTCTGCATTGAGCGCTGCTTCGCCCATTGTCAAGGACATGCGTGGAAGAAGAAGTGGCTTCCGATTGGAAACAAGTAACGCAAACAAGCTCACGCGAGCAGATGACAGTACGCAGGCTCAGATACCAACAGATTCAAGCAATGTAGCAGCTGCAGCGCCTCTCCCGCCAGCAGCACCTGCGATAGGTCGAAAGCGAGAGCGAAGACGTGTCAACATCAGCGGCAAGTTTCTTCCGCTACAACCTCCAGCGGGAATGCCAGCATTCCGAGCAATACCTGAAGAGACGGATGCTACCGACAATAATGCTCCACCTGTTTCACCTACGACGACTCGCGCTCGAGCTGACACAGAGCCCAAACAGTCACCTTTCACGCAGCAGCCTGTGCGTCGCCAAGCTTCCTCTGATGGAATCGCGCGGGATCGCAATGCTCTTACTACCCGATCGTCAGCTACTGCTCTAAATCAAGACTTTCGCAAACGAGCTTTGTCTAATGTCTCTGCTCGCAATCGCTCCACTTCTGATCTATCGTCTCAGCCTCCCGTGAAGACAGGTCTCGATTTTGCACGCGCTCGATTAAAACCTCAAATCGCTGGATCTGCTCTTACAGCCCTTTTATCGCAGAAGGCAAACGAAGATATATCTTCCAACCCGTATACATCACAATACGGCGCACTGGTCATGCGAAGTCCGATAGATGGTCTCAAACTCAAGCTCTTCTTCCCACATTGTGGTGGAGCGGCTGCGCGCAAACCACTCGAGATCAAGATTCGAAAGGATGTGACGGTAGAAGAGGTGATTGGTTCTGGTTTATGGACATACTGGGAGGAAGGCAGAGATCCACCTCTCATCAACGAAGCGGAGAAGGCGCAATGGGATGGGCAAGAGCTGAAAGGCAGGCTTGATCCGGCAAGATGGAATTTGATGATTGTGGAAGATGATGATGGTGAAGTGGATGACGACTTTCCAGGTATGTCTCCTCTCCCTCCTGTTACAACGAAAGGCCTGATGGGGAGATGCAGCACTCGAACGGATACGCAACATCTCTGCCTTCGCTTTCCCTGCTTTCGCCATCGTGGAAGCAAATCCAACGCAATATCACCAGAATCAGATTATACAAGCACAGATACAGCGTAGACCATCCCGTATCATCAATACTCAACCCAAGATGCTCAATACTTCCGCTGCTCAAGGCGATATATCACCTGGCCTGCTTCCTCCTTCGGCATCAACGATGAACATAGACGCCGACCTGATGAGTACGTCAATGCTGGATGGCATTTCTATCATGGCGCCAGTAGCGTCCTCCTACGCTGCACCAGGAGGGGCCGATGTCTACCTGCGAGTCAGAATACCCATGCCTGGTCTAGAAGCTGTTGTTTCGACGGTCAAAGTCACTACGCACACCTACTTGGCCGATGTGCTCGACACCATTTGCAAGAAACGGAAAGAACAGCTGGGGGATGCGAAAGATTGGGTCTTGATGCTTGGCGATCAAGATGTCATTGTGCCCCTCGACCGGACGATAGAAAGCTTGCAAGGGTCCTACAACTTGCGTCTAGCGAAGAAAGCGGACGTGGCAGATCTGATCAAGGCGGAAGCTCGCGGGCGACTGGGCAGACTGGTCAACCGAGATCCAAGCGCCAGCATCTTCAAGAGACTATCCGAACCGCCTCAACCCAAGTATGTCTCAGCTTCGGACTTCACGGTCGTGGACAAGGTATGCTAGATTATTCGCTGCTGTCGCATGTAGCTGAAGAAGAGTACAGCGCTTCATTGTCTATCGCAAGCATGCCATGTCGCTAACACGACACGAGCGTATACTTTCCATTGAAGCTACCAAGATTGAGATCCTGCATCCTTCTCACGAGCCAGGTCGAACGGCATCTTTCCACATTAGTCGAGTGCACGACTGTAAACCTTCGAAGCGGTTGCCAAACAGCTTCAAGCTCATTGTTGATGTCAATCGGGAGCTGAAGCGCTACGACTTTGAGGCTCAGAGCCATCGCAAGTCTCGTACGTTTCTTCCCTTTGTCTGCCCTCCCTATCAGCTGATCCCTTTTCGTGCTCCGCTGTATAGAAGAAATCATTGAGACCATCACATACGCACTGCAGGCTTACAGAGACCGCCAGACTTTGGGTTAAGCTCACGTGGCTGGATGTCGAATTAATTTTCTTGATTCGCGACCGACAGCGGATTTCAATCTTCAGTCGCAATTGACGTATATGCTAAACGCCCATCACAAGATGTATTCCCAATAAGCGTTCTCCCTGGTTTATACCCCTTCGCCTGTAGCAATTCCCAGTCATGACAGCTCGAAGTCCAATGTCACCTTCCTTTGCACCAAATGGCAGTGCACAGACGTACAAAGACGTGCTCCGTTTCGAGTCTCGCTTGATTCAGAATGCCGAGAGGCTCACTCTGCAGCGCAGAAAGTTTCAAGGTCTGTTCAGAACTATCCCGCTGTCCGAAATGAACGCTCAATCCGCTTGTCTCTTTTAGGCTTTTTGACCGCGTTGGTCACTTCCATTCTGTTCCTCGCCTATTGTGTCTTTATTGATCCCAGCATCGTAAGCTCTCTTGTACCAGTTGTCAAGGCGAAAGCTTAGGCCTTCTCGCATAGTACTCGGTCGTGCACTACACTTTCAGTGGATTGCTCCTGATAGCTGTCACTTCATTGGTGCTCTTCTTCGCTACCGGTGTCTACACTGAGAAGATTGCAGCAGCCTACAAGTGAGCTTCAAGATCCCTCTATTGTTGTGTAAAGCTGACAGAATGACAGGTTTGTGCCACAAGCAAATCGCTCCTTGCGACCTTTCAACATGCACTTGAACACGAACGCGCCAGGCTACTTTTCCTTTCTCAATTTTTGGTCGAAACCGGTCGTGTCTGCGCGCATGTCTACGCGTTCCACACCAGTTTCTCCATTGAAAGGCTCCGAAAAGTCCAGACCGACTTCTCCGTCAGACAGAACACCTTTACAGACTATGCCAGTTGCATCAAATCCGAAAGGGGAAATCATGTTTTCGCATAGGGTTGATTCAGGTTTTGTTGAAGGGTATGAGCGGTATAGGGCAGAGTGGGAGCGAAGGAAGAATACGAGCGGTTTACCAAGTGGTATGACGACCGCTAGAAGCGGCAACTCGCAACCTTCGACTGTGCCGAGGCTCCCAAGGCGACTCTCCAGATCGTCCGAGCTCACAACACCACCTTTATCTCGCGAGGGCTCGCCAGATTCTGTTGGAAGCGGAAGAAGCAATCGAAAGCCGCTATCGTTTTCATCTCGCGGATCTTCACCGCCATCTCTCTCACATTCCCGTCCAGCCTCCGCCGACTCTTCCGGTCCGCCTTCACCTCGAGATGAACAGTATGATCAGCCGTTCTTCTACAGCTCGAAAGACGCCAATCGCAGCCGACCTGAAAGCTTTACCGAATATCTCCAGCATTGATCAGTCATCTCTCCTATGTGCTCGTATAATTCTCTGGATGTCTCTGCAACCCTATACGTGCATACGATTCACCAAGATGTAAAACTGTGTATGAGGGCAATACCGTGTAGGCAACATGCTGTAATTATTTCCATGCAAATGTATTTCACCCAAAAATAGCCCTACTTTTGCGCTTGAAGCATCTTTTGATGTACTCGATACTGCTCGAAGCCTAGCTCTAAATTTTGTAGCAGTTCACGAGCGCTTCTCCCGACCTCTCCACCGCCCGGACCAAAGCCAACCTGGAAGTCATTAGTCAATATCAAAGAGATGACAAGAATCTGCTCACCTCAGCTCCGGCGATAGAATTTCGCAAGGTCGCAATCGCAAAGGGAAAAGGCATCTCTTGACCATGCACGTTCTCGAGTAGCTTTTCAAAGGTAACTAGCTGAACAACTGCCACTGGATGGCAAGGGGGATACAGATGTTTCATCGCTAGAGAGACTTTCGTCGAAATTGCCAAAGCGTCGTCGAAGAGGCCAGCATCAATGTAGGCTAGTTGAGTAGCGCGAAGCAGTGCGAACAGAAAGTGCGAAGCAGGATGCAGATGAGAAGATAGCGAGCGGACACAGGTTCTGAGGTGTTCGGCTAGATCTGTAGACCATGATCAGCGTAGCTTTATCAATTCTCTGGGTCGAGGCTTACTTTCGCCATTCGACCTTTCCAGCACATCTAGAACATTTTGGCCAACCCGCATCTCTTCTGCCAAATCTTTACACGAGACATTCCAAGTATTTCCACATGCTTCACACTTCACTTCTACCTCATCATCCCTCGTCAAGTCTGGCATGCCAGCCATCCCATCACATCTCTCTTTAGTACAAGCCAAAGACTCTCTAGGATCTAACCAGTCCGGCTCTCGCTCGCGCCTTGTACACAGCAGGCAATTGCATGTAAATCGATACCGCTCAAAGAGCTCCGCTTGTCGTAGTGCTTTAGGAATCGAAAGATCGACATAAGATGTCAACACTTCATCGCCGGGTGCAAGATCGTTTATAGCGATGATCTGCATGCCTGAAGCTTTTCGCGGACCATGTGGGAATACGACTACAGCGTTTGGGTGGCAGGAATGATTGGCTAAAGTCCGAGCATCAAACGAATGTAAGGCGAATATGAGGGAGAGACTCACCAAGAGCTACAACAGGCGAGATAGCTACACCGACGTTTGACAGATCAGGTAAAGTGAGGGAAAAAGTGTTGCTCGCAAAAGCGCAGCAGAAGTCGAGCAGTTGATGACCTCCGCCTGGAAACGCTGCTGTTGTATGTTCCTCGCCAACATACTGAGCTACAAGCATTGAAAGGCGCGTAAAGTATTCTTTCTGCTCTTCAGGCAAATCCGCGCGATCTAGCTTTGCGTCTCATTCATCAGACATGGTCGGTTTGTACGACAAGGGATCTTGCTCACGAGACTGCAGAGCTAATATCTGAGCCCACCATCCTTCACTCTTTACTGACTTGGACCATATGAGTCTCCCTAAAGCTCGTATAGGTGTATCTGGCACTGATCGCTGCAACCCTCGTTTCTTGTCTGGTCCATGAGCTTTAGAGTATCTTTGCAGAGCAGCACACTCCAACTTGTGTTCTTCTGGCTTCCAAGCGGCTTTCTGACATGCAGCAGAGCAGAATTTGAGTGATTTGCAACCCGAGCATTGCAACAACGGCTTGTCCAGGTGCGCCGCCTCGATTCCACAGAAATTGCAAAAGCCTTGCAGATTATTCAAGTCAAAGATAGCACAGGCAGGCGTCGCTTTCACTATCGGAGTCCCTCGCTTGACATTCTTGGTCACAAAGAGTCCGCGGCCGCGCTTCTCTCTGGTCTCGACAGTCACATACGCAGGCAGTTCACGGTATTCTGCAGCCATCTGAGCTGAACTTGGTATCACACTTTGGTCAATTCGCTTGCTCGAATGCAGTCAAGCGTCATCTCGTGAAATTGGTCTTCTAGGATGTCTGCAGCTACTTCAATGTCCTACGCCCCACCAAGCTATGCTCCGCCTTTCTATGCTCATCCGATAGCCGCGCATCCAAAACAAACACCTCATAAGAAAGAATTATCTGCGCCCGATTTCGAGCCCTACGTGACTGGCTTCGAGTCCCGGATCTTTCCAAACCAAGGATGGGCATCTTTGACACCTTCTGAAGCATTGTCCGAATCGCTCGGCACCTTGCTCAAAGCAAGCAAGGACTTCTTCGCCCTATCTATGACAGAGAAAACCAAGTACGTCAAGCAATCTACAAGCAAGGCGGATCATACGGTCGAAGAAGGCTTTAATCGCGTCAAGGGCGAGAAAGAATACATGACGATCCGCACAACCTCTTCAGCACCTGCAGACCTGATCAAGCCGGCACAAGAGACGTGGAGATTAGCTGGAAAGATGTTTCATGAAATGCTTGAAGCCATTGAGGGGAGTCTAGAGATGTCAGCCGGATCTCTGACCCGTAAGCTCTTCGTCAAGGTGAACTGAACCGCGCTGAAAAGGTCTTGGGCAGGCTTTTCCGCATCATGCATGGAATTGGACGGCACCGAGCGTGCCACTATGATGCGACTCTTCCGCTATGAGTGTAACGAAGAAGAGCCTCGTCTAGTCTCCGAGCCGCATACCGATGTCGGGCTGCTGAGTTTGGTGGTTGGAGATGTACCTGGACTGGAGACCTAGGATCTAGAGCTTAACGAGTCAGCCCGCGCACTGCTCAGAACCTTTATGAGACCCGATCTGCCCTTTGTCAGTTGGTATCCCATCGAAGTGGCTCAGGAGCAGTCTCCAACCGTCTCCGTACTAGCTGGACAGGTGAGTTACTTTCAAATCATTCCCTAACCTTCTGACCAAGTTATCGAAGCAACTCAACCGCTTCACAAACCATCTATATCAACCCGGCGCGCACAGAGTTGTCGCAGTACCGACTAATCAAGCTCGGTATCGCTACTCCATCGCTTTCATCCTTCGCGCACACTGGCCAGTCACTATTGACACCGATCAAATCACAAGCCCGGTCACAGGTCCTTTCTATCATCCTTTGAAAGACGTGACGGTGTTGCGCCCATTTCAAGCGATGGTTGGGTCGCAATGGAGCGTTAATGCATCTAAAGAGAAAAGGGAAGCAAACAAGAAGCTTTTGCAGGAGCAGAAGGACGCGTGGGATCGGGAAGCAGCTGAAAACGAGATGGCTGGGGCAAGAGAAGAAGGCTCGTCTCGACACTGAAGGCGATTGCAGAGGGAGGCAAGAAGGGATCCGATGGAAAGAAGCCGCTTTACGTTAAGTACGGCTTGAACCATTGTGTCGCCCTTGTTGAGTGCGTTCTTACTTGGCTGCTCGCTTTTTCATCAGGTCGCTGACCAGTGTATTTGTGCAGAGCCAAGAAGGCTCTTGGTCGTCATTGCTGACGACGTTGACCCAATCGAGCTCGTCGTCTTCTTGCCAGCATTATGTAGGGAAATGGGAATTCCGTATGTTATCGTCAAGTCAGTTAAATCACTTCCATCCACTTCTTCAGTCCCTTACTTTTTTGCATCTAGGAACAAGGCTCGTCTAGGCACAGTCGTCCACCAGAAGACCGCTGCCGTTGTCACTATCGCCGATGTCCGAAGCGAAGACAACAGCGACTTGGCCAAACTCATCTCGGCTGCCAAAGCCAACTTCACCGACAAGTGGGTCTCATTCTTGTTATCTCCTCAAGATAGGTTGCTGACAATCGCATGCTTGAAGGTACGAAGACCACAGGAAACACTGGGGTGGTGCTGTTCGTGGTCCCAAATCAGCTGTCATGATGGCAAAGAGAGCAAAGGCTGCCAACATCTCGGTCAAGGAGTTGGAGGCGCTCTAGATGATGGTGATGCGAGGTCGAGTAGGGGAGTCGGGTTATGGTTTTGCAATGCTATGCTGGATCATCTTGTACTCTCATCACCTTTGCTTTCTCTCGTGTTACGGCAATGGCTTCTTGGATCTTGCTGTATAGGGCACATTGATTCAGGAGATTGCATTTTGTAACTTAACAATGTACAGTCACGCGGACAGTGCAAATACAGAGTGTACATAGCTACTATTCGGTGTTGCTCTCTACTTCCTCAGTCTCAGTCGCCCTCACTGAGACTTCCTCGAGGCGCTGACGAACGACTGGTCTGATATGAGCATGGGCAGTAGAACATGTCTTTGCACTCACCATGTCTGTTTGGATCGACCCATACTTGGCATCATACATATCCGAGAAGTAGCTTGCTCGGGGCAACCAAGGGTAGCGAGTACCGGCTGATGGCATGTCACCTTTTGCCTTGAGGAGATAAGTCGAAGACATTCTCATGAAGGATTGATGCTCGATATCAGAAGATGCTTTGGGAATAGCTGCAGAGAGATTGTTGGCGCTCAGGTGCTTCATGAGACGGGTCATGGTCTTGGCGGCAGTGTCAGCTCCAAGCGTCCAAGATGCGTTTGCTATCGGCACCAAGAATTCAGCGATGATGCCAGAGTTGATCAGCGAACTCACTGTAACCGATGATCGTGATCAAGTTGGGAATGTCTTGAAGCATGGCACTCTTCCAGATCATCTTGTCGTTCATCACCACCTTCTTGCCGTCCACCTTTACTTCAGCTCCACCACCAATGAGAATCTTCAAGCCAGTCGCAGTGACAATGATATCCGCTTCGATCTCTCCTCTACCATCCTTCAAGACGATGCCCTTTTCGTTGACAGTCTCGATGTGCCCAGTTGCAATGTTGCCCTTTCCAGATCGCAACGCTTCGAAGAAATCGCCGTCTGGGCAGAGACAAAGCCGCTGGTCCCAAGGGCTGTACGCCGGCGTGAAATGTGGGTCGAGGCTGATGTTCTCGGGCAGCTGTGCTTTAGTGCGAGTGTACATGAGTTTGCGGGCTTTGTTTGGAAATGTTTGGCAGAAGTTGAAGAAGAGATAGCTGAGCACGAGATATTTGATACGCATCAACCAGTTTGCAAAAGAAAGGGGAAGGTAGCGCTTGACGAAGTCGACATTTGGGTCCTTGGCTGGCAGAGCGCTGATGTATGAAGGCGATCTTTGAACGATGGTAACCTTTTCAGCCTTCTTGACGATGTTCGGTAGGATGGTGATAGCTGTTGCGCCTGATCCAACAATAGCGACCTTCTTGCCCGTGACATCTAGGTCCTCAGGCCAGAATTGTGGATGCACAATCTAGGGGAAAATAACCTGGTTCAGCATGGCAGATAAAGACAGAGATTGTCTGCTCACTTTGCCTTTGAAGTTGTCCAAACCTGGGATGGTCGTGGGAAGGGCCTTCTCGTAGTCATAGTAGCCAGTTCCAAGCACGACCCAAGAAGCTCTGACAACTTTCTTCTCTTCACCTTTGCCAACCTTTAGATTGAGCTCCCAGAGCGCATCCTGAGAGTTCCAGTTGAGCGAGACGAGTTTGGTCTCGTATTGGATGTGCTTGTCAATACCGGTTTTCTTGATAGACTGCCGCATGTAGCTCATGATAGAATCGGCGTCTGCGATGATCTTGTCAGAGCTCCAAGTGTTCCATGCAAAGCCGAACGAGAAGACTAGAAGGTCATGTCAGTTTATGGCGTCGAGAGAGGACACTATCGCGCACGATCTGAATCACTGCGCAGTCCTGGGTACTTGAAGAGACTCCACGTGCCGCCTATATCATTGCGGCCTTCGAAGATAGTGTACTTGCAGTTAGGATTGGCTTCGGAAACTCGGTAGGCTGTATTGATGCCTGAAATGCCTGCTCCGATGATAGCGACGTCTAGAATTTCACTCATGGCGTTGATTGTGTATGTTAAAGATTCTGTCGAGGTCGAGGCGGCCGCACAAGTCGGTTGGTAGGGAAGAAGCCATAAAGCGAACATCAGCTCGATCGAATATAGCATTTCACGTGCACTTAACCGTTGGCGGGGTTAGCAGGCTCAGAATAAGCTTGAACGTGCATTTAGCGATATACAGAGTGCGTAGATACATCAAAGACGAGTCCCAAAGTCAAGCAGGCAGTTCACTGTGACAGCTCAGCAATCGTTCGGAAGGGGCCAGTAAGACTCTCACCTGGGTTGCGCTGTCCTCGAGTCAGTCAGATAGGTAGTCCAGCCTCGATTACCTGCAAACGATCCAGGGTTGAAAGCTTGACATTTCCCTTCCGAACCGCCTTCGCCCAGTTCGTAAGTCATCTCGTACGGCGCCGCCTTGTCTGCCAATACAAGCTAGCATTGCACTCTCAGTAATCAACCGACAAGCGGTGGCGAAAGCTTACTGCGGTTGGCATTGGGTATAGTCGCAGCGCATGATCGAATTCCCATATCACCGGTTTGACGGAAAGAGGTAGCGGACAAAGATGAGCTTGATCCAAGATGGTTTGTACAAGCTGGGGGCAGTCAGTCTTGGATATCTGCACAAAAAAAGCTCGACACACATATTCTTGCAGCACGCTGCTGCGCAAAGGCAATGTCAGCTCTTCTTCGGTCACGCCTCTACTTCGTTCGTCTCTTCTCGTCTCCTCTGTCTGTTCTTTTCGCGCTATATCTTCCGCCCTTCGCTCTTCCTCGCTTTTGATGCAAATAGTATTCCGCAACATCTTGCTCATCATGTCTTCTCGCATAACGACAATTTCTTGCCCGAGATACTGTATTCGACATGGACTGGTAGCAAAGATAGCTTTCGGTATTTGTGACGTTATTTGTTTCGATATCGAACCCGGTAAAGCGGATCGAGGTAGTGTCGTTCCATCCCAAGGATCTGTTGGACCAGGTACAAAGATGAAGTGCGACTCTGAAGCTACCAGAGGGAATTGGACAATGACATCTGCTAGGTTTCGGAAGCTCTCTGTGACCGAGGTGCTCGATGAGCAATAGATCTGCAGCGAGGCTTTCACTCACGTTGATACTGTGCTGTTGACCTCCCATCTAGCAAGAAGGGTGTACTAGAGAAGTTGCCGCACAGCACGAAGGCGGCCGGCGGTGTCCCTGCGTCTTCGTAGCCTTTCAGTATCGAGCGGAAGGAGCTGAGCACTTTGGGCTGGTTGATGTGAAGGTCTGACAGAAAGAGGAAAGAAGTAGGATGTGACTGCTCTAGACGGGTGTAGGATTCCTGCAGCTCTCCGTCAGCTTTCAGCTTTTGTGATAGGATAAAAGACTGACCTCCGTGTTCAAAGGCAGGGCACCGATGCCGAGGTAATCTATATGACCAAAAAGCGATCTGTAGACGCGATAAGACTAGTACTCAGCCGCTACGACGTTCTACCTTGTGAGCATTCGCCCTTCAGATGGCGGATGTGCCAGGTCATGTACCACGAACACCTGATCTTGGCCGTAAATGCCATCGACCAGGACAAAGGATCCTTCAGTAAAGAGGCCGACCGATGGAATCTGCTTCCTTTCAGCTGGCGTGAAGTTGCAACAACTTTAGACTGACCGCTTCTGACAGATCTAGAACCACTTTATCATCGAGATCTTCGAGACAATACGCCCCTTCGATCGTTCGTGCTAGTAAGCCGAAAAGAAGGAAGCGTTGCCCAGGTCGGCCTAGCAGATTCTTGATGCCAGTAAGCTATTACTTGATCAGCTCGCTGACAGAACAAGATACTTATCAAACGCACCTGAAGATACTCTTTTCTATCGTGACCTGGTAGTGCTGGAGGGGAGAAGTGCTCGCTACGAAGAATGATCTGCTTGATGATATTGTATCGATCCCGCATGTACTGAGCCTTTGAATCCGCCTTGCCCAACAGAGAGGGAGCATTGGACGACCTATCCTTCACTTTAGCCCAACACAACCATGTCGAAACAGTGCACGTACTTCTCGAAAGCGCGCCTTTCTTGACTGTAAATGAGTCGAGGCATGTCGAAAGCAGAAATGACCCTCAGGTGGTTCTCTGGCAGATCCTCCTCGTCTTCATCACCTTCCATTCCTCTGCCATTATCTCCTGAGACTTGAAGCTTCTCATACACCCTGTTGAGCGCTTCCGTCCCAATAGGTCCGCTCTCTGTCGATCAACATAAGATTGATACGCGTTTGATAGCAGGATCACTGTGCTCACCTTCAAGTAGACCAGAGGCCATATGCTCCAGCATAACCTCTGGATCTTCGTCTTCGAATGCCTCCAGTAGCGCTTCGAGCCATTTTCGACCGGGCAGAGTAAGCAGAAGACTGTACTTCTGGAAGATCTGGATAGCGGAAGAGATATAAGCTCTATCCAGGCTGCTGGATGGGCTGCTCCGCGATGTACCTTGAGGATCAGAGCTTTGTTTGACATGTTGATGGAAACGCGTCAACCTGAGCCATATTACGCGTCGAGGTTTGCAGTCATAGAGCTTAGCTCGTGCATAGAACAACAGTGCAGACAAAGATAGCGAATAACATTGGTTCTGTGCTGTTCTACGGACCCTTTGCCTAGCTGTCATCTTTTGCATAAACCCAATTCGACAATCTACAGGAAAGCAAAGAGAGTGAGTTGGGTCAAGTACAAGAGAGTGGCCCGTTGTTACCTTTGCCTAGTCGAGGCCTGCTGGTGCTGTCTCGGTAGCTTCGACAAGGTCCTAGCATAGGACTTTAGCACGAGGAAGAGCTGCAATCTCAAAATAACTTACAGGGACATCGCTAGCACAATTCCAAAGCATTAGCGCGCCGAGTTTATATCACCCCGAAGAGTCACTCACTCATCGCTGTCATTTCCGCTCTTGGCAGCAGCCTGAGCTTGACCTCCCGAACCAGCTTGCATAGTTTGGTAGCTCTCAGCCAGTTTCCTCAAGTTGCCTAGCGCTTCAGGTCCGAGCTGGTTCAAGATGCCAGGGACCAATTCAGTCAACTCCTTCTCTTGCGCTGCACCGTAAATGGCGAAAGTGTTGGCACCTTGTGCGGCGTGGACTGTAAACAATGGAGATTTCAGCTTGACAGCAAGCTTGGGTTTCCATAGCTGCGTACCTTTAGGCGCGGTGAAGTGTAGCACATTGCCATCATCACGGAACATGTTGACTTCTTCCGTTGCAGGCATAGCTTGCGTGTTCAGCTTCTTGAGTGCCGTGCTGACCTGTTGACCAGCGGAATCTGAGCCTTTGCCCCGGGCACTCGTGCAACAGACGCACTTTCTGATCTACGAGACCAGAGCCTTTAGGTTTGCCTACTGCCTTCTTGCGTGGTGCACCCTTGGCGCCTGATTATACGTGTAGTATATATGTAACAGCAGAAGTGAAGGGGAATTTAAAAGGGAGGAGTGGAATTCATGCGTCAGTTCTCGCTGCGACTTTTCTCGCTCAATATTGAAGCTTGCCTGTCTTGGTCCTTGCCTGGAGCTTCTTGAGCTTTTCTAGATCGAGTCCTGAGTCTGCCATATTGTTGAATGATGCTTCGAATCAAGCAGAGACCTTCGCGAAGGCAGTTGAATGCCTTAGAAAGTTACAAAATGCAGATGATCTCCTCAATCGATGAGCCAGGACTAGCTAGGGCTAAGAAGCCATTGCCGTAACACGAGAAGAGCAAAGGTGATGAGAGTACAAGATGATCCAGCATAGCATTGCAAAATCGTAACCCGACTCCCCTACTCGACCTCGCATCATCATCATCTAGAGCGCCTCCAACTCCTTGACCGAGATGTTGGCAGCCTTTGCTCTCTTTGCCATCATGACAGCTGATTTGGGACCACGAACAGCACCACCCCAGTGTTTCCTGTGGTCTTCGTACCTTCAAGCATGCGATTGTCAGCAACCTATCTTGAGGAGATAACAAGAATGAGACCCACTTGTCGGTGAAGTTGGCTTTGGCAGCCGAGATGAGTTTGGCCAAGTCGCTGTTGTCTTCGCTTCGGACATCGGCGATAGTGACAACGGCAGCGGTCTTCTTGTGAACGACTGTGCCTAGACGAGCCTTGTTCCTAGATGCAGAAATGTAAGGGATTGAAGAAGTGGATAGAAGTGATATCACTGACTTAACAATCACATAAGGTACACCCATCTTCCTGCATAATGCTGGCAAGAAGACGACGAGCTCGATTGGGTCAACATCGTCAGCAATGACGACCAAGCTAGCCTTCTTGGCTCTGCACAAATACACAGGTCAGCGACCTGATGAAAATGCGAGCAGTCAAGTAAGAACGCACTCAACAAGGGCGACACAGTGGTTCAAGCCGTACTTGACGTAAAGCGGCTTCTTTCCATCAGGTCCCTTCTTGCCTCCCTCTGCAATTGCCTTGGCCTCCGTATCTAGACGAGCCTTCTTCTCCTGCTTGGTCTCTGGGCGGTACTTGTTCATCAAACGGAAGAGCTGAGTAGCAGTGTTCTTGTCCAAAGTGTTGGAGAACTGGGCAATTGCAGGTGGGACCTTGAGACGCTGGTGCAAGATGACCTTTTGGCGCTGCAGGCGAACGTATTCGGGCCATTTGACAAAGCGGGTCAAGTCACGAGTAGGCTGGATGTCTTGACCAATGCCAAAGTTGCGAGGACGCTTCTCGATGAGAGGGTTCTTTGCAGATTTGCTGTTCTTGCTCGTCTTTGGTTGAGCGAAGGGAGCAGTCGCTGGCTTTTTACCGGTTTGCTTCTTTGGCTGCCAACGAGGAAAAAGAGAATGAGATCCAAAGTTGTTACAACAGTTCCAGTAAAGAGAGGGATCATCGAGCGCAAGTCAGGCCCAAGTTCTCAACGAACAAGACCTGCTCGTCTCTAAAGAGCCTCGTCATTTTCGCAAAGTGGGTACGACTGTTATAAGCCTGCCATCACTAAGGAATCAGAGGCTCAGCCCGAACTGAAGTAGCAATCGGATCGGGCTTCTGATGCGGCGCAGAGGTAGAAACTTGAAAGATAGCTTACGGCCATTTTTTCTATGATGCTGGTTGTAAGTATAGAGTGTTGTGTAGGATACTGCAGAGCTTACCTTGAGATGTCTTACTTCTAGCGAGAGTCCGATACTTGAAGATGGTTTCATCTTCCTCTCGAAAAAGTGGTTCAGACTTGTGGTCGAAATTGAAAAAAATGTCTAATTGGATACAGAAACTGCAGAGATACGCAGACACGCTATGTAGCTGCTGATAGTGTTGTATTACAGTTTACTTACCGATTCCACTATCGCATGCATAAGTTTTGCTGCACTTGAGCATAGCGAAGGCATGCCTCTTTAGAGATGATCGTGCTTACGTACAGTCTGTGAAGAGCCATATCACATCCTTCGGAAGACCGAGCAGTCTGAGACCAAGCAAGAAACAATCAGTGGCCGGATTCCATCTGATGAAGACTCGGAGAAAGCAAAAGCGAGAAAAATCCCTTATACAATCATAGGAGACATGTTTTAGCCAGAGCTTCACAGGCAGGCCGCCTGATCTGACAGAGGATGAAATGAGGAACAAACACGATCTGTTAGGGATGCGCGAGATGATTAGACATGTAGTTGCCGTATTCGCCTGTGACAGAAGCCGAAACGGATTAGAAGCAGTAGGCAATCGCAAGCAGCCGTATATCCTTGTAAGCACGTTTGATGAAGGATCTATAGACATGAGGAGAAGTGTAGGACGACAGATCAACCGTGAATCTGGTGCATACAGAAATAGCCAAGTGAAGGGAGCCTTATGATACGTGGGGACAAATAAAGCTAAAGTCAAGCTTTCAAGCAGATCCTTTCGGTCACTCCCACTATCGCGAGCCAGACACAAGGATCTGTTACTGTTGGTATTTGTTAAAGTCCCGCTACCAGGGTGCGTATGTAGAGAAAAGTGTAACATTGATAGCTCGAACAGGCTCAGACAGGCTGAAGAAAACACAATAAAGGTAACGAAGTCATGACGCGCGGATCAAGCCAATTTCGAGCAACGCAGACGACATGTCTTTTCCTGATTCGTGCTCTGGCAGACTTGTTCAGCTTTCAGAGTAGAGCTATTCGAATTCAACGTTTGAGCGCGACATGGCGATCACAAGACAACATTGCGAAAATAAATTTTTCATACTCGCTTGTTCCAAGACCTCGGAGCAGCAACAGCATGCAGAACAAGTTCAAAAGGACGAAAGGCAAATATCGTCGAGACTTAGCAGATCCACGCAAGACAGCGCAACCAAAGTCGTACCTTGCGGGTCCAGCGCAAACCTTGTCCTCGGACGAAGATGACTATTCTGGCCCAGAACAGCGCACCGACAACGTACCAGATCCATCCGTATCCACTTCAGCAAGAAGTCTGCACTGCCATCGAGTCCGTTTCGTCGACTACACGCCTGCTTCGATAAGTTCGCTTGCCTTGAGTCCGCCTACTTTCAATCCAGCTGCTGCGTTTCCTTGGTGTGCGTCAGGAAGGGAGATCTTGGCTGTAGGAAGAGGGAATGGTGATATCGAGATTCTGGTCTGGATTGGCGGAGGTACAGCTTCAGGCAATGTCGAACCATCAGGAGGACAAGGCAGCAAACCAGGCAACAACCACACTTGGGTCACTGCGCATGTCTTGCCTAGTCCGAAACCGTCAAGTGCACCTGTAGAACACCTCACTTGGGTCCATCGTGGAGCTCTCACGCCAGATGAGCTTGAACTATTCGATACAGAAGAAGAACAGATTCGGGAGACGAAAAAGCTTCAAGTCACTCTACCTCGACTCTTTTCAGCTTCTGGAAGCTCGGAAATCCACGAATGGACTTGGTCACCTTCCGACCCTTCTTCGTCTCGACTAGGTTCTATCAAACGTCGACTTGCTCTTCCAGGTGGTGCAGTCTGTTCCCTCTCTACCAATCCAGCCGGAACCAAACTAGCAGCAGCTGTAGAAGACGGCTCTATTCATCTCGTTGATGTTTTGGACGACGAGTTCAACCTGTACAAGACCTTAGAAAAGGCAACCGGTAGCCGAGCGCTCAGCATGGCTTGGGGCCCTGAGTCCAATGGTCAAGATCAATACATCGTTACCGGATGTACAGACTCGTGCTTGCGGAAATGGGATGTGAGAAGCGGGAGATGCACTACTAAAATGACGCTCGACAAAGTGGATAAAAAGGCAGTCCTGGTCTGGAGTGTAGCTATTCTCAAGTGAGGTGACCAATTGCGTCACGAGTCTCGCTGAACCTGCTTTACAGTGACCATAACCTCATATCTGGCGATTCGAGTGGTCGCGTTACCTTTTGGGATGGCCGTATGGGCACCCAGAACAATTCAATTCAAGCGCACAAGTCTGATGTCCTTTGCTTGAGCATCGCACACGTAGGTTTGACGCACTACAATAAGATTAGTTACTGAGATGATACCCGTAATTTACAGGACGGCCAAGCGATCTACTCTTCCGGCTCAGATCAAGCGACATGCCAGTTCACCCGCACTCTGACTAGCGAACCAAGCTCTTCACGCAAGATTGAACGCTGGCATCTCACCAACAAGCGCCGAGTCCATCAACACGACGTCCGCGCTCTTGCCTGTTCTCCCTCTTACCACCCTCACAACACTAACAAAGCGGCCTCTATACTGCTCTCAGGCGGTTTGGATATGAGCATCATAATCACTCCCTGCGGTGATGAACGGCCAAACGAAGTCGTCGGCATCCTTTCCAATGCCAACAATCAAACTTTTGCAACAGGCTACACCCGCACGATCCCTTATGTCCCTCAATCCTCTGTCCTATCCTTTTCGAGGTCAAAGAGGTTGATCTTGCTACGGAAGCATACTGGATTCGCAGTGTGGAAGATTGGGAATGGAAAGAAAGGCAAGACGGCTGGATGGACGAAAGTTGCTGAAGTGCAGTTGAAAGGCAAGACGCATACAACGCTTGGCTCGATCAGTGGAGACGGGCAGTGGATTGTCATTGGTGATCTATGGCGGACGGGCATTTGGAGATTGGCTGCTGTGTGTCTTTTTCGCTCACGTCGACGCAATGCTGATGTGATCAGACAGATCAAGGGCGGCTCGTACAAGCTTACGAAATACACCAAGTTCGACCAATTGCTGCCAGCCATCACCGATGCGCAATTCCCTTCGATGACTTCTGTCGCATTCTCGGAAGATTCCAATTCGCTCGCATTCTCCTTGCATAATGCGTCATCAGACAAGTCAGCTCAACTGGTCTGCATATCTCTAGAAGCAGACGCTTGTTCCGTCACACATTCAGCTTTTATTGATCGGCAAGCTTCGACATCGGATTCGCGCATTCTGGCAGGTTCGGCTAAAAGTCATGGATCGAATGGCAAAGCGAATGGGCATGCGAATGGCAAGGCGAACGGTGTTCCTGCGGATCTTGGAAGAGCGGCATTAGACACCTCACCTGAAGTGGAAGAAGAAGGCTCGACCTCTGACCAAGACTCTGACTCGACCAGCGAGGAGGAGAGAAGCTCAAACAATTCTGTCACGGATATCGTCAAGCTTGCAATGAGCCCAGACAAGCGATGGCTTGCATTTGGCGATCGCAATAGAAGTTTGCATGTATATGACTTGCAGAAGAAACAGGTAAGACCTTTGCTGCTCTAAGAGAATGTCACTGATACTATGTGATAGTATCACTGCTCTTTACCCTCATCAGAATACCCCTTGGCAGCATTATCTTTCTTGCCTAATAATTCGAACGTTCTTGTCGTCGGTCTACTCAACAATGTCCTGTACATCTACGATGTCGAGAGGCGCGGCTTTGCCTCTTGGGCGGACAAGATCAACCTCAAGCCGCCTGTTCAGCTACTTCAACCGAGAAATGCCATGATGGGCATCGCCTTTGAGCCACTGTCCAGTGCTGGATCAACCACAGAAGATGAGGCAGAAGGGAGCACCAAGACCGCTAGATACGCCAAGAATTCAAGGCTCAGCATGGTCATCTACGGCGCAGACTATACCCTTTCCTGCGAGATACCTCCCAAATCTGCCCAACTCGCGTCTGACGTCATCATGAAACGACCAGAGAAGCGAGGACTGCCTGATGAACAGGGAGAAGCTGCTGTCAAGTTCAAAACTCAGAGCTTGTTCACTTGGCGGGTGTTGCACAAGTATAAGATGGTGCTCGGTCTCGACTTTCTGCAACATGGCGAGCTGTGTGTGGTTGAGAGGCCCTTTATGGATATACTGCCTGAGCTACCGCCGGCGTTCTATACTCCTAGGTATGGCACGGGTTAGTTCTTTATTGTATCATTGCATGTTTATTGGTCCGAGCACGATTCGATACTGCTTGCAACGCATCTCTGCTGCACACCACTGTCGTATACTCTAGGCCCTGCATGTTATGGTGGCCACTTTGACGATAAACAAATCTCGGGTCATCACTGCCTCCGTCGTGACCATCGTCGGGCTCCCTGGTGCCCAATCTTCAGAATTCAGAACAAATTCACTTGCCAGAGCCCGGCTCCTTTTCCGACCTGTGCCCGGGGCTTGCAACACCTCATCTTTTGAATCCCCCTCGCCTCTTCCTTTCCTCAACCATCGATTGCATCACATCACAACATGGCTCGAACTGTTAGTATTCCTTCAACCATTATATTTACTCTAGCTGACCATGCTCTTATCTATTGCAGAAAGTAAGCGCTTTGCTTCAGAACTTGCCATCTTTTGTTTTGGCATTGTTGTCTTCGTCATCCTCCCCCTTTCCTGCTCTACTTGCACTAGCTCGCTTAAGCCTGCAGTAGTGACTCCCCCTAGCTTCAAGCTGAGCGCTGCTCTATCGGAGCTTCATAGCATTCTTGTTTTGATTGTCGACCTTCGATAAACAACATCTCTTGAATATCACTTTCAAGCCTTAGGACAGCTGCTCATGCTCTATCTCTGCTACAGCAAACCGCTAGAAAGTCTACAGGAGGAAAAGCTCCTCGCAAGCAACTTGCTGCCAAAGCTGCTCGTAAGAGTGCCCCAGTGACTGGTGGTGTCAAGAAGGTCAGCTTGCTCCCGCTCTACTTGCTTCAAGTGCTGATATGGTGTCGCAGCCTCATCGCTACAAGCCTGGTACCGTCGCTCTTCGTGAGATCCGTCGATACCAGAAGAGTACCGAGCTCCTGATCCGCAAGCTGCCGTAAGCTACTCTATCACATGATTGTTCTGAGCTTATGGCCACGAACTTACAGCTTCCAACGTCTCGTCCGTGAAATCGCTCAGGACTTTAAGACCGACTTGCGCTTCCAGTCTTCTGCTATTGGTGCTCTGCAAGAGTCTGCTGAGGCTTACCTCGTCTCTCTCTTTGAAGACAGTGAGTTCGCTTGCTGATTTGTAGGATCAAACTGATTTTCTTGCCTTTAGCTAACTTGGCCGCCATCCATGCCAAGCGTGTTACCATTCAACCTAAAGACATACAACTTGCAAGACGCCTCCGTGGTGAACGATCCTGAGTTCATCATGTCGACAGACTGGTGGCACTTCTTTGTAATTAGTTATCGGGACTCCATTTTCGTTGTACGCGTTTGCCCAGAATGAAACAGCATGTATTAGTATGATGTGCGTTTGACATTGCCCGATACAACAGTCAGCGAGCGACGAGTCGTGAACGGCGCTGGTGAAATTTAGCTCAGAGTGGGAGCTTGTTCCAGCGGGACAGCCTACAGGCGATCGTCTGTAGCAAGCCACCAAAGTGCTTTTGCTCTTCGATAACAGCAGACGCGGCCAAGGACTCTTTCCGCAGGAGAGCATTCTGCTTTGTAGGGTGAATCACTTGTTGCTGCAAGCTGGCCATGGAATCCATGATGGAAAGTTTGTGAGTGTGAAGGTGAAGAGAAGAGAAGAGAGTATTATATCCAGAGCCTGTGGCAGACATAACAGACAAAACAGAAAACAACATTTGCAAGACTCCTTCTGAGACCTTCTTGAGCGAAAATAAGAAAAAACAAAGACAGGCAAGTGACGCGAGGCAGCTCTGATCTGTACAAGTGTATTGCTATAAGAGGGCTCGGCCTGAGCAGAGACAGCTGATGCTCGAACATTGACGTGGTGGAATCATTTGGTCGTCTGCGGAGAAGGCTTCAACGAGTTGAAGTTGATAGTATACGAGTAAAGGTTTGTAGTCTACTAACATCGCGTCCTGCATTGCATGCATGCACTCCTGCCACAGAACAAGCTTTAATCCCAGGCACAGCTGTAACGCATTCACAAAGAACCCTTTGCCCATCTCTTGACCTTGCATGCCTGTTCTACAGCAGCTTTACCCCAATCCACACCATGGTTATGTTCTTTGCCTTGTCTTCCAGGCTGAACTATGCCCGCTCGTTCCAAAGCTTGTTCGTCGGTCAAACAAGTAAGGACGCCAAAGATGACTGGAACGTTTGAATCGAGGGCGACGCGCATGAGACCGTGCGAGACGGCATCACAAATGTATTCAAAGTGCATTGTTGAACCTTTGATGAGGACGCCAATGGCAATGACTGCGTCGAATGGACCTGTAAGCTTTGTTGGGGAAGACTGCTGCTGTTGTTGTGATGGTGCTGCCATGTCTGCTAGAGCGGTCAAAGGGGCAGCCATGAGATCGACTGCTGCGTTTGATGCTTGTTGTTGCGAAGATGCTATCAATCTGCTCTCCTTCCAGATTGAGTATGTTCTCACATGAAAGACAGCAGGTAAGGCATACCTCGAGCAAGAGAATGGTAGCTCAAAGCTCCCGCTGACATTCTCAATGACAATGTTCTCACTCTTGACGCCAGACTGTTTCATCGTGTCGACAGCTCCCTTGACAAGAGGTTCAATGACTTGAGTGTTCCATCTGTGTGACACTGTGATGAGTAGCTGTGTGTATAGCCGCGTATAAGGCTGAGACTGCGCACCTCGCGTGGACAATGAGAACTCTCAATCCAGATCCGTCTAATATCAGCGAATCATATATCGTTGTCAACGGCTAAAGAGGACACAGCGATTAGTCACACACCGAATGTCTCTGCGTTCTCTCCTAATCCTTTGATGCTCGTCATGTCTGCTACTTTTGGCTGTTGCACTGCAATGTTGAATTATCTTCTCTCACTCTCTCTTGTCCTCGAACCGTCTCCTGGCTTCTGCGCTCTCGCTCTGTGGTGACCTGCTTGCCTCTCCAAGCTCCGGTGCTCGCGCATAGGCCCAGAGCGCTCGCTGCAGTGTCTGCATCTCCTGCTTAGGCTGCTCTCAGCAAATATGTCAGACACAGGATCTGAATGGTCTAGCAACATGTTATACTTTAGCGATACTTCAGACGACGAAGCGGAAGCTCCTCCTTCTCTGACACGCATCTCACCCAAAGCTGTCACTCTACCGAGCTCAGAGACTTCTTCTCCCATTGCGGACGACGAGACTGCCTATTACGCAGCAGATGATTTGCTCGACATTGGTGCAATAGAGGAGTACTCAACTACTTTTCGTGAAACGCCTTTCACCATCGCGAAAGCTGCTGCTTCAGCTCGAAAACGCAAAGTAGATCAGGTCGAGATTGTTGTACCTCCTCGTACCGTCAAAGTACCTGCTCAGAGTCAAGCAAATAATCCCTTGCTTAAAGGTTTCGAACGTCAGCGCGAGAAAGCGGCAGAGACTGCTTTAAAACCTTTGTCGCAAAAGAAGAAAAAGAAACAGAAGAAATCACCCAAGTGTCCTCTACAAGCTCGTTCACCTACTGTTCTTGGCAATGCGACGGATCAGAACTCTCCTGTGATGGTGATTGATACTTCGGATGATCATCTTGCGAATGAGCAGGCTCCGATGGCTTCTGAATCTCCTCGAATGGTCATTCATCACGATGCAATCTCTTTGCTGCCAGCCTTTAATGCACACTACAATGTTCCAGCAGCTGTCAGGAAGCAACCACACGCTGTTCTAGGTGAGTCGTCTCTTTCGCGATCATCGAGATATCGACTGTGTACTTACAACAGATGACGAAGAAATCCACAATACGGTTCAGACGATTGATCATATTCAGCCTGAGCCGAAGATGTCGAATAAAGAGCTTGAACCATCTATTTCGTCCGAGGCATTCTATCCAAATTCTATGCTCTCTACGCCACGCAAAAAGCTCGCGGGACCCGCTCCAGCCTACTCCAATCAATCTCCGAGCACGCCAATCAAGAAACGTACAGCTTTGCCTAATGCGCAAAGAAGCAACGAAGAAGACTTCAGCACCTTATCGATCCAAATTCCACCAAAGAACCGCTACACTAACGCAGAAAGCAACAGTTTCATCACTTCCATTCGTCCAGCTATCCAATCCTTTACTTTACCAGGCATCTCTACCGATCTTCTCCGTAACAACCCAGATCGAAAGCTTTTCAAACCACCTACATCTTACCGATCTTTCAAACGCACTCTCGAGCCTGAAGAAGAAGAAGATCAGCGTTCAGCCAAACGATTTCAAATTCGTTCAGCTGCTCGACCAAGTCCTTTCAGACCTTTAGAAGTGTTCACGTCCAAGGACAGCGAAGTGCTCAGTACGGAAGATCATCTAGAGGAAGAGGTGTATAAGGATGATGCGCATAGGATGAGGGAGGCAATGGCGAGGTATGAGAGTCCGTCGAGCGAGAGGAAGAGCGGTGCGACGAGCAAGGCGAAAGGGTCTGTTTTCAGGTTTGATGACTTTTGAGAGGTGAGTCTATTGGACTGCGCTTGCATCTGCTGGACTGCGCTGATTGCCTGGTAAACACAGCAGTCCTTAGACCACTGGACGGCCTCAGGCTGCTTCCTTGATCATCGTCTGGCTACCCAAGCGATCTAGCGTTCATGCAGTGCTGCGAAATACGGATAGTGTGATTACTCTGGCCACCAGCGTAATTCTGCCTTGTGCTATAGCGGGACTCCGAGCTTTAAATGCATCATGCGAATTTTGAGGAAGGTCACTCCAGTACAGTCAAGCAGTGCTTCTCGTGACAGTCTGCCCTGCTCTCTGGCTCATCTGTCTGCCTCTGATTGCCCCTCTTATCGGTGCCTTATCGCCGGCCACTGTCGTTATCCGGCGGAACTATCACCAGCCTTGATCGAGTCACCATGTCCTTGTTCCTCGGCTTAAGCAGGTCGAGATTGCTTTCATCCTCTGTCTCCATTCGGACTTTGAGCACTTCTATCAAAGCAAGGAAAGAACACATGCCTGTCCTGAAGATAGACACGATAAACCAAGCGATTGTTCAGGCTGAATATGCTGTTCGAGGTGAATTGGCCATCAAGGCAGAGTCGTTGAGGGAGGAGTTGGCAAAGGATCCCAAGGCAAAGGACAGGCTAGGCTTCGATCAGGTTATTTCGGCGAATATAGGCAATCCGCAGCAGCTGGGTCAGAAAGGCTTGACTTACCTACGTCAGGTCAGTGCGTCGTCACCCAGCAAATGTACAGGCTGATAAGCGAGACAGGTCATTGCATTGGCGGAGTACCCTGATCTCCTGGAGAACGAGAATACATCGAAGATATTTCCTGAAGATGCGATCAAGCGAGCAAAGGCGATAATAGACGAAATCGGCAGTACAGGCGCATACACTCACTCGAAAGGCATTCCATCAATACGGCAGCATGTTGCTGAGTTTATCGAAGGTGCGTCTGCATGTCTCACTTACACTGTGCTGTCTTAATCTGGTCTATAGCTCGAGATGGCTACCCTGCCGATCCAGAGCGTATCTACTTGACTGCAGGCGCATCGGCCGGTGTCTCGAATATCATGAACGTAATCATCTCTTCACCGCAGACCGGCGTCCTCATACCGATACCTCAATACCCCTTATATACCGCTACCCTCTCCCTCTTGTCAGCGCAAGCATGTCCTTACTACCTCAGAGAAAAGGAAGGCTGGGTGTCATCAATATCAGACGTCAAGCGAGCGCTAGACAAAGCTCGATCAGAAGGCACAGATGTTCGTGCCATAGTCGTTATCAACCCTGGCAACCCAACAGGCGCATGCCTCGATGTAGAACATATGCAAGAAATCATCAAGCTTGCAAAGGATGAATCGCTCGTGCTTCTAGCAGATGAAGTGTACCAGACCAACATCTTCCTACCCGAAAGACCTTTCATCAGTTTCCGAAAAGTACTTTACGATATGGGCAAGCCTTACGCCGACAGCGTTGAACTTGTGTCTTTCCACTCTACATCCAAAGGACAGATTGGCGAATGCGGGCGAAGAGGCGGATATTTCGAAATGATCAACATTAATGAAAAGGTTGAAGATCAGATATATAAGCTGGCGAGCGCACAGCTATGCGCGCCGGTCAGTGGGCAGATAGGATTGGACATCATGGTCAAGCCTCCTGCAGAAGGAGAGCCAAGCAAGGAGTTGTATTTCAAGGAGATCAAGGGGACACACGATGAGCTCCTTAGGAGAAGTGGGATCCTCCTGGATGCTTTCCAAAAGCTGGAGGGTGTCGAATGTACCGATGCGCAGGTGAGTTGCTCAAACCATCTGTTGTCTGTTGTCAACGGCCTGACCTAGATGTATAGGGCGCAATGTACCTCTTCCCTACTATCAAGCTACCTGAGAAGGCTATCAAGGTAGCAGAAGAGCAAGGCAGATCCGCCGACGCTTTCTACTGTCTCGAATTGCTCAAGAAGACCGGCATTTGCGTCGTTCCAGGTTCAGGTTTCGGTCAGCAAGAAGGAACGCTGCATTTCCGCACTACTTTCCTGGCGCCTCAGATCGAAGCGTACGCAGACCGAATAACGAAGTTCCACCAAGGCTTCATGTCAGAATACAAGTAAGAGCATATTTGAGAGATTGTACTATTGGCATGTTCAGTTCAGATGCATTATCATTGTCGCATGAACTCTAAAATCTACCTCATCGCTACGCTAAGCAGGTGATTGTCAGGCTAGCAAGAAGCGGCAGCCTGATTAGACTTTGTTCACTTGCAGTCTAATGTGTCGCTTTTGGCGAGACTGCTGTTGTCCTGTTCTCGCCCACACAAAGCATCGGGGGATCTTTCAAGATATGTGGATTGATCTGGTTCGCTGATCTGTTTGGGCGGCTTGCACCGAACCACAAAAGAGGTCAAGGATGAGTATATAATATATAGTATTACGACTTGACACAGGCCAGCTGATATACAAGCCTCTCTATAACGACATGACCTCTTCAGCATTCTCGCGCAATACGTCCTCGAGCTTTGCATGTTTGCGGGGCGCCAGCTTCAATCGCAGCAGTGTCCCAACATCGTCTACTGCTCGGATGAAGCGGTCGAGGTCTTCTTTAGTGTGTGCTGCACTGACGCAGAAGCGAGCTCGGCCGGAAATGAGTGGAGTAGCTGCAGAGTAGTCAGCACAAGCAAGGCAGTGACTGGTTATATGATTTACCTGGATAAGCCACGACGACGATTACGATATTATGACGTTCCAGTAATAAGCGGGAAAAGAGTGGTAGTTTACCTTTTGAACATATCAGCATAGCTCAATACACAGGCACAGATACTGCTCACCAGGATTAAAGATGAGGAGAGGAATGATAGGCGAATCGCGATGACCATAGATGACGAAGCCAAGCTTCCGAAGGGCATTCGACAAGTACCGAGCATTAAAGGCGAGCCGTCTCATCCTTGAAAGACCTTCGGACCCGTCAATCATGCGAGATGGCAAAGCGTTGCTGAGTGATGGCATGACGGCGAGCGCTTCTGGACCCATGATGCTGGCCATGGATGCGATGACTTGTTGTACGACTGAAGGGGCCATGGACTCGGCGTAGACTGCAGCGTGGTTCTTCTTTCGTAGAGCAGAAATCAAAGCTTTTGAGCCGGCAATGTATCCACCAGCAGCTCCAAAGCTGGATAGAACGATCAGCCAACAATCTAATACTATAGAATACAAACTCACGATTTCGTGAAAGTACCCATGAGGATATCAACCGATCGAGGGTCAATGTCAAAGTAGTCGCAAACACCTCGTCCCCTTGCGCCCAAAGCACCGATAGAGTGAGCCTCGTCGACGTAGAGGTAGAACTGCGACGATAAGGCGATTAAGACTGCCTCAAGAGCAGCGATAGAATCTTGAGCTCACCTTGTACTTCTTCTTCAATGCCATAATGCCAGGCAGATGGACCAAAGTACCTTCCATACTGTACAAGCCCTCGCACACCAGCAAGATTTTGCGCCAAGGTCGATGTGTCCTCGGCTGCCCTTGACTGATGCACTCCCTCAACAATGCTTCGAGATCTTCCAAATCGTTGTGCTTGTACGATCGAACCATAGCACCGGTAAGACGAGCACCGAAACGGATAGAAGAGTGGTTGAGCTCATCTGAGATGATGAGGCATCCTTTATTGACTAGCGCAGGCAGCGTGGTCGAATTGGTCGCGAAACCTTGCGAGACGACGAGCGCATCTTCAGTACCGAGAAAGCGGGCCACCAGTCGTTCGGCTTGTCTGTGGATGTCAAGTGTGCCGCTCTCTTGTCTTGCGCCGCATGTACCGACGCCGTGAGATTTGAGCACTTCGATGACCGAGTCAGATACACCGCCCCGAGACTGGGCGAAACCGAGATAGTTGTAAGAAGACATGTTGAGTGCTTGTGTGGTGCGACCGGTGAATTCAAAGGTATGACCAAAGTCGTTCGTGTCTCGGTCGAGGCAGTGGATAGTTCGCCCTGCAACTCCAGTGACTGGTCTGCTGAAGAGATCTTCTATCCTAGTCTTGAGTCGACGGGTATAGAAAGAGTCAAAGTCTGAATTGAGGGCGGCATAGCCCTATTCACGCAGGTTCAATATTGTGACTAAGCACAACATGGAAAAACAAACATCTTGCTCCATTAAAGTCTTGTAATATTGCTTGTGTGTCCTCTTGCCCACAAAGTCTCTCACATGCCCAACAACAATCAGGATCAAGTAAGAGACATAAGTCGCGAGGTAGGTGTATAGACTCGGATCCTCTTCAACGACTTTGAGGTTGTCTTCTTCGGCACCGCGCCAATGCGAGGTATAGCGGTAATCTTCATTTTCACAGTGACCATACTCTGAATGCCGTAGACAATGTGGATCTGAAGGGAAGGGGACGAAAGAAGGGTCGACATCGAATTTCCTCCACGGTGTTATTGACAAAGCATCTTTCGGTGGTGGGGCAACGCTTCGCAGAGGGGTGCTGGCAAGTGCAGAAGCAGGTGGAGATGGTTCTGATGTGGTTGAGCCTTCTGAGCCTTCGCCTACGATATGCCGCGTCGAGAGCGAGTCTGAACTACTGCTCCTCGACATAAAGGGCCTTCGAGTAGATGATGAGCCGGAATACGAGCTGAGCAGATCATCCTCTTCGCTCGATTTGCTCTTTTCGCTGACATGCTGAGCAGCGACTTTCACAGCACACACAATTCAGAGGGGCTTGAAATCCAGTGTGAAGAATGCAGACTCACTGGCTGACAGGTATGAAGCAGCCGTCCTTGGTGGGTCAGGGAAGCGGCTAGGTCGCCCTAAGCTGCTAGACGGCGTGCGAGATTTGACCATGTTGTGAAATTAAAGCCAAGGAGTGGAGCGGTTAACGCTTTTGAGAGCTTTCACGAATCGAACGGCTGGACTGATTAGTCTTCTCGCAGCAGACAGCGCACAGCACCAAAACAGATTTCTAGAAACAAGCGAGGTCGATGGAAGTAGAAGAGTTTATTTTCAACGGAAACCGAAGGCCGAGAGCCATTGAGTCAGCATATCGGTCCCTTGCTCCTTAGTACATCTAATGATCTATGCCTGGCCCTCTACATCTCTAGATCTTTGCTTTCCGGTCTGCAGGGAGAAAGGCCAAAGATGAGACAGGAGGTGGCGAAAAGAAGCAGATCTGAGCTCACCCAAAAAGTAGTTGATCAAGCCAGTAGTAGAGCTGTCGTGGCCAGTGACTTTGTCGCCTTTGAGCTGTGGCAGAATCTTCTTTGCCAGAACTATAGAGACATTCGATCGATCAGACATGTGAAAATTGCGAAAAACCCGTTGGGAGCTCACCTTTGCCTAGTTCGACGCCCATTTGGTCAAAGCTATCACGGAAGTGTCAGCGACCATGTAAGTCAGATCTGAGAAGCGTACGAGTTGATGCCCCAGATAGCACCTTGTACGAAGATCTTGTGTTCATACATTGCAATCAGAGATCCTGTTCGAGCAAAACTTCAGCAATCGCGCAAGGTAACGGGTCGTGTCACAAACCGAGAGTAGCAGGCGTAAGTTCATCGAACATGATTGAGTTGGTGGGTCGGTTGCCCTCAAACACCTTAGACTTTAACAGCGCTTGATTTGAGGCTTGCGCTCCCAATTCCTGTAGTCGACCAGACTCTTTGAACTTTGGTCCAGCTAAGGGGGCGGGCGCTCACCTTTGCGACCTCTTCTTCCGATTTACCAAACGCCAAAGCTTCAGGCTGCGCAAAGAAGTTGCTGAGGAGAATCTCGTGGTGCACACCACCTCTGATCGGGTTCTTGGTCTTGACTGGCGCAAGGAAGTCAGCAGGAATGAGCTTGGTGCCTTGATGAATGAGCTGGTAGAAGGCATGTTGGCCGTTCGTGCCCGCTGCGCCCCAGAGAATCGGCTGCAAGCAAACTGGTCAGCAAATACACATGTTGACGAAGCGGCCACTCACTCCCGTCTGGTATGACACACGTCTGCCATCCTTGGTAACGAACTTTCCGTTACTCTCCATGTCACCTTGCTGGAAGTCTGTAGGCGGAAGAAAGGAAATCAAAACTGCGCGCCAGAGTTTGATTTGTGCTCACAGTCTGCAAACTTGTGCATGTACTGGTCGTATGGCAGGAGAGCGTGCGTCTGGGCGTCAAAGAAATCGTTGTACCAGATGCCCAGCAGCGCGAGAATGACAGGCAAATTCTCTTCCAATTTAGCAGTCTTGAAATGGCGGTCCATTTCATGTGCACCAGTGAGGAGTTCTTGGAAGTTGTCGAAGCCGATGTAGAGTGCGATAGAAAGACCAATAGCTGACCAAAGGGAGTAACGACCGCCGACCCAATCCCAGAACTTGAACATGTTGTTGGAATCGATGCCGAACTCGGTGACGGCTTTTGTGTTGGTGGAGAGAGCGACAAAGTGCTTCGCCACATGCTTTTGCTGCAAAAACAGCATTCAATCGAGATTCTGAGCGGTCCGACTTGATCAGAGACTTACGTCCTTAGCAGTCTTCAAGAACCAGTCCTTTGCACTTTCAGCATTGGTAATGGTCTCTTGAGTGGTAAAGGTCTTGCTGGCAATGATGAAAATGGTAGTTTCTGGGTCGCACTCGAGCAAGATTTCGGCGAGATGAGTTCCGTCGACGTTGCTGCAGAAGTGCGCGGACATGTCTCGCTTTGCATAAGGTTTGAGTGCTTCAGTCACCATGACTGGACCGAGATCAGAACCGCCAATGCCAATGTTGACAATTGATCTGATGGCTTTGCCAGTGTAACCCTTCCATTGACCAGACCTGACTTGCTCAGAAAAGTCTCTCATGTGCTTCAATACATCAGCAACCTCATCAACGCCCTCTTCCTTGATGTCAAAGGGTGAAGGCACGCCAGAGTTGCGCAACGCAACATGGAGGACAGCACGATCTTCTGAAGTGTTGATGTGCTTTCCAGCAAACATTTCATCGCGAGACTTTTCTACATCAGCTTCCTTGGCCAACGCAAGCAGGGTTGACCAAATTTCGGGTGTAATGATGTTCTTGGAATAGTCCAGCAAGATCTTTACGTCTGGTCCATCTGCGTTTTTGTACGAGGCAGAGAACTTGTTGAAACGCTCAGGGTCAGACTCGAAGAGCGCCTTTAAGCTGTACGAGGCCTTTGCTGTGTCGTCGGCTTGGGTCTTGTCATGCAATTGCTGCAGCTTTGACCAGTTTGTATAGTCTGCGGTAATGTTAGCTAAACTTCACAGAGACACTGATCAAGTACCTGTTGATGCTTTGCCTGCCATGATGATCGGTTGTCGGTGGTAAAGAGCGCGCGTCACTGAACTTCAGCGGACATGCATTTCCGAGACCCTTCCAGAGAGCTTTGGGACTGCTCAAACGAGTCTATGTACATGTCACAAACACCCTCAACACACGCAGAAGACAACCAGAGCTCCCAAAAATAGCAAATGACGACCCAACAGTTTGCTTGCTGATGAAACAAGAGTAGTATCAGAGACTGGCGTAGACTGTTAGCCTAATTCAAGCGGTGCCGAGGGCAGAACTTGCCCGTATACTCGCTGTCATTCGCTGAAGGATCATCTTCTTGGACCACAGCTGCCTTATGATAGTTCGCATCATCATCTTCGTCCTGCTGGGTGTATTGATTGTACTTCTGGGCATTCTCCTGATCTCTTCCATTGCCATAGTTCTCCCGGCCTCGCCAGCCGCCTCGTCCAGTCTCAGTCGCTTGCGGCACAGCAACAGGTACACTTGCAGTGTTCGGTAGAATGCTCTTGCTAGGCAACACATCTGGCGCTGGTTGAACCTTCTCTGGTGTTGGCTTCAAGGGAACTGCTATACTTGATGATGCGTCTTCATCTTCGGTTTGGCCAGTCACTGTGGGAGGTTTGGCTGGTTGGGAAGGCGGTCGGCTAGATCCACTGCCGCCAGCGCAAGAGGCCCAAACATCGCCTTCAGCACTTGTCATAGTTTGTACATTTGGGCAAAATTCGGCGTCGGTTGTGCCTTCAACTCCAGGAAGATAGTCCAGGGGTGGGCTGCTTTGTCCTGGGCCTGACATGATGAGTTCGTTGACCGAAGGAGTCTTGAAACAGGGTGTCTTGTCGACTTTCAGGCAGTAAGCAGGATCGAATGCACCCTCATCTTACAGGCACATGTATGAGCAAAGCGGACTTGCTACAATGAAGCAGACTTACCCATTCCACCGAGAAGGCAGCTGCCCAGAGCTTCTTGGAGCGAGTCGTCCTTCCATCCCATCATAAAGTCAGCGCTGAACAGAAAGATATGGATGAGCAGGATGAAGAGATTATTTAGAATGGAAACATACTGGGCTGTATGTCCTACAGTGTCACCAGTGGAGAGCACAAATGGTTGTTGCGGATCTGCAGCTTGGCTCCAGAGGTTCGAGAACTCTTCCGAGGCAAAGACAGTTTCCAACTTGATAGCGGGATAATGTTCTGGAAAGTCATCTGGACATTGCCCGGCAGCATCAGGATAGGCGACGTGTGAGATCTGCGCGATGAATAAGTCTTGATTGACATGTCAAACCCATAGGCTTGGACCTACATGGTCGGAACTGGTTGCTTCTCCGGTTCCACAGCTCGGAAATTGTAACTCGAGTCGAATGCCGCCAGGACAATCTCCAGCTGGTAGCGTCTTGGAATCCACGGCGGGTTCGTAGTCGCCAGTTGCGCGCAAACACTTGTAATTGACGGCCTGACTAAGGCAGGAGGGAGCGCAGACATGAGCGGACCATAGTACGACTGGGGGAGCTGCTGACTTACTTTGCTGTCTTTCCTTTCGGGTCACCGGCAAGCATCTAGCAAGGTATCAGCTGGTAGAAAGATAGAGCATTGTGTAAAAGCATACTTGAAAGCCTTTGGGAAAAGCGACTAGTGCAGCGTTCGCTTGCGGATCGGAAGAGAACTCATAGTAGACGGCGATCTCATCGTTCCGTAAGAAGCTCTGTTGGTCCGAGACAAGGGATCGGCAATCAGCTCGAGCGCACAAGACCAGAAGATGTACATGATGTACGTACGACTGAATTATTAGCCCATCGGAAAGCAATGTTGTTACTCCAGTAGTTGCTGTGGTCATCAACCGCACCGCAAGACGTGCAAGAATCGGCTCCGCCGCCGGTCAAAGTATCGTAATCAGAAGTCGCCGAAAAGAGAGAAGAGCCTGCGATCGAATGTAGATGAGGAGAGACTTCGCCAGGGTTGACGATAGGATCTATGCGTTCAATAGAGACAGCAGAGCATGACAAACGAAAGAAGGCCCGTGTTTGAAAAGTGAGAGCGAGAAGGCCGAGCAGAAGCGAAAGCATGAGGGAGAAATTGGATGGCAAGGAAGGAGGAGCAAGTGCTAGACAAGCCTGATCTCCATTCGACGAGTACAGAGTTCGGCACAGACGGACGCCTTCTGATGTTTCTGAGAAAGGGTCGACAGAAGTTCGAAGGTATCGTCTGTCTATCATTGAATCAGCCGTACCATAGTTGGGCGCCAAGTATAGAGGAGTCAGTTCACGAATAGAATCCAAAGCAGTTACTAAGAGACAGTAATCCATTCAGATTGGGCAATGTAGCATGGGCTCTTGTATATTCCCAAATACGCAGGCGTGATATCCCGTCTGCCTCTTCGGTATAGGGCAGGTATAGCAGCTTGATGTAGTACGGACATTGTAAGATAGATGCACTTTGACCGCCCCAGCTGAGACTCAACACTGCTTGCGCGGACGTATCGACCTTTTGAGCCATCAATGATCGAGAGGGCCTTAGGTACGAGCTTCAATAGATGCTGCAGGCATTGGGATACGAAAGCTATCCACACGGATTCGACCGAGATGACTGTTAGATGATGAGACTTAAGATGTACAGCGCTGGAATACAGGCAGTGCACAGAGTTCAGACCCAGCAACATTTTAAAACGCAATTGAAAGGACGCCAGACAGAAAGTGCAACACCCAACACCACCTTGAAACACTACCTCTTCCGCTTCTCTAGCTTGACAGCTTTCCCTTTCGGCTTGGGCTTATCAAACTTCTTCTTCGCGCCCAGATAGCCAGAGCATTGAGATGCTCCGCAGTGACATCGCTGCTGCTTCGCTTTCGCAGTGTCGCTCTCTGCCACCAAGGCGCCTTCTCCTTCTTCCGCATCTGCCAGGCTTGCGACTGAGAGACGTCAGCTGCTAGTCAGATAGCGGGGAAAGCAGACTTACACGTCACCCAACCATAATTATATGTACACTCTGCGCCAGCCTTGATATCCTTCAAAGCAAACAAGCCAATCTGCCACTCGTCCGCATCCGCCAATCTAAATCTGACCATCTTGCAATTCGGCGCACAAGAATGATTGGCGAACCGAGCTGGGTTGCCCTTCATGCCTGCATCAATCACCTCTTCGCCATCGTAATCTAGGAAATAGAAATCATGTCGGTGTTTGTACTCGTCCAACACCCTTCGATAGCTCTCGTCGCGCGATATGACCTGCTGCTGTCAGACTGGCTTGTGTCACCAGTGGTCTCCGCTTACCTCGCCGCGATATTCAATGATGAACTCGCCTTCTTCTATGTTCGTCGTGGTCTTGAGACCGAAACCGCGGTTACCAGTCTGACAATCGCTCAGCATGAATTATCCGACACGATACCAGACTTACCCAGAAAGGCACAGCAGCTGGCCGTCCTTTGCGGTCTCTCAATTCGTCTCTTGAGCTCAACGGTCCATTTGTACAGCTCTTTCCTGCCGGACATAGCTTTGGCGAGCATAGATATAGCATGAGCCTGGAAAAACATTAGAACCGTCGAGAGAGACAGAATGAGCATTTACCTGTTGATACACTCCTCGCCGCAGCCTGATCCACGCTTGCATTGACATATAGCGGGTATCTCTGCTGGAAACTTGTTTCTCTCGACATATAGATCTGTGATGCTCATTCGGATAGTTTCGCAGCCAGACAGGAGGAGCACTGACTCTGCTTGATCTGCCAGTACTTGGGTGGCCTCTTGTCTGCTCCAGCACGCTCAAACACTCGCTGTCTCTTGATGCAGCCCGAGCTGTAGTCTCTTACCATATCGAAAGATAGCTTGAAATCGCGTTCTTGCTCAATCAAATGTTCGCCATAGTTGATAGGTAGAGACAGAAGAGACCCAGTCGGTACATAGTCTGTTAGGATGGTGTTAGCGGGCAGAGCTTTCTTCTTTGGTGCCTTTTGCTTTGCGTGAATCGTTGACGGACCCGATCCATTTCGCGCAAACTTCTGGTTGGCAATAGAGGACGCTCGTCTTGACTCTCTTGGTTTGCTCTCTTCTTCCAGCTCAGGGTTGGGCGGACCTTGCTCGGCCGGGACAGAAGCAGCGAGAGCCAGCGGAACAGCAGAGAGGGCTTCAACAGAGATCTTCTCGATAGAAATGGTAAAGGAAGCGTCTGCAAGACCATCCTTGTTATCAACAGAGTACAGACCGGCCTTGAGGTATTGTTTTGATCCAGGCGCGTCTTCTCGCTCAGAATCGCCAGAGTCACTTAATGGTTCTGGCGTGTACTCTTTGCGCTGTCGTTTGCGTGCAGGCTGATCGGTTTCAGAGTCGGTGAGAGCGGACAGATCAGAAGACGCGTCGGAGTCTGGCAAGCTAGACAAGGCGGAAGACAGGGAATCTGCGCGAGTCCTTCGTTTTGTGATCTCTGCCTTGCGTAGATCTGGCAGAACATCGTTCAAGGACGAAGAACCTGATGAGCTGAGGGAAATTGCGCTGTCTGTTTCCATCTGATTGTCGTGGTTGAATGCAAACACGCTGATCGATAAATTCAAAACAACCTTCAATACATTGGACGCGCCTCGAGGCTGCCTCGTGGGCTGGCCTTTGTGACAACCTTGACGCGACCTTGACTATTGCCTCATACTGCCTGCTCAACAGCTTCGACGACTTGGGCGCTCCATCGCAGACCAATCTCGTAGAACCTGCTCAGCAACATTAGCTTACTTTGTCGTGATGCATGTCATTGAAGCTCACGAGATCATCAAACCTAATGTCCCAAGTATCAGCTTTGACCAAGCACCTCAATGACGAGAAGACTTACCACAAGCAGGCGCAACCTTCGCCAATCTAGGCGTTAAACCTCTCGCCATGCCCGCAAGCCCCTCATTACGCAATATCGCATTTACCAGACGGAAGGTAGACATTTCGGCAGTGGTTGTAGACGCTTGCCTGCGTGTCTTGATCACGTCAAAAGGGTTCGTCAGAGTCGCCGCGACCTATGATTGATTTCAGCGTTCACATAGGCGATATCAAGCAAAAAGAGAAACATACAGATCCAGACACTGCACCACATAGGAAAGCGGTCGCAAATGTTTTCCCGCCTTTCTGCTCCTTTGATTCACCAAATCCATTACCCGTCAAAGTTCTCTGCATGACCTCGTAACATGCCCAATACAAGCCCGAGAACGGTACATCCCTCCATAAAGTCGCCGGTAGACCTCTCCAAAGACTCGTAACGCCTGATGTCCGAATTTCTTGCATGGTCAACCGAAGGACTTCAGATGACGAAATAGTGGAGACGGATTGCATTCTTGTTCTCAATAATTCGATGGGTGAAAAGATGGTTACTACTGCGGCCCGAGCTGCTGATCCAGCTAGAAGAGGTACGACGACTTTGTGCAGTTTTGTCAATTCGCCTGATTTCGGATCGCGAAAGAGCGAGATTGGTACAGGCCGCACGAAAAAGTATTGGCGGAGATAGTCGTACCCAACCATGTAGGATGCTTGTGACGGTATTGACATGGCCATTGCTGGACCTACGCCGCGCCATAAAGCAGAGGCACCTTCATATCGTATTATTTTTGTGAAGGCGTCTAAAAAGCCGGTGAAATGTCGAGCAGAAGGTTGAGAGAAGTTGGGAAGTGTAGAAGCGGCTGTTGTAGGGTTTGGGAAAGCGCAGGCTTCTGATGCTATGACGATTGTTCGAGCCGCTGAACGTTTGCCTAGTGATTTTGCCGAGATTGATGGAAGTGGAGATTGCGCTGCTGTTCTTGTGAGACCAGCGGCGGGAAGAGTGGACACAGATATTCGAGGATCGAACTTGCAAAGCAGCGAATCCTGGTTCAGATTCGTAGTAAAGAAGGTCGTCTGACAGCAAGTCGCCAGATTGGTTGCTGCCAAGGAGGAAGAGGGCAGCTTGACTTTTGATGTAGATGCGTCTAGCCGGAATGCAGCTCGCGGCGGTGGCATGTGCGATGAAGGTGTGAACATTGGCTCTGGATTGCTCTGCGTCTGTAGCCGAGTCTTGATTACATCGAAGGGCGTCACTGCACAGCGTTTAGCGGGTCTCGTCCAATGGCATAGCAGGATATGTGGCTTACTCGTCAACGAAGTGACTAAAGCTCCAGCGCAGGCTGCCAAAGCTTTCTCCTTTGAATTGGTAAAGCCTTTATGTTGATTTGGCGCTTGCAAGACATTTGAAGCAGACTCGATCGGATTTCCATGAGACGGTGACGATGATGTTGCCATTATACCGCTATCTCAGTTCGTTCAATGCTCGTACGCTTGTCGAGTGTAAGACAGGTCTAATATGGCTCTTGCGCCTTTTGTGAGCACTGGTATCGCAATGGTTCGAAACAAGAATGCCACTCGTGAGCGGATTGGCTGAAGATGACTCGGCCCTTACAGCGTTACAATTGCATACCTTGGGCTTCGGCGGCGTCTCTGAATTCTGCTCTACTGCTTTCATCCACTCATTCTTCTTTGCTATGAATTGCATTTATTTCTCGGTCGATGTCTTTTAGGTCATACGAAAGCCATGGGCGCTAGCCACGTTATCACTTTGCTCGGTTGCAGGCTCTTCTACTATCCATCATCTTTATTCTTGTCTTCATTCCGCTGAGCAGACAACGGATGGCAAATCCTGCTTTCAATGTGACTCAAATACTCGAACGATCAAACGAGAGACGTTCAGAATTATGTGAAGTCACATACGCTGACTTTCGCACTGGCTTCCTGGAAAGAAGAGCTCTGCCGAATTCGCTAGACGCCCAACTTATCGCTCAATCAATTGCTCAACTTTCCAAGAAAGATTGCTACATGCAAAAGCATTACATCCAGAATTCGGGCGGCCTCACATAGTCAGTCGTTTGATACATCTTCCCGAGGTCGAGCTCATCGACGACCGCCAGCCTTTACAACGAAATATCATCCAAGACTGCTCAGACGTATGTCGCAGACTGCGGTCTCTCTTCGAAGCTGAACGGTCTACATGAACAGCGCATCGCTCTCGGTAAAAGAGTGTCTGCAATTAACATACGAGATTGCATTCGCTTTGAACAAGCTACATTCGATTCCGCTCGCTGTGTCGATCGCTGGAATTATGCATTCACGAGTGAACGCTTCAAACAGTAAGTTTCGCCTAGTGAACCAATCTACAGCCTGACATGACGATTGGCAAACAGTTGTACTAGCTGCGGGCAGAACTTTCCTGCTCCAAGACTTTTCTTACGCTTCAATCGTCAATCGTCCTCGAAAGCAGAACATGCAGCAAGGCTACGGACACACAATGGCTCATACTGCGCCAGAGGCCTGGCTAGGTCCGATGGTTCCACCTTCCGAAGTCTGGTCTCTCGCGATAACGGTACTTAAACTTTTATTACCCAACAAGTGAGCTCTTCGCGATGCGCTTTCAAGCGCGTAAGCTCACATTACCAGAACTCTACCTTCTATCGACAAGGCATCCCTAGAGAGCTTGCATCGCACAGATCCTGCATCACCGCGAGGGGGCCAACTTTTCAACTCGTTTGCAACTCGCCTGCGAGAAGAGCTCGATGAGATAATGCGCTTCCTGCGAAACCTCTTGCCAGATTGCCTTTTGGACTTTGTCATTACGCTTTCGCTCATGTTGCACCCTGATCCGCGCGAGAGGCTTGACGCAAAAGGTGTAACGGTTCGTTTGGCTTCGCTCATGCAAAGTCTTTTGTGAGCGATCTCTGACTTATGGCTGCTCGTCGCTGACTGAATTTTGTAGATCAACCAATCAGCTCAGCACGGATGCCATGTGCCGAAAGATACCCAATGCGACACGTAGGCGCGACACCACCAGCTCTGCTTCTGGACAAGATAACAGAGCTCAGACAAGGCCAAACCAGTTTTCTAGCCCACGGCAGCCCATTCGAACAACTTCTGCGCCTTCTGTTCCTCTATCGCAACAGTTGCCTCGAATCCCCGGGGCACCGGAACGTTCCAATACATCTACATCAGCACCGTTGATGCCGCCTTTGGCTGCTCAGAGTGGATTCCTGCCTTCTTTCGAAATGCTGTTGGGCGCTGGGGCGATCAGCTATGGACAAGAGCAGGACCCAAACAAGATGGTCAACGCCATCTTTGGCAATAAGCCTGCTGTAAAACCACCATTGCAGCGCAACAAGAGGCACAGCACTGCTACACCAAGATCATCCTACGATAATCTCAATGCTTTTTCTGGCGGCTTTGGTCTTCCAACTCCAACTGGTCCGCCTCTTCCAGCTGCCTTGCGAGATATACAGTCGCGAATGGACTATGCTGATCCGACTTTCGTCAATGTACGTCTTTACTATCCTGCAATCCCTCGCAGCTGACAATCCCCTAGCTACCGAGGAGAAACAGTGGCTTCTGGCCAACGTAAAAGTCGCTATCGAACATGAAACGCAAGACGACAAAGTCTCGAAAGATGATAGCTAAAAATGATACATTGTTGTCAAAAGTTGCATGCCAAAAAGCGACAGATGCCGCATAACAAATACGAAGTTATTGTACACATTAATAGTGTTGTTGTACTATGCCCTTCCATGTACTAGTCCAATGCCATGTAGTCGTTCGTCCGCCTGCAACCTTCGTAGTAGCCTAACAGCTGAGCAAGGAAGCCGTCCGCATCTGCTTGCGCTTCGAGAGCACCAGTCACCGGGCCGGTCAGAGAATCTTCCATCATGACGTCGGCTCCTTCTGACAGTAGGCGTCTGTGTGCAAAGTCGTCGGCCAGGTAGGCGATGATCGGGTGTTCAGCGACCTTGCTTATGTTGCTGCGACTTTGCGGGTCTTGTGCGAGAAGACCAACGAGTAGACTCGACAGAGGTGTTGATAGTCGGCTAGTGCTGACCTCTGAAAAGTCGTTTGAGCGGAGTCTGTGCCATGAGAGGCCGTTGTCTGGCAGGACGACATTTGCTGCTGCTTCTAAGATCACGAGACCGAAACTGCAATGGCACTCAGCTTTGGCTCCGCCACAGAGGAGACGATACTCACCTGAAGATGTCGGCTTCTTTGCCATATCGTCCACTGAGCACTTCTGGTGCAATGTACTCCCTGTCGCCTTCCCTTTCAAGATCCATGCTCTCTGAGGAAGAAGGAACAGTAGTTGGCCAAATACCAGGCACCGCCTTGCCATCCAGATTGTCCGCCTCATCCATTGCTGCGCCTTTGAGAATAGCGACAGCTGATGTCCGAGGCCAACGAGTTGCTAAACCAAAGTCACCAAGCTTGAGGTTGCCATCTTCCGAAACAAAGATGTTGGCTGGCTTGAGCTATTATGAATATCGTCAGTGCAATTCTGAAGATAGCTCGAAGTACCTACATCAAGGTGTAGGATGTTGCGATCATGCAAGTGCTGAATTCCAAGCGCAATCTGAGTTGTGATCTTCCACACCCTTGCTTCGTCCAAGAACTCATGCACTTGACCGTGCGCATCAAGAAATTCCGCCAAATTGCCACGAACACACAGCTCGGTCTCAATGTACAGATGACCTTCTTGCTCCCAAGCGCTGAACAGAGAGACAATGTAGGGTGACTTGTCCTTTTGTGTGCTGATCTGACGCAGAATGTCAATCTCTTCCAAACGGCGTAATCGATCTTTTGGACCAGTCGAAGGTGTTTTAGTTCGCTTGACAGCAGAGACCGCTCCGGTTTCTCGGTTGACGACCGCAAAAGCTTCACTGCTGACACCGCGACCGATAGAGCGAGTGATACTAAAGTTGGTTTCGAAGCGATCTGGTAGAGCAAGCTGTTGTTGCCGTATCGAATGTAGTACCGAACCGGAATGCCTGTGACGGAATTGAGGTCGACCAGCAGTAGGAGGGTAGAAGTGAGCTGGTGGTCGAGGACACGTGTTGAGCGAGGTAGGGAAAGTTTGGGTAGTCGGCGTTGTGATAGATAGAACAGGAGCAGCAGGTAAAGCTTTAGGCGGAGAGGGTGCTTGAGGTGTTGTAACGAGTTGAGGTCCTTTTTCAACAAATCAGAGGAAACTCTGGCTATGCGGACGAGGAAAACCTACCATCCAGCTGAAACCCTTCGTGAGCACCTCGTGTCGGCGTCATGGGCTCATAGTCGTAGCTCGCTCCACTACTGCTGCTTCCACCACTGGCATGAACATTTGTCGAGCCCGCTTCAATGGCTAATTGACCACTACTCCTTCGTCTGAACAGCGGAGGGACAGCTTTGCGCAGACCAAACTTCTTGTGCTCGCTAAAGAAGCTAGGAGCGCTCGTTGGGCTGTTGTCAGGCGGGGATTCTGCTCTAGGTCCTTCTTCAGTCGGTATAGTCATCGCTAGTCTGCCATCATTGTCCACTGGCGGCACAGAAAGGCTCGAAGCAGGCTGAGACTTGAGCAATGCAGGTGCCGGTGATCGTTTGCATGGCGTGTCTGGCATCTGTTTCGCCCGAGCAAGAAGAGGGTTCATGAGGGGTTGAGGAGGTGCTTGAATGTTAGAAGGAAGAGGAGGTGCTTGAGGTTTCGGTGCTGGCGAGTCCACACTTACACCCGAATCGCGAGGTCGGACTTTCTTGCTCATCAGACCCGTTGACATGAAGGCCGCTTGAAGTGGGCGAACATGCTTGTAGTTTTGCGGTGTAAAGATGCTTGCGCTAGAGGTATCACTGCCAGTCGAAGCAGCAAATTCAGACAGTCGACGAGCGTGAAACTTCTGGCTGGTACTTGAGGAGAGGCTGTTGGAAGAATCGCGAGACGATGCCAATGAGCTGGCGACGGAAGAGGAGTCTGTTAGACCAGGTTCAGAGCCTCGCGAAGTCTCGACTGAGCGTCTTCCCATGTCGCAGTCGTCCTCTTCAAGGTCATCATCAGATGCATTGTCAATGTCGACAAACATTGACCGAGCTTGATAAGGCGAGCTGGAGGGTGCTGCGATAGGCGAGTGCGCTGCCAAGTTGCTGCCCGCTCGAACACCCTGACTGACTCTTGGACCCATGACAACCGCACCATTCGCGTTCCTCTTGCGTCCGTTGAGCAGGCCAAAGACATTTGAAGATGAAGCAGACGTGCCAAAGAGATTGTCGACCGATGTTGCTCTTCTCGGCTGAACAGCAGGAAAGCTGAATTGAGGCTGACTGATCGGCTCTCCATGGCCATCTTCCGTTGCTACACTAGTTGCTCTTGACCGTCTTGGTGTAGCAGCGACGAAAGGTGAATCAGCTTCTTCATCGCCGACTTCTTCGTTTGCAAAGATTGGATCGCGGGAAGCAAAGCTGGCATTGATGGTGTCTTCGTCCAATGATTCTAGATAGAGCGCACCAGCAGTAGCGTCCGAGTTGGTCCTCGGTCTTGTCCTTCGGCCTTCTTCAGGTGATCTGGCTGGTGAAGGTACGGAAGAGGACGGATGACTTGCAAAGAGACTCGAGCGAGGCTTGCGAAGTGATGCTGGAACTTCAGGTGCTACAGACTGCTGTTTTCGCCATGTTGGTTGAGGCAGAGCTGATGGCCGAGAATTGAGCGCAGAAGGGGAAGAAGCGGAAGGATTGAAAGCGCTCAAGTCTGCTATAGTGAGATCGCGGCTGATCTTGCCTCGGCTTGCTGCTGGAGCTGTTGAAGCTGATGCGAAAAGACCTCGTTGCGAGCCGAATGCACCTGGTGACGCAAGTGGGTCGGAAGGGCTGCGTCTGACTGAAGGTACGCGGAAAGGTGAGTCTTCGTCGTCGTCATCGTCCTCCAAGTAAGGACTAGGCGAAGGTCGGAAACTGCGGTCCTTGGATGCAGCCACCAAGCCAGCTTGAAAGTCGCTGGGCCGATGAGCAGAAAAGGTTGAAGGTGAACGAGGAAAGGTTGAAAAGCTGGCTGTCGAAGGCAAAGGGGAAGAAGCCATGGGAGGTTGACTGACAGCAGGAAGTTCAAGTTGCCAATCTGACAGATCGAATCGCTTTGTTCTGCGATCACCTGCTGGTGCTGTTGCTGGAGCTGAAGACCGAGGTAGCTTGTTTGGCTTCTTGTATACCTCTTGATCTCGCGAGCCAGGCAGACTGGTGAGCGCTTTGCGTTTGTTGTCATCATTGAGCATTGTAGGTGTAGCAGTCGCGTTTCGACGAATGGGTGAAGAAGGGAAGAGGCTCAAACCTCCGCTCTTGCGACCCGTTTGCGATGCCTTTGACGGACTTGGAATCTTGACAGGACTACGCAGCTCGCTTTCGTTCGTAATATCTTCAAACAGGTTGGCGAGGTTGTTGTTTTCGTCTGTTGCAGACTTGCTCTTTTGCCTTCGCAGAGCTTTCAAGGTAGAAAAGGGAGAGCGAGTAGCTTGACGCAACGGCGAGGCAGTGATTGAAGATCTCCTGGGTCTTGCTGTGACCCGCTGTGGACTTGCTTGAATGTCGTTCATTCTATCTCCCATCTCAGCGATGTGTCTGACTCTCAGACTGACAAGCTCACTTATGAGACTCTTTGTGAGATCGTGTATGGTCGTCAAAGAGCCAGAATCGCCTTTATCGATTCGTGCAAGGTTCGTGTTTTGATTTTCCGAGAGAGAACAAATTGAGAGGATCAAAGGAGCGTGAGCTGGCAGAGCTAGGTCGCCCGTGTCCACACGTTTGGCGCCGTCTCCTTGTTCGTGAATTCGTGGGCAGAGGTCTTCGTCCTTTGGGGAGAAGAAGGCACGACCTCAGCAAAAATCAAAACAACAATCTCTTGGTAAAGAAACAGAATGAAACGTGTCTAGACAGAAGCCAGCATGTACTGTACTAGCAGCGCACAGCAGCATCAATATTCATGTACTAGCCTCCTAAAATCGTCTGCAATTGTCCGCGCATCTCTTACAATAGAAGACTCGGCGTTCAACGACCCTTTCACGGCGGCCAAACGGTCCGCAGTGGCCCAGAGAGACAATGCCTCTTGAAGAGCTACGGCACGAGTTAGTATGTCTGGAAGCAATCGACACGGAAACAGACTGACGATGTCCAAATTCGATCTTCCTTCAAGGCATCGACCTTCGATCGTAGCACAATGTCGCAAGCACACGAGGTACTGAGGCTCTAGCCTAGTCGACGAGTAGCGTGCTAGGTGGCAACATGCTGACGCTGGCCAATCGGGCCAAATGTCGAGCACGACTGACGTTACTTGATCTTTCTTCGGCGATCTCGCTTGCTGCCTCTTTGTCGGCTCTTGCTTATTCACCCTCCTTCATCCAACCTCCCTCTTCAGTCTTTTTCACACTCGCAACCACAATCGACACCACCCTCAAACAATCCTCATAATCCTCTTGCGTCGGCTCCTCTCTCGCCAACCTAGCATCTTGCAATCGTTTCTCGTACAATTGCACTAAAGGCTTGAATTGGATTGGGAGCAGGTTCGTCGGCGGCGAAAAGAAGGTAGGCATGTATTTTTGTAGTGGTGATGGTAGAGGTTTGGAAGCCGTTGCGAATTCCAGAGGTTTACCACTCTGATCTGGTAGATGAGAAGACAGCAGCGTTTCTTTGTAAACAGTCAGCAAGGTCAGGGTTTCGATATGGGGTACTGACCTAGAACATTGACGGTATCGAGTATGCCTCGACGGAATTGAATGCCTTCGTAGGGAGTCCCAGGCTTGCCCCAGCCTTTCAGTTCTCGATTGCGCGGCCGAGATATGTGAGCGATCATGGCGCATCTTGAGTACTCTCGCGCGATAAGGCGTTGCGCATCCTGGGAGCAAGTCGGCGGGGAACATCACAAGATGGAGATGGGCATACCTGAGGAACATCATCGTGCTGAATCGGAACGTATGCTTTTGGAATAGATGCCAGGACTTGCTTGACGGTGATTAATCTCGATACAGAGATGATGCCAGCAATAACAGCCTGTCCAGTCACCAAGTTAAGACAAGGTCATTACGACGACATGGCAAAGACGCACAGTGAGGATGAAAGCGCCTCCCGTGATCAAAATATCGGCTGCTCGAGTAGATTTTCCAGCCGACAAGACTGTTCGAGTGACTTGCTGTTGGCCAATATCATACAGAGCACCAAGAAGGACTGCAGTCACGAGGATGATGAAGCTTGCAAGCGACGCCCGATACAAATGGTATGACCAGCTATTCTTCATTTCGCAGCCAGCACTTCTTTTGGGTATATTTGAGACGGCGCAGACTAGGCCGTCACTTTAGCCGGAGCCAGATATTTCTATTGTGTCTTATCAGGGTATCGGCTGGCTGTTGCTTGCCAAAAACAATACGTTCATCTTTTGTCAGTGTCGGCGATTGTTTGCCTGTCAGAAGCTGGTGTGTAGCACTCTGGGCCAACAGATACAACAGCTGACAGAGCGTACAGTCTCGTCAAAGTGGAAACATGTCTCAGGATGCACAAATGCCGACTTCCCTCTCGAATCACTATCCTGCGACAATATAGCACTCTGCCTCGTCATGGACCGACTCCCAAGCCCATCAAGCCTTTAAGAAGGAATGGTAACCCAGCCTATGATCTGCGCAAAGCTGTCCAATTCGCTGGCTTGCCTGAAAATGTAGACCAATATCCCGCTCACTGGTCCAGCGCATCTGGTCTGTCCAGGGAAGATACTCAAATCTACAATGCTGCCATCAAGTCTATTCAGAACGGTCTGGCTCTGGTCAAAGAGGCTCCGACCGAGTCTAGGTCAATCTGGTCCCAAATCTTCGAGCAAGGCTTTGAACGCATACACGAGATCGGAAAGGCCGACTTGTTGGATCTATCTAGGATGGTCGCCATGTCTCGCGCAGCCTCGTCTTGTCAGGTTGAAACAAGGCTTCACTGGCCTGTCTTTCGCTCGTTCCTCCTTGCCCTCGCCAGTCGAAAAACAGAGTCATTCCAGCTCAAACAAGACACTTCGCTCATGGGCACACATATTACACGTTGGGCGTTCGCCGAACTGAATCTTCACGATCAGCATGGCCCCGAAAGAGTGGTCGATTTCTGGCAAACATTCTCTGCAGACCGCAAAGAACCAATCTCACTTCCCTCTGAACTATGTGCAGCTATCGCCGTTGCTCATTCTCGCCTTCCTATCGATCTCACCACCTATTTGACCAACCTGACAAAGAACGCAAAGCTGAAATCAAGAGAATTCTTCCATGATCATCTCAGCGAAAGCTCGATACCCTATCTGAAGCGACTGAGTTTCAAAGAAAGGGAATGGATAGATCAAGCGGAGTTGGCCATGCTTTGGACCTCGGACCGAGGGGGAGAGCAAGGCTTGATCAATAGGGCGAGACGATGGGCTGATCGGAAAGATGGTGCGAGGCTCCAAAGGGTCTGGAAGGCCGTTGAGGTTGCTTCTAGTCAATATGGATGGATGGAGACTGTGTGGAAAGAGGACGGTGAGGGTATAGAAGGAATGATGGACGACAAGCCGGCCGCTGAAGAGGCAGAAAGGGATGACATTGTATCGTTCACCATTCAAGAAGGTGCTTTTACTCCGGCACTGGTCGCCGGCTTCCTGCTCAACTTCATACGCGTCGGTGGCCGCGAAGGCGTTGCTAACGTTTGGTCTCTTCTTGCGTCTCGCTCTATGGAACCGACTGAAGGTCTATGGATCACCTTCGTTGCCGGATATGCAGCTCGCAAGGATGCAACGTCTGCTCGACAAGCTCTGCAAGCAATGGCCGACCAGGGCATGCCTATCACAGCCAATGTTCGGGCCTATTTTGCTAGAGCACTTTTCCGATCCGGTGAAGTAGCTCAAGGTCTTCGAGAAGTCCAAGCTCTGGTCAGCGACTCGTCAGAAAGCAATCCCTTGCCAACAATTGTCTGCAACCGGCTCATTCAAGATCTACTTCATCGTGGCTTCGTCGACCAAGCAAAGAACCTCATGCTCGGCATGCCAACTTCGGGCGAAGGAGCGGTCAGCATAGTGACGGTCAATACCATGATGTCTCATCATGCCAATCCACGCTTCCTCGATCTGGCAGCTCTTCGCGAAGCACTCAAGTTCCTTGGACAACGTCAATTGCAGCCTGACACTGTCACTTTCAACATCATGATCCATGGCTACATCCAAGCTGATCAACGGGAAGCAGCAGATAAGATGTTGCGCGTAATGGAAAGCATGGGCGTTGAGCCTGATGCGCGGACATACGCACCCTTAATTCACGATCTTGCCAGTCGCAGTTTGTTCAAAGAAGCGAATGCCTTGGTTAAACGGATGGAAGAACAAGGCAAACCAAACGAATTCGTCTACACTAGCATCATTAGCGGCTATTGCGATCAGCCGCTTTCTGAACAAGCCATGCTGAAAGATCTACCCGAGAATATTCATCAAGCTCAATTAGTGGCTGCAAGGATGAAGAAGCGCAATATCCCACTTGGATCACCTGCTTACAACTCACTCATCAGCGCACACTTTAGTAGAAATACCCCAGAAGGCGCGAAAATGGCTATGGCTTGGTTCGACGAGATGCTAGCTACTGCTCAGACTAAAGGCAAGCGTATCTTCCCAGATACTTGGTTCATTTTGTTGTCAAATTTATCGGAACGGGGAATGTCTGCGGAAGTCAAGCAAGTACTTCAAGCGATGGCGGCGCATGGGTTCCAGCCAAAAGGCAGCTTAGAGGCTCTAGTGACGCGATTGCGTAGGCGTATGTGAAATAAATTACATTGGCTATGTCGCTCTACTGGGTGTCGGCCTATCACAAGGTGGTGCCAGAATCTTCTCATCGTTGGGCTGTAATCTTGGCGGGCCGTCTTTTCTCATCCTCACTACCAGCGGGATCATACCTCCTGTGCCCATCAGGAAAGGACGGTGATTGACAGCGATGAGCAGAGTATGTATCAGGCCAGCATGAGCGCTGATTGCGACATCTGCAGGGATCGATCAACTACTGTGTTACAGCTATTATGAGATTGCTCACAAGTATTGTCGTCTGTGTCAAATAGATCATCGAGGGCTTCCCATGAGCGATACACTTGCTGGTACTCCGTTTCCATCCCCTCTGGTGTATACAGCTCGTCTTCTTCAGTAAACTTTTCCTCTATGTCGTAATCCGGATACTTCTTCTGGATCTCGGACCTAGTGGAGCGCTTGTCGCAAGTCTACACCGTCATCAGTTAGGCAACCCAAAAAGTCAGAGCAGACTCGCATGAAGGCCAATCGTTTCTCTCCACTTCTCCTTGATCACTACTTTCTTGCCTTCAGGCATCAGACTTTTCCAAGCAATCTCCATTGTGGAAGCCGAGCGAGACAGCGGCGAAGAGTACCAGCTTCCAGGCAACGGCGCTCCCAGTGCAAGTTCTCTTGGCCACGCAGCAGCAGCAATACCAGCTTCCTTCAATCCTCTTTCAGTCAAAGCAGGATCTGGACCCCAAGTCATGTTCCCGTCGCCATACTGCATCGACCAGTAGCAGTCCCAGGCATTGTCGCCATACACTTCCTTTGCAACATTGTGATATCCTTGCCCATGACGATTTACGAATAGCTATGCCAATTCTGTGAGCCCCATAGGGCGATCCGTGAGAGCAGACGAACAAGTTTGTAATCTTCATTTGGTCCACTGCGAGTCATGTCAGCAAGCTAATGAAGGCACACTGACAAGCGTACGCAGTAGCCTTTAGCCTCTCCATCTCTAGCTTCATCTTGGCCCAGTCCTGCGAAATGAGGCCTAGATTCGGTTGTCCATTGAACTACGCTCAATCAGCTGCAAATCACTCCCAGCGATATAGCACATACTACGTCGAAGCCCACATCAGACGTCTCCGGCAGTGATTGCACGAAGAAGCCAGGCAGAGCTTGATACGAATAGTCTGTGCTCTTCTTTGACAGCGGAACAGGTATCGACGTTGTTAGGTTCATTCGAGAGCCAAAGAAAGCAGTAAAGAGTAGGACAGCGAGAAGAATAGCTAGATTGCGATGCGAGCAGAGACCCGCGCGTTTTGAGGGAGGCTCGACTTCGGTATACGATGGTTTAGGATCTGCTAGCGAGGTGTATTTGCTGTCCATGAAAGTACGACTGCAGGCTGTATATACGCTTGAAAAGAACTACTGGTGGTCTTGGCTTCTGCACAAGTTATAAAGTTATGAAATTGCAAAAATCGACTCCGGCGTCTACAAGATACCTTAGGTGGGGTCATAAAAACCTCACACCTCGCCAATTCGCCTTGAGATTCCTTTATCTTTTCGAGGCCTTCTTTTGCCTAGCTCCCCAAATTCGACTTGCCAAGAAGATACACCCTTGGTGCCAGTCTCTAGCGATTCCGTAGACTAGTTTCGGTGGTGCGTTGAGTGACAGGAACTTCTGAAAGTCTGGCAGTTGTCCAACATAGTAGGCTGACCTCCCTTCCGGCCCAAGAAGGCGTTGACGCGGTTCAGGACAAGGGCAAACCACCATCACATCAGCTATTGAACAGCAGTTACAGTTATTACATTAAAGCACTACACAACAAGCTATCTTCCCACAACATCAGACGGTGCAAGCGGCGGCGCGAAGTGTGTCGCGGCGGGCAACTCCATATGCAGGATCCAAGGCCTGATTTTGGTCTGAAGCACAGAAGGCAATGTACTAATATGACTTGATGGTTGTGTCGTTTCTTCCCATGGCGTCAAGGCATCCGCACGCCTACAAGCAATTAGGACGGATGAATTACAATGGAGAAGAGCTCACCTAAACGACTTGCTCATTTCTTCCGTTGAGAGATTGATGCGACGCAGCTTTGTGGTGGCCCGAGAGCACATCTCTAATAAGTGAGTCTGGCGCATGACGTTACAACTGATCAGGCGGACGGTCAGTTCAGCACAAGTCGAGACCACATGTGGTGCATCGAGCAACTGATAGGATAGCATTAGAGCGATCGCAGTCCAGTTCGGAGTGCACTGACTATCTGGACGCTGTCTTCTTCATAGCTTTCATCATCACCACACATTTCCTGCATATTCCTTGTAAAGTCTATGACAAGCTGTCCGAGCGAAGCATCATAGAGTGTATTGGATAGTTCATGATACTCCTAGCGCTCAATCAGTGTGTAGTCAGGCCATCAACCGGTATAAGACCCACTCTGATGTATTCTATATCCAAGATCAACAGCTCGATGCTCGTCTGGCGTGGGTTTTTAAGTTTCCAACTTTCATCCGGCAACGAAGGATCCTGCCAAGAAGTGACGTCGACTGGTGCTATTGACGAGCGGATGCCGTTGAGAAAATAAACGATGTCGAGCTGGTTGCCGATATATAGTGCCAGAGGGGCCGAGAAATCTGGTGGTGGTCGAAAAATTCTGTGTAGTACCGGCAAGGAGGGAAATTGATGATCGATTACTTCTAGAGTAGGGTGTCTACGAATGAAAGCGGCCATTTGATCCGCATTGACTTCCATTGCGTCTGGCTCTTCCTCTATGTCTTCTAAACCGGCGTGCATCAAGGTTACAGATGCCAAACACGGTATGCGTAGATTGCACAAGAGGTTGCACCAATTGTACGCGTCGACGCCTGTATCCTCGATGTCCAGCGACAGTAGATTCTTCATTGACGAGATGTATACACCCAGAATACCTGCCGCCGTTGCCTCGTCTTTCCAAAAGGGTCAATTTGCTTGTTTACTACGATGCAGAGGTACTTACCATCAAAATGATCGTTCTCGTAGCACAACTTGAAAACCAGCAACTCTGTTATCGAGGCGTACTTTTACGACGAAATGTTATGTTAATTTGGCTCAGCGTAGTTTGTGTGTAAAGCTCACCTTGCCGGAAATCATGTGGTCTATGTCTGATAACGCGAGATCAGCCGAGATCAGAGCCCCGTGGCAACCGTCTTACCTTCTTTATGTATATTTGCGTAAAGACAAGTAAGCTTAGGTGCCAGATGCTCGATCTGCTTTAACCATGGCACGGCTCCCCTATAGGTTACAGAGCGTCAGCATCTATTAGCTCTGTGCCTTTACGACTCACACATCGGGGCCGCAAGGTAATTGCAACTGATGTAGGCAATCACTGAAGTTCGACCAAGCTGGGTATAAGAAGTCTGCTCACAGTATGTATATCATAGCATTGGTTGACGACAGCGTTCAAGACATAGGTACCTGCGCGTAAATTTTGAGCACCAGCTGGTTGGAAAAAAATAAGCCGTGCGCTCACAAAGTGACCCTCGCGATTCCGAGCGAGATTCTGGCGCTGTGTCCAGGCTACCAGCTGTGGATCGCTCTGCACCAGGCTATCAGATGAGCGTGTTACGGAGAAGAGAGTAGTACTCACGTTCAACAATGCGTCACCTTCAACTGCATCGAGACTGTCCAGACGATCTAGAGCAGCCTGAAGGCCTTCATCATTCATGGCTGAAACCAAGTCTTTGTCTTCATCAACCACGAGAAATTGTATACGACCAGAGTTTTCTGGTGCACGTGATAGACAGACAGAGAGTCGTTGAGCCATATCTAGACTACTGATAAGGATGCCTTGATATAGAGCTGCTGTTGCTTTGGCGTGAAACAGTTTGATGCAGGTCATGGCCCGTAGTGTAGACCTTGCAAGCATGCACTATCCGGCCGGTGTAGTTTAACGAGATAAGATAGCGGACCTGCTCTTGCCTCCTGACAAGTCGAAGTTTCCACGGCCATGTCAACGATGAGCGAGAGCAGTTCAACCGGTATATCCTCGATATCAGCGAGTCTGTTTGGTGTTTGCATCTTTGCGAGGTATTCAACTAGAAGTCAGAGCACAGGGTTCAGGTCCATCAGGTCCAAGAGTGCTTATCTGCTTTTCCCCAGATACGGCGGTAAATCTATCCTATTAGCGCTGCTTGTGCCGGCAACACAGAATACGCCAAGGGCCTACTGCTGAGAATCTGAGATGTGCAGGCGAGCTCGTTTGGCGGAGATCTGCTGCCAAAACTGAAGCGTGTATTATAGACTTCTGGTGGTCAAGTCTGTTGTTCCTGTATCCTTGGCAGATCTCACGACAAGGCCTAGTGAGTTGCTGTATCGCATTTTGTGAGGATTGGCTGACTTTCAGACAGACCGTAAGAGCATTATTGTTGCTGAGCGACCTGGGATTGATACTGGCATGACTCACAGACAGCATTATTGCTCAAGCATCTGACTGTCGTCTGAGGCTTGATGGAGGTCCTATCAATGCAGATGGGTAGGCCTCCAGGCCGTCGTTACCTCTTTCTTTCGCTCATGCGGTTGTCGACCAGTTTCGGCATAGGGTGGTGAGCTTGCTAATTCGCTCGCTTGTACAGAGCTAATTCATCTCAGGTATGATCCAACCTCACCTATCAACACGCCTTGTATCTTCCAAGCTATCACTCCTGCCTGGTGCGGAACGCCTGCTCATCAAGCTGAATTGTTCTGACACTGCTGCAGGTCCAATCGCAACCTGCATCGCATCGCAGAGAAAGTGCGCTCGCCTCTGGTCTACGCTCATGTGCGCGCTTCTACGACCGGATCATTAAGCGAAGAGAATTGTCACCCGTTCAATTATGGATGTCTGCTATGGATGCATAACGGCGGTCAGCCTGATGCTTCACTTCTGTGGGACGACACTGAACCTTGACGTTAGGCGTGGCTGATTTTCAGCACAAGATCAAGCGCAAACTGCAAAATGCGCTGTCGGATGATTTGTATAGTTTCCCTTCAGGCTCGACGGACAGCGAATGGGGTATTGAATTTCTACCTTCCTTTTCTATGCCTGCTGACCTATATGACAGCCTTTGCCCTTTTCCTGCAACTCCTCTCTGGCCTAGTACCCGACTTGAACGCGTCTTCCTTCTCTTACTCGGTGCTCAAACAAGCCATGCTCCAAACCATCGCGATGCTCAACAAGTTTAGCAAGGAAGCTGGAGTTACTGAACCTTCTCTGCTCAATTTTGTGGTCACGGATGGTCATGCGGTTATTGCTACTCGGTATATATCCAGTAAAACGGATGAGGCTGCCTCGCTTTACTTCAGGTCTGCTCTTACCTTTCTGATGGGTAGTCAGATACTGATTGCGATACAGCACGGGAACGAGTTTCGAAGAAGTTCCAGCTGGTTCTGGGACATATCGAATGCAAAAATACGACAAGAGAGAATCAATCATTCTGATCGCTAGCGTACGTCTTTAATCGAGTCGGTCTCTTTGACATAGTTTGAGTGTACACGGACAGGAACCTCTTACTTTTGAGAAAGCGGATTGGCTGGAAATTTCCTCGCAGACTTTAATTGTTATCACACCCAAGGTGAGGTCTACTTGGAATAGCTGTCTGAGATGGCTTACCAGGGTTGGTTCTCATAGATGAACTTGCTTCAAGTATGCTTTCGGTCACAAACTTGAAGACGTGCTAAGCCTCGAACAGATGCCTATCGTGGACGAATACTTTCAAAACACGTAAGTCTTTCACTAGAAAGCGCAATAACCGTCTAAGCGAGTTATTGCAGCGTACATCCACAACGAGATCGCAATTTCGCTGCGTCAAAAGGGTTTTCTTATGCTTCTGGCTCGACCAGATTGCGCAACACTTCGGTGCATGTCGCTTCCTGAAGTACGAGTTAAGGAGTAGGGATCGGGGAGGAAAGAGAAGAAGTAGCAAGCTGGAATTCCCTTGTCATTTCGATACCCCGAATATACACAACACGTCCACTTTCTACTCTGGTCCAGATCCTCCTGGAATAAGCTACACATGCCATCAGCTTGCATCATCTGCTGTATATATATAAAAGGACATACCATAGCAATGTTGTTCCCGTTTAGAAGCGTTTGCTTGAGTTTGTTCGTTATCCGCCCTTGCGGGGTGTTTTCGCTGCAGATCGTAGGTATACTAGTAGTGCAGCATTCCGAAGAGTAGCTCACTATTCCGTAACATCATCCAGAACCATGTTCACATAGTCGTTCTGACGCGACGTCCACCTGGTTTACCAAGCCTGCGCATGCCGCCCATGCGACCTATATATACACGTTTCTGCCACCACAATGGCACTACCTGTGCAATCCCTCTACTTCTGCTAGTGCTCCTGCTCCAGACCTCACGCTCCTCGCCTTGACATTGACATTGTTGACTTTGCCAGATTTGTGAAGACGAAAGTCACACGCTCGCGCACCATCGCAGCTGCTCTACAGGCCCTGCAGATACGATGTCTCTGTATATTCTGCCCGTGATGACACACGAAACATCTCGTGTTCGTTCTAAACGTGTCCCAAATCTTCCTGCCTGCTATTCTTGGCAATTCTACAATTCTACTTCTCCTTTGCTTGCTTTCTCTCTGGTCGACCTTTGTTGGCGAGCATCCTGCATTCCCTATCCGCGTCATGAGCCACTCGCTCTCTGAAGAACCAGACCTGCAAAATGGGTGGAAACGAGTGCGGCCCAATGGGACGACGCCTCAGCAACATAGGACAGCTTCGAGAACATGGAACAATCAGCCTGAAATGCAAATGACGGACCTAGGTGAATATCTTCGTTATCCACATGGATAACGGTGGCTCAATTGTCCAATGCAGACTTTTATGGCTCTCACAACACCACACAAAACGTTGCTCACAACGCTTTGACCGAAAGCCTGTCTGCAGAGCTCTACAATCGCTCTTATAATCCTTGCAGTAACAATGCGCCCAGCGTTCCAGTGCCGCAGACGATATATCCACCGCAAAACCGAGGGATGTCAACTTTCGGCCTCCAGGAGTCCGTCCCTGTTGGTTATGAGAGTGTCTATGTGAGGGTGCTGCTTCTCGCCATGCTCTCCATTTCTGACGCTTGATGGCTTGATGTGTCAGCCCGATCAAGCCACTACTCTTGACCCCAACCGTTTTATGCCTGTGGGCTATGACAGTCTATATGTAAGCGTGCCGCTCATTGCCATCAGCTCGTTCTCACAAAGTATAATGGCAGCTCGATCAAGGAATGCAATCTGATCAATTTCACTACGCACCACAGCCCGTTCAGTCTCTGAGGCCGGCCGAGCAGACAGCGAACAGACAAGCATCAGCCTCTTCTCTTTTCCTCGAACCATCCGGCTCTTCCGCCCAATACACAAGTCAGTTTCTACCAACTGGTCCAAACTCGATGGCCTCGATCTCTCCGATGCCCACCATGTTCTGTGATCCAACAGTACAGGCCTTTCAGCAGCCAATGTCATTCGCTACACCGAATGCATTCTATCCAGATGAGCAGATTCCCACCGGTATGCCTTCTTACAACGTGCAACCCACCTATCGCTTCGATCCATTCTACCTTCCGTTGCAAGAAGCTACAACACATATGTATCCGCTTCCGCCTCATACATCCGGTCTAGCTCGCTCTGGAGTAACACCTCCAACCGAAGCTTCCAACTCTTCCGCCGCCACTCATCCTGATGGACAAGCACAGCAAGCAGACATTTCATCAAATCCGTCCAGACACCAGCCGGCTTTCGGATCTTCCCAACAAGGAAGCACCAGTATACCTCTGATAGGTCTCGACTCGAAAATGGCCCGGTCTATCGCTCGAATGCAGGCGACTGCTGAAGCGAGAAAATTGGAGTCTCGCCCAGCAGCTGTAGCGATGGAAGCTGAAGAACTTGGAAGAGGCAATTATTACGCCAAATTGACCTTTCAACGCCAGCGCGAGCATGATCGCGTCAAGAACCTTTTCGTCTATTATTTAGCCAGCGCGAAACATCTCTCACAGGAAGAGGTGTTTCACCAATTCCTGGATCGGTCCGGGCCTCTGCAGAAGCTCAATCAAGGTATTCGTTGAATCAATTGCCCTGCCTACCTTTGAGCCTAATCTTCGGTCTAGGAGACTATATGGCATCCGCGAAGTGGCTTGCATCCAGTCTTGAAGGTCGCGTTCGGCGGAGCCATGTCAGCAAAGGTCTACTTGCCGAGCAAGATCAAGATGATGATCTACCAGAACCTGTTCAAGCCAAGAGAATTGTCAGATATCTGCATACCTTATTACTGGCAATGAATCGTGCGACGGGCCATCATCATCTCTCCCGCGAGCAAAAACAGCAAGTGACCTTAGTAAGCTCGAGCGCTCTGATCCTTAGATTGCGGAGCTCAATTCAATATAGTATATCAAAACCGATTTAGCTGCAGAACACAATCTCGGCAAAAGCATGAAGCCAAAACCAATACCTACGCAATTGGATTTCTTGAACATTGTGCTCTCTGCGTACAGTAGTCGCCCAAATTTCAAGAGTGTGCATGATGTAAAGTCTCTCTTCTCTGCACGTCATTGCTGGCTTGATGTCGTTTTAAGCGGAATTCATTTCTCTTTGGTCTGTTCGCGATTGTGTATGGTTCAGCACGCGTCGGTGAAGTCTTCAAATCTTCAATCTACCAGACGCAACCTGAAGAGAAATGGGATGCTCTGCGCTGGGGGGGTAAGCCTTTTTGCCGCGTATTTGCGAAATCAGGCCAAGTCGAATGTGTGCAACAGGACGTTGAGTTTTTCGCTGTTGGTCTCGCAAATGGGGAAACGATACTTTGCCTCCGTATCCGTTACCGTTTGTTGAAGGGCTATCGGGACGACCCATCAAAATTGTCAGTCTTTCCGTGCCTGGTTCTTTCTTCTCATACATGTACTAAGGTCATCTCAATGTGATAGCAAGGATGTTATTCTATACCTCGATAGAGCACAGCCCATGCTCTGCCCAGTCCGCATTGGATATGCGCTGGCGATAAGTGACCTAATTTTCGACGATTCAATTACTTTGCGCCAAATCAGCTCTCTCAAGGTCAAACCCGGCCAAAAAGTGATCTTTCCAATGAAGAATGAATGTTTGTCTAGATTTGCCATTCGCTACTCCAGCTACGAGCATGGTCAGCTCGTTGTCTCTGACAAACCTGCCACTACGGCTCGTTTCAGCGAAGGCCTGAGCACCTGCTCGAAAGCCGCGGGCATAATACTCGGTAAGTAGAGAGCTGTTCACTGTATGCTGGGTTGCTTATGTCTTTCAATGCTCTCAGATAGTATACTTGGTGGTGCAGTGCGTAGAATGGCCGCCAACAGCTTGAATACCCCGGATGTGACAGCGGAAGATCGCAAGGCAGCCGGGCAGCCGGGCATGTTGCTGCTTCGGCGATATTTGTGAGTTTGCTTCGTTTCACCGCACATCCAGTGAATGTTTATGCCCTTTGTTGAGTCTTAGTCTTCCTACATGGCGAAAACCAGCCAACTTGATGCACAAAGTCTCTTCAACAATCGGCCCGAAAACCGTGAGACCATCGCTGTACGTGAATTCTTGAAAATCGTTGGAGAAACAGATAATGATGAGAGCTATCAGCTGTCGGGCCGTTTGGGTACGGACATGGACATACCTGTAGCCGTTTCCGTGAAGGGGAGGAAAGAAGTCATGCGTAGCTTACAAGTCCTCAAAATGACTGAGGAAATCGAGAAGGTGTGATAGCACATTGCGCCGGGTCACTTACCAAGCTAATATGTCGGCTTAGCTACTGGCCGAATTTCATTCAACTTATCCAGGAATGACTCAAGCCCAAGCTAGAGCTTTGAAGGAACCGCACTATACTGAAATAGATCGGCTCAGAGTTGCACGAACTGGGTTGGTCAATCTGGCGTTGAAACAAAAATACATTGAGGAAGTCGAGGTTTTGATGAGGCAATACAATCTCGATCTATTGGCTGAATCAGTCAGTCAAGTCCTTCTGGCATGCATTTTTCGAAAGCTCATGCATGCTGTAGGACATGTCTCAACTATTCAATTCCACGGTGGACGCGCAGTGTGCACTTGCATCGGGAGACGACATGATCGATGTTCTCACAGCCATCGACACTTTTGATTTCAACACAGCCACCGTTTCCCAAGCGACCAGCTTGTTCCAAATTGAAGCCACAACACAACAAGATCTCTTAGATGAGATGCTGAATGAACCTTCGGAGAACGATCATGATGCAGAAGACGATGCAGAGACCGATGCAGAAAACGATTCCCAAGTCGATCCAGTTCACCTTCCGGCGTTGCCTTCCACTTCGTTGCTTCCTGGTGCTTTGACCGACGATAAGGCTGGCCGACGCCTAGTTGACTTGATGAAAAACACGGATCAAGACAACACCCTCGAAATCGTCGTATCTGCGCTGTTGGACCCAGCCTACCTCCCAAACTCTTTCCGCGTCGCTGTTTATGGTCGCGATGGCAGCAATCTACCCTCGCCCGATGGGTGTGCGACATGTTCAAAGACTGGCTTGTAAGTTTCGCTTGCATCGCCCTAGGCTGATCTCATCCCGAATCACAAGGACCAAACATACGGAGGCCATTAAGCATCGCGTCAAATGCGCCAAAGATGCAGCGATTGCAGACTTCGCTCGCTCTAGCCCTCTGTTCAGCGATTTCGTACCAAGTCTTTGCGCTATGTCAGACCTCCATGGCGGACTGAAACGAAGGAAAGCGCCCATGCTCACCGAAGTCGCCGAAGCAGCTGCACATTATACAGCGCATATCAAAGTCCAGCTGCGTACTGAAAAGATCGCTGCATTTTCGTGTTTCATTCCTGATTGTGGCGAAACGTCAGTCCTTCACTTGATACATGCGGTTTCTTTCACTTATCAGTAACATCAGGGGACTAAACACTTTGCTAATGCATCGTCGCCATTTGGAAGGATGTCATTCGATACCAACAGCAGGAAACGATAAGAGTACCTCACTACTTAAGATGGCTGGGCAGCAACTGGAATTCTGTCATCACTGCCAAGAGATGTAAGCGCTTTGTGCAAGCTTTGCACTGGCTTTCTCTGACGTGCTGGCTACAGTTTCTGTAGCTTGATAAGCTGGCGAGACCATTGCGAAAAGCACCTCGCCGGAATTTTGGAAAAGGCAACCCAAGACCCTACCATCTGGAATTACGTATACGAGCACAACCTTCTGGCAAGACCGGGTACCTGTCTTTTTTGCTGTATGGATGAAAGCCTGGATGTGACAGCTAAGGTTTACCAGTCAGTCTGTTTGCCCGATTGTGCGCAACTGTCTTTGACCAAATAATGACAGGTACGACAAATCGCCTTTCCCAGCTCATTTGCGAGACCATTTCTACAAATGGTTGAAGTCGCCGCCAGCCCAACTCATATGTCTGGCGCCTTCTTGTGGCCAACATCAACCATTTCAAGATCTCGCGGCGCTCGCGGCTCATGTTGTTGACTTCCACGAAATCAATGTGTGGGGGCTAGAGAGCAAAGCAAATGGAGGAGATCGAAAGCACTGGGATGGTGAGATGGGATCTCTCGTTAGTACAGCGACGATGTACAAAAAGAAGCAGGAAGCAAAGAAGAAGGAGTCCACCTGATCGTTTTGCTGTCAATCATTGTATATGAAGGTGATTTAACGCATTAGAGCATCGTAATGAATAGGAGATACCATCCTTAGCGAAATAGCTTGCGCCTTTGAATCCGCGCCTCATGCAGGATATGGCATCGCGAGAAGCAGATGCAAGACTCGGACGAGCATCGCTAAGATGTAAAGCAACGGAAATACTTCGGGTGAAGGCGCGATCATGAAAGATAGTTTCAAGGCCAAAACGGATGTGACATCTCAGGTACCTTTGATAACCAGAACCGTCGAATACATTTTGCGGAGTGCTGCGGTCTAGAGCGGCACAGGTCCACTCCTGCACAGAACGTCAACAGCCGCAGCACGGAAGAGCAAATACACACACACCCTCCGGGTATTATCACTGCAATGATCAGCGTAGTCCCAGCGATGCATGGAGCACACTTACTAGCGATGTTATTGCCGTTCAAAAGCACGTCCTTGAGATGTGTTTGCTGGTAGCCTTGCGGTGATGTTTCGCTGGCGAACGTCAGCCAGGTCATTACACATGAGAGCGGCTATAATCACTATTCAATTGCGTTGACCAGGCACATGTTCACATAGTCGTCGAATCTGAGATCCATGTCATATCAGTCTGAGGCTCTGTTAGTTAGGCATGACGCCTAGGAAGGGCCTACCCTGCTAATGTGCCAGTGAATTCCTTTTCTGTAAGTTCCAGGAAGGCCTTGTCAGCGCTCAAAGAACGCAGACAGCCTGCCGAAACGGACCTGACTTCATAATGACCCAAATTTTGCTGCCAATGGCGCGGTCGATCAGCTCTGTCTCATTTCATCAGCTGAAGCACAGTCTCCAGATCTTCGATACTGACCTAGAGGCAATATTTGACTTCCGCTCATCCTGGCTGTTGGCGAAAAACGACGAAACACGCACAAGGCGAAATAGTCCAGGCTGCCCTTGCTTCAAGCTGTTATCGTGACTGTATGGAAGAAACGTCTGCTACAACAGCGCACGACGGACTCTTGAGGTCTCTACTAGGCTGCAGAGCCGACAGCAACAAATTCACTTCCTTCCTCTCGAATCAAGGCTTGTCAGACCATCTAGGAAAAGACGTGAACGTGTACCCTGACTCCTTGTACATCAACTTCAAGTCTCGTGGGCTGTCTATCGTCTTTTCCCCCTCTGAGGGCTATAAACCAAAGTACTCTACTACATGGCAAGAACTGGACTTGTCAAAATTGCTATGCACCGCTATAGACCTCTACAATGAACCAAGCGAAATGGCGCAGCGAAGAGCAAAGGCTGGTAACAGAGAGCTGTTCAGTCAATGTGATTTACCAATACTGCTCAAAGGCAAGAAAGAGCTGGAACTGAAGGCGGACACGAACGGTCGAGGGTTTATTGGAGCTTTTGGCGAGCCGAGTCGAAAAGGAGGGGAGTACGTAGGTATATGGCTGGAATGGGTCAGTTTGGGTGTCAAGTGTGAATTGGACGCTCGAGGGAATCTGGCATGGGAGCGAGCAGCGGATGAAAGATGGACGGTAGTGACACTACTTTCGAAAGGCGATCTGAAGGGTGAAGCCAACGAGGGAGAACATGATGATGTGATGCTGTAGCAAGGATTTATCATTCTGGCAATCTTTCGATTGTAAGCTGTCACATTGACCAGACTTATCTTTCGGCTTTTTAACCATCTTGTCAAGATACCGTATTGAAGCTTCATGCTTGAGCCATTCGTCTCGCACTGCGAACTCGGCATCGTGGTCGCGCAGGTCCAAGCGAGGTCAGTTCTTCGCAAAATGTGTACATCTTGCGCTAATTGACATGCATTAGAGGATGTCCAACAGTCTACAACGCACAAGGACACGGGTGTGCGCTGGATGTGTTTGGTACTCGAGAAAGTCTACGCAAACAGAAGAATACAGCAAAGGCAGATAGTCGCGCCGCCAGCCAAGCAGCAATATCGCTTTTCGTCGAATCAGCACCTAGCCCATACGATCTCCCCAGTGGTATACGTACGGCTGCTCTGCGGCATTGACGAATTTACGAATTGCATGGCTTCGCGCTGAAGCATACGCTCGAGTCCTATGGATGGATCGCGACACATGAGCGAATAGGCAACCGCATCTCCCGCATCTGGCGGATGACTATACAGGTGCTTCGCTATGCATGCAAGGCTGAAAGAAGAGCAACATTCTGGCGGAAAGATCATTGCAATGCACTAGGGTCTCACTAAGCTCAGAGCTGCGCAATCTGGCCACCGCCTCTCGTAACGGACTCTTTGTTCGCTAACCTCTCTTCGTCTGATGCATTATCCGAGTCGCCGCTCATCTCGGCTACTTGGCAGAGCCGCGTTTGTTTACCGAATTGCGGAGCATGGCCAAATTCAGCTTCCTCCCACCCTTTGCTCTCTACCAACATCCCCAAGATGACATCCATCGCACTGAACCCTTTTCTGACCGGCCCAGCACTGGCGCTCTTTACCATGTACGGCGATCAAGCTATAGAAGCTCTCCGACGTTATCCTGTTTTGGCCAACTTGCCGACAGCAAAGATTCTCAAATGGCTGCTAGCGCTAGGTCTTATCCGCTCAGCAAATCGCTGGATGAACAGGCTTGCTAGTGAGTCTGGTCAAGTTGGCTTCGAATGTGCCTGACTTGCATGTAGTGAACAATTGGGTCGCGAAAGCAGATACTGCTAGATGGAATTGGCCAAAAGAGATTGCAGTAGTCACAGGAGGAGCCAATGGAATCGGTCTCTGTGAGTCTGCATTCAGTAGCAAAATCTCGCTCATCTCTTCGCGTCTGCCTCAGTGGTAGTCAAGGGCTTGATTGCGAGAGGCGTGAAGGTCGCAGTCCTCGATGTTGCACCTATGGATCCTTCGGTCCAGTCAGGTGAGCTGATAGAGCATCTTACTCATGTCCCACAGAGCTGATTGACCTTGACAGACCTCGTCTTTTACCAAAAATGCGATATTTCCAATCCCGAGGCTCTTCGCGAGGCAGCCGAAGCAATCCGCTCTCGCTTTGGCGATGCTACCATTCTTGTCAACAATGCAGGTATTGGTCACGCACAAGCTATCCTGGATATATCTCCAGACAAGCTCAAACGCATCTTTGGCATCAACATCCTTTCTCACTTCTATGCCGTCAAGGAGTTTGTTCCGGCTATGGTCAAAGAAAATAAGGGACACGTGGTTGGAATCGCTTCTATGGCCAGTTTCTTTACATTCTGCCCAACTACGGATTACGCTTGCACGAAATCTAGTGTCTTGGCTTTCCACGAGGGTAAGAAGCCTTCGTTGCTCCTTCGTGCCTTCTCTGACTATTGACGGTAAAGGTCTCGCTCAAGAGCTGAAACATCGGTATCAAGCACCGAACGTGCACTCAACCGTGGTCCATCCCACATGGACGAGAACAGCAATCGTCGGAACCAAATTCGACGAAAAGCGCATGGGCAAGCTGCTCGACGCCGACTATGTTGGCGACGCAATCCTCAAGCAGATTTTCAGCGCTCGTGGTGCTCAGCTAATCCTCGCGCCAGGCGCCCAATGGGTCAGCATGATCAGAGCTTTCCCTAACTGGATCCAAGAGGGTATGAGAGACGGCATGGGCAAATTGAGCAGGGAAGTAACGACGGCCATGAACCAGTAGAACAGTAGAAGTAGATCTTGTATGTACTTGCATATATATGAATAACCCCTCTATATACATATAGGTTGCTCTGTCCCGACCTCATGCATATAGGGGAATGCTACTGTAGAACATTTAAATAGCATTGCACTCGTTTTCACCTTGTCTCATCCATCAGCTTGGACTCAAAGCACCAACGATACCCTGAGACTTGCGGATGATGCCCAGCGATGAATGATACCCAGCATAAACATAGCAAGAGCCTGCAGGCGGGCCAGGATAATCAAAAGTCTAGTCGTCATTGGGCGAATCTTCGACTGGCCAGCCAGGCGACTTCTGCCTTTCAAGATGCTAAGAAGGCCAGGCCAGCTGCTGCAGATCTGCAAGAAACATTCCGCGCAGAGCTGCTTGTCATGTTGGATCCGCTGAGGGAGTCTGCGTCGGATCCCTTTAACTCTCCTGCTTCCACTAGGCATGCCAATGGTCGCCTGACGTCTCTCGGCAATCTTCTACAGAATTATAGACAGCTGGATGTCCTGGTAGAGCAGCGTTCATTACTGAATGAGCTGGCCAAACCATTTGCGCGCGACATCACTGCAGTGCAATTTGACCAGCTTCTGGCTTTGCATCTCTTCAAACTCGTCACTGGATATACTCCGCTTACTGCTACTGAGCTGTTGTCTCGTTGGTCGTGGCTGCTCAACTGCGCAGGCAATGTCCACCCAGCTGTCCAAGTAGAATTACAATCTTTCACGGCCAAATACATAGTCGCGGAGCAGGCTCAATTGGTAACGCACTCCAGCTCAGCCTTTCATCTACTTCATCCACTTCTTCTCGAATGTCAGACCTACGAGTCACGCTTCTCTGCCTCTACTCCCGGCCTCTACAGACAACTTCTGCAACAACTACTTCAAGGCCGACTTATAGCAGCGGAGAAAGAGACAATTCCGGCTCTACATGTCTCTAGTCTCGCCCGCATTATGCAAGCGTCGTCTCCAGCACTTCGATATCTAGCTGTCACGCTTCTGGAGGACGCTTGGATCTCGCTTCCGGCACTCATATTTCAGAGCGACAAGGAACGGCTACTAGTCGAGCTTTGTTTTGCTGCCAGCGCTTTGTTGCAAGACTTCGCATCAGATCACCAGGACTCGGCGTTGATTCTGGTCAATACGACAGACAACGAAACGCTTCGCTGCTTTCTGGTCAATTTGTTGCTTCGAGAATGGTCACCACGATGTCTGCCAAAGATTTTGCTTGCGGAATCGGTGCAAGCTCTGCTACTACTCGCACTCAAATTGCGGCCAACGAACAAGGAAAGCGTCGATGGCTATATGCGATCCTGCGTCACAGTTTTTGATAACGGCAAAGACGCTTTATTGGGTCTCAGCGAACAGAACGCTCTTGATACTCAATCGTGGGAGGAAATCACAAATCTGCTTGAAGTTTTTCCTCCGCATCTGGTCACTTTGGTCGCTCGCAAAGCCATACCTGCGCTATTGAGTGTGAGCTCTTCAGCCAACTACGTGACCCTGAAAGCTGAATGCTTGCAGAGAGACTTGAATGGCCCAGAGCCTCTATTTCAGGATCGCCCATTGGCTCAAAGAACACTGTTCACATTAGCAGATCTTGCTCCTACCGCATTCCACAAAGTTCTATTTCGCCTGACGGCCTGCAAGAAAATGACGGACGACGATCTGCTACCCGCTCTGCGCCAGCTACATTCGCTCACCAGCTTCTTCGGTCCTGTCGACTTCTTCTTCCGCTCTCCTGATTTGGCCGAAATGAGTCTGGTCCTACTTTTTGTCAAAGGCTCGGACGAGATTGCGCCCGACTCGAATGGTCAACAACGGCGGGGGAGGGKGCTTGGAAAGGAAATTCTGTTGCTTGCAATGATCGAGGCAATCCGGGCTCGTCCTGTTCAGGCAGATCACAGTGAGATCACCATGTTCTTGTCAGCAATGGCACCGAGTCTGTTTGCCTTGTTGAAAGCCAAGGTATTTTACAACCCCGTTTGCTGTATTAATGTCAACGTTATTCTTAGGAAGAAGAAGCCTGGTATCCATTGTCTTTCCGCTCGCTGCTAGTCGTCTTCCTGGAGGAACTGTCTTTCTCGGCCAACGTGACAAGGCGGCCCGCATACCTCGGACATGTATTCAAATGGCTGCGACAAGACAAAGCAGACTCGCCTAATTTCATTGCCATCCAAGCCGAGCTGAAACAAATCTACTGGTCCGCCGATCAGAAATTGGCACCAGTAGGTTCGCGTCCGTATGTGCTAGAGCCGTTCTTCATGCTTTTGCCAGGTCATCTCGACATACCCTGAAAGCATGTTTCGTTTACTTACCTCGCTGTTCTGTTTCTTGCGAGACGAAGAGTGGGCGTTCCTTCTAGACCATCTTTGGCGGAATGGAATGCAAGATCAGCTGTACAGTCAATCACCCTAATCGAGAGCCTTTGCTGACATCGTGTTCCAGCTTTCTCTTCTGCCAAGCTTGTGAGCGACACGAGGAAAAAGCACTAGAGATGTTCCGTTCCGATCTTTCGAAGTATGTCTCGAGTTTTTGATTGAGCAAAGCTTACGCGTACTCAAAGTCCATCTACCCAAACACGCCTTGATACCATCAAGGGACTGGCGCAAATCCTCGGTGCAAGATTTGACTTGCTACCTGCGCGCACAGTCATTGGTACGCGCAAGCTATACAAGGCCCCAAAGTTTGCGAATGCGACCATACCCACAGTCAGTCATCCTGGTACCTATACCTCGAAAAAAGTGTTCTGATAGGTTGGACCAGACTATTGGCTCTACCAATCCCAAGCCAATCACTAGGGTCATCACAGCTGGCGCTCTTTCGCTCGATATCAAGGCTGGCCTTGAAGCTATCGGCTGGGATAAGGAGAAGAGCAACACGTCCGCTTCCGAGCGTCAACAGATACCCTTTTCAGCGTTGCCCAGTCTGGACATACCTCATATATCTGGCGCATCGCACATTGTCAATTGGTCATCTCCTGGGCGTTTGGCCAGACAAGGAAGTAGTGCTTCTATGCAAGACCGGAAATCTATTCTTGTCAACGTTGTCCTAGAGGCAATCTTTGCAGCAGCCTCCTTATCTCTATGTGCTGCGCCGGAGATCGCAGCTTCCTCTTCAGAGCTGATCAGTCGTCTTCGTGCGTGGCTAGATATTCTCTTGGCCTTTGAGTCTCAATCAACACTTCTTTAGTCAAGGCTGAACCTAGCCGGGTTGTTCGCTATATGAACCAGCAATTCGCCTCGGCAGACAAAGAGAAGCGCGAGAAGGCATTGCTACTCTGCCACCGCCTGTTCAAGACAGATCAGTCTGCCCCGCCTGTCATCGTATACGACCTGTTCAATATGATTGCTGGTGTTTGCAAAACAACCATTCGCGACCAGTCTGCCGAAGTTGCTTCAACCAGACTTTCTGAGCTGGTTCCATTGGTGGCTCGTCTTGCAGGATTGCTTGCCGACGTCAGCGTTCGCGATGTGCGAAAGAACAAGGTCGAATCACTCCTGTTCGATCGTGGTCTGCAGCACAAGACGATAGACCGTTCCTGTGATAGTCTGGACCTAGAGGCTGTAGCGGTACGCGTCGCTCAAAATCGCAACACCAGCGCTTGTGTCCTCTTTCAATACACTCAAGAAGATGTCAACTACGTGGCCAACTCGATTGAACCGTTCGATGCGACCTCAAGCGGTGACGAATGTTCTGACCTGCATCTCGCATGGAGCTGGCTGTGCCTGGTCAAGAATGTCGTCAGCCAATTGAGTGCCTATTACAGCGATTCTAACAAATGGCAGCGCATAAGTAGAGATATCGATGTGATCTTGAAACGGTACGGGCAGCACGATCATACCGTAGTTCAGCTTGCCTGTTCCATTGCTGCGGTCGCTGCAGGGAAATGTGAGTTGGTTCAGCTTTTAGAGAGCTTTTCTGATCTGGAATGCAGTTCACCGTCTGTTCGGGACCGGTACGAACGGTTGGGTCATTGTGCAACCTCTGGTCAAGTGCTATTGTATCGGCTCTGGACCTGCAATCCATCGGATCATCAAAGAGACTTGGCAAGGCTTCTTTCGCGGCCATCAGACCAGCTTTCTAGTCCGAGCTCTATCACACATTGTGCTCAGCGAGGTCGAAGAATCTGCAGACCGACTCTTCGAACTACTTTCATCACTCTCACAATCCGGAGCTGACGGTACTGTCTTTCCCATCGAGAACAGCTTCAGAATTCTCCTTACTCTGATCGCAAGCAACGCATCGAGCAATATCTCCAGCTCGCTACACTTTCTCGGTCTGCTTCACCTCATGGCTCCTCAATTCCAGCAATGCTGGCCTGAAAACAACTTACTATCCGACTCGATCGAAGCTCTTGCCAAAGTGTATGAGAAGGTTCACAGGGAATCGCAGCAAGCTCAAAATTATCTGAGTCTATTCTTCAAGCTCGTCGCTATCTACTTGGAGGGGCACGTGGCTCTGTCCGCCATCGGGGCTTCTCGTGTATTTCGCCTTATTGACGAATGGGATCGTCGGTTTCAAGCAAGCAGCCTACAAACCTTGCTCTCATCACTCTCAGGCTGCCTTCTGCTGAATGACGACTACAGCCTGGCAACAAAAGCAAGATTTCTGGAAGTGGCATCGAAAATAACCCTATCAATAGAAGCACCTTTGTTCCTGCATACCCTGGCAGGATACAACGCTCAGAATGATGTACTGAGAACACTGCAAGGCGAATGCGCTATATCCGCAATCCACCTATGTGTCAAGAGCAACGTCTCAATATCGCAGCGAATTTCCACCGCGACACTTTCAGCAAGCATGGCTCCCAAGCTATCTTCAGTCATTCCCTGTGTCTTTGCAGCCCACTCATCAGCGCCAAATTTGCTGGTGCTATGCTGCCTATCGATGGCAGACCGACTTAATAGCGATTCATGTGATACGACGAGAGAAGGGAGCGCGTGGTTCACGATGGCAGCCCTCTTCGGCACTCATCTGTCGAAGCTTCGTGTCTGCGATCAAAGAACACCACAAGTTGTATTGGCTCTCAAGATCGTCATTGTTGGCTGCTCAACGCAAGCCAACTGTCCTGCTTCGCTCTGGCCATTCCTGGCAACATCGATTCGGCGCTTGCTTTCAATCAGTTCCGTGAGCAGCACAGCTTTGCACGAAAGTCCAACAGTCTCTAGATCCAACAGTCTAAACTCTCAGGTAGATCCCCTCATGAATGCGAAAGTCCGAATCGATCGTTATGTGACCTGGTCACTGCTGGAATTTCTGACCCACTATCCTTCGGCTCTTTCACTGCATACTCAGAACGATGTCTTCACGACAGCGCAGAAGCTGTTAGGTCCAGCTCGACTCAGCGGATCGAAACCGCTATCACGGCGCGGCTCCCGCAAGCGAGTTCCTTCAGCCTCACCGGACAAGGCAATCAACAGGATATCTGCTTTCCTCCCTCCCAAAAGAAGTTATACATTGCTCAAAGTGCGACCAGATTCGATTAGTACTCAATCGAATTGCACACTCAACATAAAACACCTAGGCCTGACGTCGCAAAATTCGGCGCAAGAAGACTTTGTCGTTGTAGTGTCGCGAACTGACCAGTTTCTGGAAGGTGAAGAGCTGGCGGAATTAACAACTAGGCGGATCAAGTCAGTGCGAGTCGCGTTGGGTATGGGCCCAGACGAAGGAATGCAAACGCCTGAGAGGTGGTCCAAAGAGGTTGCCTTGCGAAGTCCGTCCGTCTCATACCTGACTGTGAATATACTTATAGACAAAGCAGATTCAAGAGAAGAGTACACTCTTTTGTCCGCATGAAATCCAAATGTTGACAAGATTACACCAAACAGCACTACTACAATACAGCCCCTTGATCTGTCTTCCTGCTGCATTGATATAGAGTGATAGACACCAGAATCAGCAACTCACCTTTCCCAATCTCCACTGCTATAAACCAGCCAACGCCTTACGCATCCCAAACTTGGGTAACACCGTCCTGTTACTCGGCACAAGCGGTATATTCTCTGTCCCATCTGCACTCGCCTGCCTCTGCACCTTGATCCTACTCGATGCTTTCAAATTCACTGCCGGCCGCTGATCAACAGCTCGAAGCGCTTGAAGTTCCGCCTTCAAATCTGCATTCTCTGTTTGAAGCGTCTTCATTGCCGCTTGATCCCGAAGATGTTTCTACATTCAATCAGCGCCCAAACATCCATACTCGACAAGACAACATACTTTTTTCACCTCTGTCAATTCAGCTCGAATCTTTTGAATATTCATAATCTTTTGCGCGGCATTTGAATGACCCAATAAGCTCGCGTTCAGCTCGGACAGGTGCTTCGCATCCCCTTCGGCCAATTCATTCCTCGCTGCCAATTCACCAACGACTTGCTGTAATTCAATAAACTTGATGGCCGTCTCTCGTGCTGTAGTCAACTCTTCTTCCGCCCTATTATCACATCAGCTGCATTACAAAGAAGGGAGAATAGGACAAACTCTGCTAATTCACCCTTCAACCCTTCTTCAGCCGCCCGACTTTGCGCTAACAACCCAGCCATCCGTCCACGAGCTTCCATCGCTTCTTCAGCTTTTGACTTGGCTTCCCATTCCTCCTTCCTGGCTTCCTTCAGCTCTTCATCGCGGATGGCTAGATTGTCTTGTGTAGTCGCGAGGTCGGATTGGGTCATTTCGAGAGTGGATTCGAGATCTTTGCATTGGCTTTGGGAAGCGACGAGGGATGATTGGCAGTCTTTGAATTGGGTAGAGAGGGATTCGACTTCATCTTGCGACAAGTGGAGGGCGGAATTGGTAGCGCTCAATTCATCTTCTAAGCTTGAGAGCTTGGTGTGGTGTATACTGGACGTTATGTCGAGAAGGGAAGAGGTTGCAATCGCTTCAAGCTGAGAAGAGATGAGGTCGGCTTGACGGGACTTTAGCTCGTCTTGCCGTTGTGCGAGCTCCTTTGCGAGGTATGTAAGCTCTTTCCGATACGCCGAGCGATCTTCAGCTGCTGATCGTATTGATCTGGTATGTAGGTTCTGCAATTCGCCCAAGTCGGATCGCAAGTCGTCTCTCTCAACTTCGACTTGTTCCAGCGTCGTGAAGACTTCCCGAAGAGCAGCTTCACGGTCCGCGAGTTTGCGCTCTAGTTTCAAAGCATGCAGTGCTTGAGCGTGGTTTTGAGCTTGTAGGGTACAGAGTGAAGTAGTATATTTATTGGCTTGAAATTGATACAGCGTGTTCAGACTGCTTATGAGAAGCTGGGCCGCTGTGTGCTGTGCTTGCTGCTCTGCCTTGGACTTGAAGAGAGCATCTTCCAACTCGTGACTTTGTTTATTTGTTGTTTCTTGAGCGAGTGTAGCTTCTTTCAGCTTGCTTTCGGTTGCAGACAGGGCAGCCTTGGCTTGCTTCAGTTCAGCTTTAAGCGTGTTGATGCGCTCCTGACGCGTGTCTTTGGACTTTTCATGCACCGAGACTAATTGTTCGAGCTTCTCACTCAGAAAAGGGATCCGGCCATTCTGTTGCTGCAGCTCTGTGATCAACCTTGACTTGGGCGTGGCCATCTTTGATCCGCTATCGGGTTATCACAGCTTCAGGTATCGGTATTGACGGTTGTTTGACAACATCCACGTTCAAAAGCAGACAAGACATGCTATGAGCAAAGAACTACACGACTGGATTCGAAAATCCTTACAAAGTGCTTCCATCGCGTGTGAGAACAGCGCAGACTTGTCAAAATGCAGCAATCGACCTGGTGGATTGGCGCAATTGCTCAGATATAGCGTGCATCAGTACCCCAAGACGGACAATGGAGAGGTACTCTGGTGTGATATGGCAGACAAGAGCTGCTTCATCGTTGCTAGAGTCAAGCCAGAAGTATGGAAAGGGTGTGTCTCATCAATCTGTTACAATTGTTCACCGGACCTGATCTGTCTTCACAGGCTGCATGGAGGTATAGTCGTATGTGACTCTCGCAGACCCAGTCAAGCTTGGGCTCAGTCATTTGGCAGAAACACCTAGGCGGACTCTTCACCATTAAACGCATCAACATCCTTTACACCCAAGTCCCATCTAAAGGTCAGATCCAGGCACAAGAACCTCAGCTCTGCATAGACATCCTCGAGTTATCCGTCTATCAGTCGCACCTCATGCCCGATCAGATGGGTCTGCAACCTGCTGCGCTACACAATCAATTGTTCGCCTGGAGGAAGAATCTGCTCATTGAGTGAGCATATCCCCTCTATTTTAGTACAGTAGCTGATGCGATGTGCAGCTACTACGATCGACAGCGTATTCCATCAGAAGAAGAGATAGCTCTAGCTTGGGGTGATTTTGACATTAACGATCTCGCTCAGTTCATCCCAGAAGAATGGAAGCTCAGCCCTGATGGGTCTAATCTAACCAGTCATAAAAGCTCTACTCAAAGCAGTATACCTAACCCAAGTTTCGAATATCGCGGAACTCCGGAAGGACAGCAAACGCAGTCTGTTCACTCTACTCGGACAGCCCTAACCAAGAAGGACAAGGGTAAAGGAAAAGAAGTGTTCCGCGAAGATTTACAGACGCAGCTTCCGGCGCAGAATGGTGCAGAGGAAGAAAGTCCGTCCAGCTCATGGGAAAGGCATGTGAGGGAGAGCTCGTACGCTTCTACGCAGGCGGACGCAGGAGAGAGCAAAGGTGATGAGACGGTTGTTCAGCAAGTCCCAGTACCGAAGAAGCGCGAAGCGAATGAACAGCAAAAATCACCTGGTCGTCCTCGATCAGTCCCTGCACAAGCTTTTGGACAGCCAAAGAGCAGTCGTCTTTCTGCACCAGCCGAATTCGATCGCTCTCGTCTATTGCCGGTTACTTCGCAATCAACGCCTACCGAGAGTGCAGCTCCTCGAACTGTAGCCTCGTTTTGCTCTGAAAATGGGCCTAAATTCCGTCCGGTCATTTCTGCTTCTGCTGTCTCGCCGCAAGAGAATGAGAATGTCTCGCCAGTCGCTGGTACTTCTACGGCGCTCGCGGACCCCACGATAGATTCTACTGCTGCTAGATATCGGGCTTCTCTTTCAGCCTTCGGTCATGCGTCGCAAGCCGATGGTCTGCCAATTGCTAGCACTTCATCGCATTCCGGTCCACCTCAAATAGAAGTAGGAAGACTGTCATCCGCAGCTACCAGTCCGAATGCAGAGCATAGCTACCGCTCTACCAAATCCCGCCGTCCAACCTCCGCACCTCGCTCTGAACAAGCACGTTCACAGTCTCCTCATGAATTCCGCTCTATCAAAACACGCACACCAACAGGTCACCCAACTGCTCGGCGTCTGAAGAGTTCAACACCGTCTATAGAGCGATCTTCTCCACCTCTGGCAGCAGATACGAGCAACTACATCCGCGCGAGAGAATTACCCTTTGTCGATTTCGATCATTTGCTTTCACCTCCTCCTGAAGCTCAAAGAAAGGGCAGGAAGTCAATGTATAAGGATGAGTATTGCAGAGGTGAGTCTGACTTGGCGAGAACTTAGAAGGAGCTGATGTGCGACTGTAGTAATCCAATCCGAGAGCGCGAAAGAGCTGCGGGACTGTCCAGCGATGTACGCTTATTCGTTTCGTGAGAGTGAAAGGTCACTTATGCAATTTGATAGAGAAAGGAACAGAACTCCTTCTTGGTCTGTCTCGCCTGAAGTCCGCTTTCCTGCTCAGCCGAACAATCGAACAGCCACAAACGACAGCGAGGTCGTTGCCGAGCCAGCAGAGCAGGAAATCCCAGATGTAGTTGGAGAAGCGGATCAACAGGCAGAAGAAGCATTCCCTGAGCCAAACATGCCAGTAGCAATCCTTTCGACCGTTGATGCCGTGGAAGTAGCGAAAGACCAAGAGATGGAACATGCGTCTTCAGAAGCGTTTGAACAGGCTGAAGAACCGCTCGCTCAACCAGATGACCAGATAGCGTCAAATACAAGGGAATCCTTGCAACGGATATCAGAACAGCAGAGAGTCGCAGATGAGCCTGTGGCAGTGGAAGCGGAGCGAGAGCAGTCGCTCGACCAACCGGAAAATCAACCAGTACCAGAGGCAAGACGAAATATCGACAAAAGCCCAGAAGAACAGGCAACTGCACCTGCTGCCGTAAATGTCGAGCTGCCGCCTGACCAAGCGATTGCTCCCATTATTCCAGATCAGAGTTCGCTTGTCAATGACGATTCGGAGGAAAGCCTGTTGTATGTTGACCAGCCCAAGTAAGCGCTTCTACATATGGATAGAGTGCGCTCATATCGGTCTTCAGAGTGGACAAAGGCAAAGCTCGCGCCATTGACCCCATGGACGTCGACGAGAAGCCTATCCTGGACTCAGCGGAACCAAGAGCGTCTACTTCAGCCCAGCCGTACAGTCGATCCAACGAAACGCAATCGGATGATGACGACATTGTGCTTTTGGATGGACCACCGACAATCAAGAAGGCTCGAAAGGCTGACGATGATGAGGTCTAACCAGTCTTTGCAGGTTGAATACTCTTGCTGATTCTTTTTAGGCGCCTGGTGCCGCAAAGCGCCAAAAACTCTCTAGTACATCCTCCAGATCGAATACCAGATCGAAATCGAGTACCAGTCAAGCGAGAAGGTCTTCGCCTACATCTGCGCCGAGTTTCCCGAGTGGCCATGGCGACCTTTCGAAAGCAGCGAATGGCGCCAAGTCATCTTCGCGATCACCGACGCCGCACACCCGTCAGCTCGCTGAAGCAGCTTTACCGGATCAAATTGACAGCCATCGCGATGTAGACGCGCCCGAAGCTGCTCAGCCGCCTTTACCGCCAAAGGCAGCAGGCGTGTCTGAAGCAGATCTGAAGTCGAGTCTGTCTTATGCTGCCCAAGCTCGCCTAGCTCTGGAAAGGATGAAATACACCAGCAGAGGTACCGGTAGCCGGTGCGTTCAACCTTTCGTCGGGCGACTGTTCTTACTCTGCTTGGGCAGGCGGACATCGGCAGCTAAATTCAAGCAATTGGCAGAGTCGATGGATTGAGCAGTCCCCCTGGCCAATAAGATCCCATCATACAGGCCATGACCTTTCCCCGCCTGGATTTGTCCTCGTCGAGACAGCATTCTTAGATCTCGCGACACAAGCTTGACTAGTGCGGAGCGACTGCTACAACAGAGCACCGAAGACGCAGAAGGCGATTGAGAGAGCTGAGAACCAAGTCGAGCTTTTTTGACCGCGGACCACGAGCTAGTCTCCGATTTACCCTACATTCTTATACTTGCATGCTCTATGATACCACGGGCAGGCTTTGAGATACCTGCTAGCTGAAAACGCGTCCTTTCTGCCTCGAGGACTGCTTGCCTATTGTACTCATGTCAATCCCTGGATCTAGCATAATTCGACAACGCTTTCTTGGCTATTTCTGATGTCCAAGAGCCCTTACAAACGCGTCCTTTCGACACATTCCGGTCGACAGCCCTATTCGCAAGATGCCTACTTTGATGTGCCTAGGCTGATCAAAACCGCGCTCGCACTGCTCTTCCCTTCTTCTTCTCTACCACGATTGTCAAATCATACGCTTCATCCCAAAAACGCGTCTTTGTCATATCTAAACTATCAAACATGTCTTCAATGATTGCTTGCCCCGACAAGGCCTCCACCGGTCCTATGCGCACATTGTCTACCACTCGCCAACTTCGTCGAGGTCAATCTGGCGTATGCCGTCCATCGCTCAAGACTGCCGCAGCTCAAAACATCGTCTACCATTTCGTYGCTGCCGCTTCATTTTCGCTYAAACAAATTCGATCGCCTAAGRAGCTCGCATYACSTCCTCGACAGCTCTCAGCCGCATTCCGCACCGAACTACAACTTGCAGCCAAGCGCGCTCAACAAGCTCACTGCGAAAGACGCCGACGCGATGCTCAATTCAAGCTTCAGCAAGCTCGCCGTCAGCTCATCAGTCAAGATCGTCGTCTCGCTGCACTACCCCTCGACCAGAATCAAGTCGCTCGTACCTATGTGCCTATGCCAGAAGTCGTTACGCCGGTCGCTTTCCGCAAACAATTCACTTTCAAAGCATCACCACTCTCGCAATCAATCTGCACTTGCACTGCTACAGCACCAGCGACCTACCAGTCCAGCTCATCATGGTCAGACGACGAGGATGACATGGATTGCGACTTTGATGTGCCTGCCGAATGGGGTCTCACCGATGCTCAGCTCGCTCAATTTGGTCTATCAGCCGCTTCAGCTTGCACTTGCTCAGAAGAAGACTCCAGCTTTGTTCATCTGACATCGCTTCGTCGCTCGCTGCCGCAATCTGCTCTTGATCGCGTTGCTTTGGCATCCCAGCAGTGGGCACACCAACAAGGCAGAAACCACCAGCTTGCTTTTGTCTTTGATGCAGCTGTCAGAAAAGCTCGCGTGCTCGGTCTTGAGCCATGAGCAATGCCTAGACTTTGAGCTTTGATCATAGAATGGGATCAGGGGTTGGTGTTGGGGTTGTTGCATTGGGCTGTATGGGGTGTCTGTTGTATGTTGTTGGCTCTTGTATGTATGTCGGGTCTGAAAATGTCAAATAGGGCTTCTCTCCAATTCATTGCGTTCTCGTGTGTCGTCTTTCTCGATTCGTGCTTGTTGTCTGCTTCTATCTGCACATCTTCTTCTCGTGGCTTCTTCCTGTGTCTATGCCTCGCTTTGGCCGGACTCACTTGCAGTGAATCTTGCTTTTCTTAGCAGCTCTATTTCCTCGCTTTGGGCTGTGCTTCTCCTTTCTATTCCCGTCATACTAGCTTACTCATACTAGCTTACTGTATCGCGTATGCACATCAAGCGCTCGGTGATAAGTCGGGCAGTGACAACTCTCAGTTTTTGGCTCTGTATCATGCGGCTTTGTGCCAGTCAAACCTTCTTAGCTGCTCTAAAAAGCGGAACCTGCTTCCTTCTTGGTTGCTCCAAGCTGCTTCCTTCAGAAACCAGGTATGATCTCTCTTGCATGCCCCGAACACCTGAATTGCTTATAGTTGGATCAGATCAGCTGTACTACAATGCCTGACAACAAGCCAAAGCCGGACGGATCTGGCCAGCCCGGTGACGGAGGCAGCAAGCCTAAGCCTAAGCCCAAATAAACTTGAAGCAGCTCAGATGATGCGGTATGTTGTCGAACTCATGCTTTCTTTTGGTCTGACAGGACATGTACAGAGCGCTGTCGCGAGTTGTGGCGGCCAGTATCAGCGATACGTATATATTAGTGAAAGTATAGTCTGACCAATGCATTAAGCTCCTATTCTCTGTACATTGAATCGTCCAGGAGAAGAACTTGAGGGGCAGCGGACGTCTGCGAAAACCGATGTTCAATTTTCTCACCCTAGCAACTCACGTTCCCTTCCGCCCTAGGCCTTCGCCTTCCTCGGTGCCTCAACAAACGCAGTATAGCTGACCAACTTGCCCTTGACGCTGATCTCTTTGCTCGCGCCAACAAAGAACGTCTGTCCCTCTCTGACCAACTTAAAGTTCTCTTCGCCGACTTGCAATGCACCTTCACCATCCAATTGCGTGACGATAAAGATACTCGGTCCATCTACAGCTGGTAATATCTCTTCTCCGCCTTGTAAGAGATCAGTGAGCAGGACACTGAATTCTTCTATTGGTGGGTCGTAGAGTGTGGTGTGAGAAGCGTATTTGGAAGGTTGCATGAGTTGTGTTGAGGATGGGCCCCAGGTGTAGGTGAGCATCGAGACTAGTGTTGGTACATCGCGAAGTTTAGGTGTGAGACCGGCTCGGACTACGTTGTCTGTTCAAAAGACGAGGTTAAAACGCAGTATTGACCTGTCAAGCTGGTGTATTACGAACCTGAAGTAGCCATGCATTCCATAATTTCTATTCAAAAACACATTAGATCTGATTAGACCGTCAGACAATTAGACTTACGACCTGACAAGTACGCATGAGGCTCGTTCGCCTCCAAGAAGACCGCCTGCCCCGGCTTGAGCGCAACGACATTCAACAAGAACGAGCAGAAAATCCCAACATCATCCGGGAACTGCTCATTCAGCCTAAGGACCAATTCCTCCATCGTGCCCATCTGTAGATCTTTCGCCTCTTTCTTGCCTGTCTCTTTCCGGAATCGTTGAACTAAAGCGCGAACTTGAGGAACAACAGCTTCCTCCGTTTTTGCATTCATCAACGCAGCAAACAATTCCCGAAGCGCTTCTTGTAGTTTCGCAACTTCTTCAGAAGCTTTGCCGGATTTGACAGAGTAGGCATTGCGCGATAAAGTATCATCAGAGGAAACGTCGGAAACGGCTTTGGTGAACGCTTCTGCTTGGGATGGGCCGACTACCGCTTTAAATTCGGGTACGGTGGTGAGAAAGTCGACAATCTCTTTGAGAGGCCGAAAACCACAGAATCCAGAGAAGTCGGTCAGTGCAATAGCCATTTCGGGCTGTCCTTCGAAATATCAATCACCGAGCGATACGGATACGGAGATCTCAACGGACCTTGTGATTTGGGTCTGTAAGGACATGAGTACGTTCCAGCGAGCAGAGTAGACAAGCACGTACCTTTGTACACATCTGGCCTATCCTTGTGCAACTTCTTGCCCAGCTCTTTATCAGGGTGCGCCTGGATAGACAACGCTTTGCCCACAGCGAGCACTTTGAAGAGGAAAGGCAGATCATCGCTTTGGTAGTACTTGCGCACGTTCTCGCCTAGCAAATGAGGGTTCTTGTGAATGTAGTCTGAGAGGGCTTGATTGTCTGACACGACGCGCGAGGGGAGCGTAGGGTGCGTGCCCATCCAAAGCTGTTCATCTGCATCAGCTCTGACTACCACGCAAAGACGGATACAGCTGTAGACGGACCTCTGCATAAGGTTTCTTCTCGTCATATTGAAAGTCGGGCAGTCCTTTGGCGTAATGGGCGACTTTGCTCTTGGGTCCTAGAGCGCCCCATTCATAAGATTGCACAGCTCCAGCAATTTCGAAAGACATGGTGGTAACTTGACAACAAAGCGTCATTCTATATTTTTCTTACATCTATTCGCAGTTGACTGCTTGAGGAGCACATGCCGCGTCTAATCCTTCATCTAGCCCATCCAAAGCAGCCATATCATCGCCATCAAGCTCAAAGTCAAACACTTCCGCGCTATTGACAAGCTATTAGTTTCCACGTTTAATGCCTTTGGCCAAAAAGGCTCACTTTGATTGTATACGAGATGGAGTGTCGCTTTTAGGTAGTGGGATATAACTTTTTTGTAGCGACCAGCGAATGAGGATTTGAGCAGTTTCCTTGTTGTGCTTCTTTGCCAGTTTGGTCAAGGTTTGGTCGTCGGCTTTGTTGTTCCGGACGATGGGGCAGTAGGCCTGTACAAGATCAGTACGAGTGTTTATGTATAGAGAAGAGAGACTCACCTCGATAGCGATGCCTTGCTCTTTGCAGTAGGCTACAATATCTTTCTGCTGACACCATGGGTGGATCTGGCGGAGCGTGAGCATAGTACACTAGCTTGGAATAAAGAGCATACCTCAACTTGATCAAGAACAGGCTGTACAGTGGCATAGTCTTTCATCTGCTGAAGGTGTTTCACGCCGCTGTCATTTTCAAAAGGCATTCAGCGGTGTAGCCGCATAGCCAAGGAGAACTGACTAGTTTGATACGCCGATACTCTTCGTAAGACCAGCTTCATGTAGCTTTTCAAGAGCTAGCCATAGGTGTTTTCGACCATCTAATCCGCTTGATGGAGTCTAACCCAGCTGTTAGCTCTGTAGCCAACATGAGATGAAGAAGCGCACGTGAATGAGAAATAGATCAACGTAGTCTAGACCAATCTTTTTGACTGATTCTTCCAATTTTGCGCTATAACAGGAGGGCTCAGTTTCAGCTGGATTGATGTTTCAAAGGCCGTACTAGGTTTCTTCAGGTGTTTTCTCGGGAAAGATAATCTCTGCAGGCAAAGTATCAGAAGACTTTATGCCAGTCGCGCGTGTAGACTGACTGGTAGTAACAAAGACAGAATCCCTTTGAACACCAGCTGATCGAATCGCTTCTCCTACTTGAGCTTCGTTCTGCGTCGAGCATCAGTCTAGTCCTGCATGATAACTCTGGACATACATCGTAGTATTGAGCACTGCAGATTGTAAGCTGCTGACGTTGCGTTATGCAACATCGCTCACCTGTCAATGTGCGTATACCCGCTCTTCAACGCAGCAGTGACAGATTTGACGCAAACTTCTGGTGGAGATTTGTAGACGCCGAAACCGCTGCATACAAAGTGTTTAGCTGTTTGCTCTCGATGACGGAGACTGATCGGGTTACATTCGTGGAATCGAATTGCCTGCGTGGAAATATCAGCTTGGAGGGTGCTGTTGTTCGACATGACATACCATCGCTGAGTTTGACACTGTCTGTGAGCTTCATGGACATGATTGATTGGACGTTGATGCGCAGCCTGTGATGTTTCTGCGAAAGTAATGACGGGATGTGTGATAGACCTTTCACAAGCTCTAGTTGTTTATCTCCCTGTTTTGTCCCTCCTGCACTACCAACGCGACATGGAACTCTGAGAATCGCATATACCCTCTTGGAATACCGCAAGACGCGTATACCAGCCTTGCTGCAGTCAAAATGAGCTATCGCGCAAAGGACAGTAGACCTTCAGCAGCTTCAAGCAGTCAAGCGTCCTACCTGTCTGCCTCAAGCACTGCGACCACTTCAAGCTTTTCCAATTTCTTTTCTTCCATTGCGAAATCCGTTACTGGCCAAAGCAAAGCCTTCCCTCAAGCTGCTGCTCTTGTCAAGAAAGCACCTTTGACTGGCTTGGACCCTGCGAAAGAACCAATCAAGTCGTATCTCAGATTCAGACCTCGTCCTAATGATCCTAACAAAGCAGCCGCTGCTCCTTATATTGAAACGTTAAGCGATACAGAAGTCAGTCTGACAGCACCAGAAGATGCGAGCAATACAGCGTCTACGTACAAGTTTACGCGCGTCTTTGATGATCAGACGGATCAGGTTGCTTTCTTCCAGCAAACTACGCTACCGCTGGTGAAGGATGTGTTGACTGGTTCGAGCGGGTTGCTGTTTGCTTATGGTGTTTCGAATTCGGGCAAGACATGTCCGCTGGGATCGTCTTGTTCGGCATCACGCTGATTAGGATCATTTTCCGCTGGACAGATACCATACAAGGAGGAGACAAACCGTCTGAAGCTGGTCTACTACCTCGCACATTAGATGTCATCTTCAATTCGATTGAAGGGATGCACAGCATGTGCAATGTAAGCATCTTCATCTCTGTACTTGATATACCTGATCCCTCTAATCCATCTCGATCAGTTCCAACCATCTCGACTGACCGGAGTAGAAGCATCCAAACCCAATAATTCCCCTTTACCTTCACCTACAATCTCTTCCAACCCATCAACACCTCGTCCCTCCCTTCCTTCATCAACAGATCATATCCCTATATCAAATCTATACGAATATGCAATTTGGGTATCCTACGCTGAGATCTACAATGAAAAGATCTACGACTTGCTTGAAGATTCTACGCTGCCCCAAATTAATTTCAGCTCTGGTAGTTTGGCTTCTGTCGGTTTAGGAAGAGCCACAACACTCAAGAGGAAAGCGTTGGCGTTGAAACAGGATAAATTGGCCAGTCATAAATACGTTCATGGCTTGAAGGAGATTAGGGTCTTTTCCGCAGAGGTACTTCCTCAATCACCTTATCACCTATCGTACTGATAGTTGATAAAGGAAGCACGTTCAGTCTTAAGAAAAGGTCAAAACTCCCGAAGAGTCTACAGCACCCTTTTGAACCGAGCTTCCTCCCGGTCCCATGGTTGTTTCACTATCAAAATCATTCGGAATTTGAAAGACTGTGATCCGCGTGATATTGGAGCAGCCTCCGTTTCTAGGTTGAACATTGTTGATTTGGCTGGTAGTGAGCGAAGTAGTAATACAGGTAGCACGGGGGAGAGATTGAAGGAAGCGGGTAACATCAATAAAAGCTTGATGGTGCTTGGTCAATGTATGGAAGTATTGAGAAGGAATCAGGTGGAGAAGGAAAAGGGTCGGAAGGTGCGCTCCATCGCATTGAGAGCATTTAACGGAGATTGATGCGTGCGAGCAGCCCGCGTTGGTACCTTATCGGCATAGCAAAGTCACAGAACTGTTCCAATCCTTCTTTGCTGGCGAAGGCAAAGCGGTCAGTGACGTGCTCTTTCATCTGAGTGTGTTCTAATCTGGTGAATGATAGGCAATGATAGTCAACGTCAACCCTTTCGATACCGGTTTCGAGGAGAACACGCACGTCATGCGCTTCTCGGCTGTAGCGAAAGACATCACTACTACTCGAAGCAATGTTCAAGCTATGACTGCTACACCTAAAAGAGTTGCTCCTCCTACTCGAGTGTCGGTAACGTCCAGTGATGATACTGTGCTGGACATTACCATTGAAGGTGAGCTCATTAAAGACGGTGAGGAACGAATGCTGACATTGGGTTACAGAGGACGACGATGCTTTGTCAGAAGAGGAAGAAGAAGATGAGCTAGTGAACTATCTCTTCGAAGAGAATCGGACCCTGCGGGCAGAGGTGAGGCTCGCTTCGCGAGATCCAGTATCCTGTTGACATCGAGTTTGTCACAGCTCGTGGACTACAAGATCAGACTGGCTATGGTAGCGGAAGATGTTCGCTCTAGCCTTTTTGATCACTTCGATGGCAAGATGCGCGAGATGGAGCAAGAGGCAGACCGAAGGGTTGCTCAAGCCGTCAGTAGTCGCTCCAGAACCTGGATTTGGATTGACAGAGATACAGATCGAGGCTTTAGAGTCAAAGATGAACAAGAAGATTGATATACTCAACCAAGCGCATCAATACGAGCTCGAACTATTGGCAGACTCTGGCTTGTCCGACCTCGAAACAATACCGGACGATAATCAGCCAACGACAAGCGAATCGCCTATTACACCTGTTCGAGATGTAGCAGTTGAAGTGCCACGACAAGCTCCAGCTGGTAGATACCCGTCAGTCGAAGCAACACCGAATGGCAAACACGCGCAGGTCGTTCCGGCTGGGCAGACGGTGTCTGTCTCATCAGACGAAGACGAGGTCTTTGTCAAGCCCGCTAAATTGGTCAAAGCGAAAACCAGTCAACCTCCTCGGCGCTCTACTAGATCATCATCTGCACGGACAACAGCTACGTTTCCGAAAGCCAAGCCGAAAGCAATCACACAGCCGCCTCGACCTTCGCCTATCATCACATTGACTGAAGAGGGCGACGAAGACCAGTCAATCATCATCTCAGCTCCCAAGGTCAAGAAGAAGATGAAGCTTCGAACCAAAGCCTCGGCACCGGAGGAAGAGCTTGAAGCGCTGCAGGATGACGTTTCGTTTGTAGTGCCAGCGCAGGCGCAGAAGGCAAGCAGGAAGTAGACGTGCAGATGAGTATGCATTTATGTACAAATATTATTATCACGTGCTCTACATTCAGATGCAACAGTCCTTGACGATCCACACCTCTATCTCTATAATTTAGCAATACTGCGGTGACTATGCGAAGGCAAAGCTCGACCGTTGTCGGAGCTTGGCGCCGTATAGGTAGCTTTACATGCTGTCAGCTGAATGCTTGAGCCCAAAACGCGGATCAACTCACAAGAGGAAGGGCACAGGGATCAAGAGGACTGCCAGTAAGGCAAGGAGAGTGCTGGCCCATTGCACGCCCAGAGTGTCTGCACATATTGTGGTCAGCCGTGAGTCTTCTTCAAGTTTGAAAAAGACGCACTGAACATGGCAACAGCAAAGACTGTCGAAATGGACCCAATCAGATCACATCAACACGAAGAGTAAGATAAGCGTACGAGGGAAGCCAGCACCAGCGAACGAACGCAAGAAGGTGTTTCCGGCTAGGGCGGAATTAGCGCTATGCATACATCAGCTAATATTCTACTTCAATCGTTTGAACATACTGCATGAGATATGCATCGATCTACATAACGAGGATCAGCGCTGATGAAGGAAGACGCCCCATGGACTCACAATGTAATTGATTGCTTGCAGGAAGAGGATGACGATACCAGATCCGATGATTGCGAGCTGCGATCAATCAGTCATGAAGCACCGGAACAGTGCTCGAGCTTACAGCGATGATCGAAGGCCAAACCGAGCTGACATAGTCGACATCAGTCCAACCGAAGATGAACTGCGGCGTACGCATCAGATAGTGAAGCTGCCGTTCTGCATGTAGACTTACCAGTCCGACCGGAAACACAACAGCGCCGATCATCATCGGAATCATGCGCTCTTCAGGCACACTGATAGCTTTGCGTTCGTGTAGTTTGCGATTGTACTGTCACCATATGAGCGAGGCAGCAATGACCAGGACCCAGACTCACTCTTGGAATGAAGGACCAAACAACACAGCATCCACAGCTACAATACATGTCAGACCGACAGAATCAACTTTAGCAAGGACTTACAAAGCTCCGACTAGCAGCAAAAATCAGCAACCCGTTTTAGACAGCTGAGACAAGAGCTCACCAAAGACAGCGACGAAGGGTAAAGATGCGACGCCAGTCTGAATACCTCTTTTCTGCTGCATCTCTAGTGGTACAGAACTGAATAGTAGATATAGAATTCTACCCCGAGCAATGAAAAAAGGACACAAAGATTGATGCTTGACATACCCGTAGACGAGAGCCGTGTAGATGGTGAGAAGTAAAAGCATGATCTCGCTGATGAGCATCTTGAGCGGTCTCAGTCCATAGACAGTGAGGATGTTCTTGAAAGAGAACTGTTGTTGACTTTAATTAGCCAACGACACACGTCATGCATGAGCCAATTAGGCCAACCTGTTGCTCATCCATCTTGCTACGTATAGCCCAATTCTTTGTTTCAAAGCGCATCTTCTTGGCTTTTTGCGAAAGCAGAAGCGGTACGTAACTCTGCGACAGTATCAGCACAGTTCGACTAATGTATATTGGTCATTACCTCTTTCAAAGTGAATGCCATCAGGATGAGCATGGCAGAAGCCCCTATAAGGCGAGTGCGTTGGTCGGCAGCTAGGGATAGGATGCGGAAACTTACAGATCAATGTCAGCCATTGAGTCCATCTCCAGCCAAGGTAGCTGGCGGTGACGAAACTTCCAACCTGTCCGCCAGAGTCAGGCTATCCTAAGCGGCTTGCAAAGGTAAATTTACCACTGGACCGACTGCTGGACCTCCAAAGGTTGCGAGCGCAAAGATAGCAATAGCACCACCTCGCTTTTCAGCTTCCCAAAAGTCTATGGGAGGACATGAGGTCAGGACAGCATGATATGGTAGGACATTGCCTTACCAGCTAAAGCACCGCCACAGATAGCCAATGGCCCGGAAGCCGCAACCCCGCCAAAGAAACGGCAGACCATAACTTTTGTCTGATCAGCATCGGCTTGCTGCCAGACATGGTACCACGCACTCGTCTGAACATTCTGTGCTACAGCTACTGGGATAGCGAATACCGCAAAGCAAAAGTAAGATATCAGCAGCGGATTTTTGCCTGTCAAAGTTCGCATAGGTTAGTATGAGCAGAGCGCCAATTGCCCGCGTACGCACGGCCGAGGAATTCACTGCTAGGCCCCCAGACTAGGTAAGAAACATCAGCCTGAAGAACATTGAAGGCCCCCGCCCAGGAGAGAAAAGATTGGGGAAAAAAAGGCTTGACTCACTGAGAGGGCCCACTGCATAGCCTAGGACGAAAAGAGATGTGCCTAGAGTAGCAGTCACGGTACCAATGTTGAACTCCTGCGCGACAACGGTGGTTGCGCTAGAGAAGACACTCGAGGCGAAGGTGACGACTAGAGTAGAAAGACCGAGCAGCAGCGTCTGGTAGTATTTGCGCCCATTTGACCAATTCTGTGGGTTGAGCGGGTCGTCGGGCCCTTCAAAGACTGAAAATAGCGATTTCAGCGATGAATCACTAAAAACAAATCAGGACGGAGACAAGCATACCTATCAGATTTGGGTCCTTCTCATCCTTTTCCTTCTTGTTCTTTTCTCCTTCTCCCTGTCCAGCCTCTTCATCGCCCTCGTCGGGATCATCATCTTGATACATCGACCCAGAATAACCGACTTCATCGGCATGAAAGTGTTCATGCGATACAAGAGAGAACAAGCCAGGTAGACCTCTGCGCGCTCTTGGATCGTCCGCTGCAAAGCGGGTGTTTGCAGCTCTTGTACCTTCTGAAGCATATTTTCGAAGAGCAGAACCAGGGCCGCCTGATGAGTAATAGATGTTACGGTTATTGAATGTTGGCACTCGGATCATGCGAGGAGAAGGTCCTTCTTCGTCATCGCCTTCTTCGACTCTACTTGCTAGTGGAACACGGTTCGCTCGAGGAGGCAGGCCGGAAGGTTCAACCACAGAAACAGACTGTCTTCTGGTCTGCTTGGGCTTTTCTGCTTCTGGTGCAGCGCTGTCGACAAGTGTTTGTTCGCCTGCACTTGTGTCCGATGACGCTGGGCTATCTTCGCCTAGCTGATTTGGATATTTAGGGTCATCGAGGGCCTCGGGTAAATTGCTCATGCTGGCCGTCTGTGCAGATCGATAAGGTCTGTCCGTGCGATGCCTCTGTGTCGTTGTTTGGGGCGAGAAGATTTTTATTAGCTATGCAAAACAGGCAGAGTGCGGCCTAAATTAGGGTTGCCGCGCTTCGGCAACCTTAAAGTTATGTAGGTAAATTAAGTCCTCGAGGCGTCGATGCCCACTTATTTGCTCCTCCTCCTTCTGCACTGACCCGCTGCTCCTGTGAGTCTCGACCACTTACATACAAGCTCTGTATACTGCGCTGATACAATGCATCAGCATTACGCCAACGCTACTTCTCAGGGCTATCTCTTCCTTTTGCGTTGTTCTCTCGTGGTGCTATGACCCTCTTTTCATTGAATGCCTCGAGTCCGCGGATGGACAAGGCGTAATGCCTGAGGCGTAATTCACCTATACACCCTTTGCTTGATAGAAATTGAAAAGAGATGCTTCAAGGAGCTTGACCTTGGTCTCGCCCCGCATCCAATCTATGTCCAACGATCCTCTAGTCTTTGGTCCAACACACTTTGTAGACACTTGTGGTGTCTTATCGGCTGCAAATCCGCGCTGTGCTTAGTACAGCGTTAGAGCATACAATCTCGACTTGAAACCAGGCGTCTGGAATCGAGTCTTATCGATCGTATGCGCTGATATGTGTTAGGACCTCACAACTGCCCATGCGATGAAGCGAAACGCGAACAAAGCGAAAAGCACTGTTCAGCGCATGACCAGAGCCTTCTACTGGAAGCATGACATACCATGGACACAGCAATCAGACCATACAAAGATGAACCTATCAGAGCAGAAAGAGAAACATGATACTGTGATGATCCTGCACACGCAGCGGAGAACCCTAGTACACATCAAGTACAATAGAGACTTCTTCGTTCGCATGGGGTAGCAACGGTTGGGCGTTATTCTGGCGCGAACGGAGCCTTTCCATGTCCGGTTTCGACTGGAAGGAAGTGGTGCCGCCTCGTCAAGGTCACGTCGAGATGAGGGGAGGACCGATCGAGCATTTCTTTCTCTTCTCTATCTACAAGCTTTGGGTTTGGCATTGCGATGGGTCTGCGCAATTTCCGCCTCTTTGAGACAGCGGAACGAAAACGTCGTGTCGCTTCTGCTCGCTGAAGAGGGCGTCTGGTTGCCTTTAGGTGTGCTAGCGGGCTCTGATGTGCAGGAGCGATATGGAAGCAGCGGGTCTTTCCTTTTTTCCGCTGGTGATGACTCTGAAGCTTCGTAGTTTGCTGCTTGCGGACACACTCGGTCAAGCTTCGAGCCTGAGGCACTCTTCCCTCAAATGTACATTGCATCTCAAAGCGGAATGAATTCTAATACACTGTCGCATCGATCTATGGGACTAGACACAAACATCGATTGAAGAGGAATGACAGCAACATGATGAATGATTATACATAACTTTAACGAAACATAGTTGCAAATAATTATACCCTAAAATACCCTTCCCTCTTCGGGACCCTTTTTGTGCATGCATGCAAAATCAAGCACTCTTGCTTTTGGACTGCTGCTTGTAGCTTTTGCGATAGAAGTTGAGGAAGAGTGCCGTGAGCGGTGTCTGCGTACATCGAGTCAGCAAGTCTTCTATCACTGCAACAATGCAAGCATACCAGGTAGATGATGTTGAGCAGAACACTATCCAGGACCATCAGTAAGTAAGGGAGTGGTGCAGCCCATCATGCAAGAACTTACGCGAAGCGAGCTCCTTCATCAGTCAAGCACTTGCCAGCTTGTCGAGCCATGTCGGGTACGGCGAGCTCGGGTACCCTCAAGAAGAGGTAGGTGGTGGCAAGGAAGGTTCCGACGATGAATTGAGTGATCTGCGGTGGAAAGTAAGCTTGTCGATCTTGATCTGCACCGAATAACTTACCTGGAGTGCGGTCAAAGATCGCTTTAGTATCCGCGGGAAAGGTAGCTTCATGACGGAGAATGCGTAGCTGCATTGTATGTCAGCCAGAAGTGTGCGCAGCAAGGTGTTTGACTAACTAGCAGTACATGATGGTGCTGTTTTGGACGATCAGCTCAAGCTCTAATGCGTAAGCATTAAGCTTACTGGATGAAGCTGTTGAAGACACAGAAGTAGAGGATTGGGATAGACTGGTAGCGGATACCAGCAAACATGGCCAGCATCGCTCCAAAGTGATGGTAGCTCTGTAGCACTGTGCATGGCAGAAGACTCCTTAGACTGATTGACATGCGTTGAATCTAGAGCCTACGTTTCACTTTGCCTCCTTTCGCCAGAATAATGGCAGTGTCGACGACCTAGCAAAGCTGTTTTAGCGAAAGACGTGAAAAAGGGAAACTCGCAAACCTCATAGAATTTGCTCAAATAGAAGAGGTAGCTATGCGAATGTCAGTTTAAGGTAGGAGATAAGCAGACGTTCAAGCTTACCCGTAAGGCAGAATCGTGTTGGTGAACAGACTCGAATCACTATCGCAATAGCTATGCCTCAAACCCTTGAGACCTCCTAGACGATAGCCTTGCATGAAGCCCTTGTAGACTTCCGGAGCGACATTGATGAACGTCCAAGCGCTGTAGATGCACAAGGCGACATTATGCAGCAGAACAAACGTCGTCCCTATTCTGCCTTTGAGGTAGTTGTGCTTGCTTGGTCTTCGACGATTGTAGTAACCAACGACAAACAGGTAGGTCAAACCAAAGATCAAGGGCGTTGCGACGTTCAATGACAATTCGTAATTTGAGCGAAGCAGAGCTGGGAGGAAGTCATGCTGAGGCAGAAGTTCAGCTGGAGCGATTTCTCGTAGGCGTGCAAAGTAGTTCATAGTTGCGTGTAGTGGAGCAAGAGACGCAGAGCCCTGTCATATCGACTACAACTTGGCGCGGCTGTTAAAATTTGTTGGGTTGGGGCGCTCTCTTCACATGTGCTTCCCCAGTATAGTGGGTCTCCTCGTAGGACTCGTACAGGGACGGACGGACGGACGGAAAGAACAGGAAAATACAAGTGTAGATTGCATTGATGCGAGCAGACAGTGTGACCCAAAACTCAACTCGACAGCTGTCTATCCAAAGCTTGCCAACGGAAGTCGCTCGTCCGCGTCGTTCGCCGTCCATGCGTCGTGAGTAAAGGCCTAGAAGGTCGTTAGCATAACCTATGGTCCTTGGAAGTGAACAGTACCTTTGAGCATTGAGCCATAGTGACTGAAGCTCTTGATCTGTAAAATCACATCAGCATACAGTTCCACAGGCAAGGCGAGGGATACTCACATGCTGTCCGTCCGATAGAAATCATCGATAGGCTTCTTGAAAGCACCTGTTCTTCCACCGACAACCTTGCTCTTTGCCGCTCTCGCAGCTGACTTGATCAATTCCGCCAACCCAATTTGCACAGTATTGTCGCCTGGCGTTTCAACAGTGTCATACCGTAGCAATGTCGGGCTGATATCCCACATCCTCTCCCTCAGTGCAGTCAATTCATCATATGGTAGTGGTGCGCCAACAACTTCGCTGACGGCTCGAATGATCTTCCAGTCTTCTCTAGCGGCGCCTGGAGGTGGGACTGCTGCTCGACCAAGCTGCGTACGTCCTTCAGTGTTGACCCAGCTGGTTGACTTTTCGGTGTATGCTGCTCCAGGTAGACAGACGTCTGCGTATTGAGCTCCGAGATCTCCGTGGTGACCTTGGTAGACAACAAAGGCGTCTTTCGGGATGGAAGCAGGATCAAAGTCATCAGCGCCGATGAGGTAGACAAACTTGGGCTTCGTAGTCGTTGCTGCCTTTGATGGGACGAAACCAATGTCGTATGCTGCAGTGTGAGATGCCGACTGCAACAAATTTTAGCATGCCGTAGACCAATCAGAAGAGTGACAAACCCGCTGAAGAACGTTGAATCCGTTCCACTCCGGAGTCATAAGCTTGCCCTTGTTACTCTGCACATACTTGCTCAAAGCTTCATAAACCGCTGCACCTTCCGCATGTTCCCTCACAGCGCTACCAACCACGATCAAAGGCTTCTTTGCCTGGGCAAACCGCTTCGCAAAGTCGCCTTTACCAGCTACAAAGTCCTTCACTGCCGCTAGGTTTTCACCGAGGTGCTCGAATGCAAAGACGCTCTTGAACGATTCGCCAATCAGACCAAAGTCTGTTCCGTTGTGAAGGTAGGTCTTGCGGAAACGAGCGTTGAGGATAGCAGCTTCATGACGTGGATTGGTACCGACCAGGAGGACGAGATCAGCTTCTTCGGCACCAGGTAGAGTAGAATTGAAGAGGTAGTTGGAGCGAACATCGATTCCGTGAGCTGGGGTGTGGTTACCGAGTGGTGTGTCGAGGGTCAAATTGTCAGAGCCGAGTTTGTTGAGGAGATCTTTGAGGGCGACAAGGGATTCTGTGCATGCGAGAGGACCGGCAACCGCTTGAATCTCGTTGCCTTTCGCTTGAGTCTTGTGAAGCCCTTCTGCAATTGCTTCGAGCGCGCTTGGCCAGGAAGATGGAACAAAGCGGTCGGCCTGCTTGATCATGGGTGTCGTCAAACGCTGAGTCTTCAAACCATCGTAGGCGAAACGAGTCTTGTCATTGATCCATTCCTCGTTGATGTCATCGTTCGCTCGAGGCTCCACCCGCATGACCTGAGTACCACGAGAGTCGACCTTGATGTTTGATCCAAGACCGTCAAGTACATCAATAGTCTCGGTTGATTTAAGTTCCCATGGTCGAGCTTTGAAGGCGTAAGGTTTTGAAGTAAGAGCACCAACAGGACACAGATCAATCACATTGCCAGACATTTCCGAATCGAGCGTCTTGTTGATGTAGGTGCCAATTTGCATGTCGTTACCACGACCCGTTGACCCTAATTGCTCAACACCTGCAACATCATTTGCGAATCGAATGCACCTCGTGCAATGAATACACCTCGTCATGACTGATTTGACAAGAGGTCCAAAGTCCTTGTCTTCGACTGCTCGCTTGCCTGAAATTTCGTGGAAACGGGTTCGATCTGATCCATATCGCATTGACTGGTCTTGCAGATCACAGGCACCTCCTTGATCACAGACAGGGCAATCGAGCGGGTGATTCGCGAGCAACATTTCCATAACACCTTCTCTCGCTTTGCGGACTAGCGGGGAATCGGTCTTGACTTTCTGTCCTGGCATGGCTGGCCTGTTAATAGGCGTCAGTATCGTATGAGCTTAACACGGCGTTGTCACTTGCATTGCGCATGAAGCTTGTGGCTGGCGGGAAATGGATCAATATCTGAAAGTGCCAGTGACAAAGGACCGCGCTCACCTTCGGCGGACCAGGTGTAACTTCGACCAGACACATACGGCAATTGCCTGCTATCGCGAGCCTGCACACAACATTGTCAGCCGTGTGTTGACATGGCAAAACCTGTCTATGCACCTTTCGTGATAGCAAAATCTGGGTATTGTTGCACCAGCCTTCTCACATGCTTGTATCAGGGAGCTGCCTTGTTCTGCAAAGACGCTTGAAGTGAGCATTTATCAAATTGGCTGGGTAGAGGCTACCGACCTATCGAGACGCTCTTTCCGTCCACTGAAGCAAGCAAAATAGTCAGCATATGCCTTGTATAGAGATAGACGAGAAGCAAGATGCCACAGGACGTGTGAGAGCGCGGCAATATTATGCGGACGGAAACAAGCGTTGACAGTGGCAGATCGTAGCCAATTGCTCCAGACTTGGGCTGAGCGCTACGAACTGTCCTGCAGCATCTTACTGGCCATTCAGATAAGGCATCACTGACCCTCTAAAGTGATTTCAGCCTTTCTTGAAGTCGAATTGCTAAAGTTGCGCTGCTTTTTGGAAGAGGCGGCGAGCTGCCTTCGGACTGTTCGCGCAGACGCTGGTCCTGCGCTGCGTAGCATGGTGTAGATCGAGACGAGCGGAGTGGTGGCTATTTCCCAACCTGGGCAACGAATGGAAATGCATTGAATTCATGCAACTCTTGTCTTGACAGATACTGCGCTGTTCTTACTTCTCGTGATCTTCTTACTCTGTCTCTCTAGCTCACTCCCAGTCTGTTCTGCCTGCTGCTTCTAAGCGTGGCAAGTTTCGCTTCTCCAGGCTATTCATCCGGATCTACATTTCTCTCGGATAGCTCTATACGCTCAGCTCACGCGTCCAAGCTACTCTCACCATGAGCCTCCTTCCCTCTCTTTCCGGCATAGTCAGCGCCGGCTATACAACAGCCAAAGTCATAGGCGCACTTACGGCGACAACTGGCGGTCTGCTTTGGTACTTTCAGACATCCCTCATCTACCCTGCTAGTCAACCTTCGTTCGTTTTTCCCCCTCTCGCTCTTGATTAAGGCTCATTATCCTTTTCTTTCCTTCTCCTTAGAGGTTCACGGACAGAGGTATGGGCGCCTCCGCGGTTTGGGATGCCTACGTATGAGGATCTAGAACTCAAAGCACCGTCAGTGGACATTTCCGATCACTCGAACCTATCATCTGACAACCTCTTCTGACAGGGACGGAACGAAACTTCGAGCCTACTTGATTTTGCAAGGCGCTCAAACAGGCGATGAAGCGAAAGAAGCACCCAACAGACCCACGCTAATCTTCTTGATGGCGAATGCGGGCAATATGGGTGCGCTATCGCAATTTCTGCCCCTAGCTGGGCTCATATTGAGCTTGCGTACAGGCCATAGACTACCGCTTGCTCGTATATTCTACAAAGAACTCAAGATGAATGTACTGATGCTTTCTTATCGCGGGTCAGTTCTGCTCTGTTTCACTTGGAGATCAATGCCAACCTGGATGTTTTAGGTATGGTCTATCGGAAGGGAAACCGAATGAAGCAGGCCTGAGAATGGATGCTCGTGCGTGGACAATGTCATATTAGCTTGTCGCAAGCTAATATCACATGCCCATCGCACAGAAACCGCACTGGATCACGTCCTCTCGCATTCTCTTCTTGAAAAGACGCCTATTGTGTTATACGGCCAATCTATAGGAGGAGCAGTAGCTATTAATTTGGCAAGCCGCAACCAACAACGGGTACATTCCCCTTTCCAGTGTTTCATCCCTTATTGACTTTTAACAGATCGCAGCTCTGGTAGTAGAGAACACCTTTACATCTTTACCCGACCTAGTTCCGTCCGTCCTACCCATCGCCCGACCATTCATGTTTCTCCTCTCTGAAACTTGGCCTTCTCTACAATCCATCAAGACCATTTCCAAAATCCCAGTGCTTTTCCTCAGCGGCAAACGAGATGAATTGATCCCGCCGAAACATGTGCATGCTTTGTATCAAGCTTGCCCGAGCAAGACGAAGGAGTTGAAAGAGTTTGAAGGGGCCGAGCATAATGACACTTGTTTGGCGGTCAGTCCGAGCAGACCCTAGTATTTGTGCGGAAGCTTACATTGGTGTAGACTGGCTACTTTGAGAGTATAGCGAACTTCCTGTGAGTTCCTTTTCTCGCTTCGGAGTGACTGTTGAAAATGCAACTTTAGCGGCCGGCACTTGGGCAAAGTTCGAACAGCTTCCACCTCGTCGGACCAACAAAATCAACCACACAGGCAAGACACGCTAGACGGCAACCGGATAGCAAAAGACCACGTCGAAGAGAGGCTAGAAGCAGAAGGAGCCAACTCGTACTCCTTGCCAAAACTCTAAGCTGGAATACCCTCCCTTGTATCATAGTCAGTAAGAAAGAGGGAAACGTATTTATTTGATTATACGAACGGTTCTGTTATATCAAACGCGTTCTTTCCTCTTCGGCGAGTTTGTTGGCCAAACATGCCTTTACGAGTTTCTTTCGGTGCTGCATTGAGCGCTGCGTGACCACGACGTTCTTCTGACCGACGGCGTGACCAGGATGTGATGCGTAAGAAGAGAAAGATGCCAAGTAGCGCGAGGACGATAAAGGAGACTACAACGCTGACGGTGACTGCACGGAATTGCATGAGCTTAACCTGCCATACCTGCCTTGATATGACATACTGATAGTACTGCGAAAGTATCGGAGGATCAGTAGTCCACACAATGCAAGCTCCAACACTCTTACCTAGAATCTTCGTGCACGTTGATCTCGACAGAAGCAGTCACGCTCGTTGCGGTCGCCGTATTCGTGACAGTACCGTCTACTTCGAAGCTTGCAGACATGTCGCTTGTACAGCAGCTCCAAGCTTAGATGCTCAAATAGACAGCTAAAGAGTTGTAGGCAATTATCGACAGCGAAAGAGGTATCAAAGGCTCTGAAGGAATGGTCCACAGCATGAAGGAGCCTTGTGTGTATCCTCTCAAGCAACCAGGTCTCTCGTAGGCAGCTCGGATGGTCGGTCTTTGACAAGAAAAACAAAATGACGCTTGACACGGTACAGCCCACAGCGAGATGACCCCAAGCACATCTACATAGCAAAGATCAGAACAATATCATGTCGAGATGCGTCTCGCAGATGTCAAAAGCTTTAGGGCACCGTCTTCGGCAATTCAGCTCGCAGCAAGAATTGTGCGTTGCTCTCTCTCTTACAGGCCAAGCTAATTACCGACATGATGTGCGCAGTGCTACGGGACATGGTAACATCAAAGTCAACCTGGTCCGTTCTGCTCTCTGCCACATACTTGCATTCATGCATTAACCCCGCATTGACCAGTCAAATCCGCGAACTATAGGGATAGCCCAATCTCGAGGTGAAAGACCACAGCAAGAAGATACATATGCTGTACACTCGCTGCAGCTGCCTACGAAGGAACTCCGGAAGAATTTGAGCGATATAGAGGATAACAAGGAAGCCCTGGGTTGGCGAGGTGGATCTCCTTCTGGCTCGAAGGAACCAAAGAACAGTCAAGTCGCTTTCTTTGCTGTCTATGATGGGTATGTCCCAATCTCTGATGGCGGGAGTCTTGATTGACTGGTTGCAGACACGGAGGAGATCAAGTGTCAAACTACCTGCGAGATAACCTACACCAGATGATTGAACAGGTCTCATCAGACGATATAGTAGATACTGTCAATAGATACAAAGGCTTAGGCGGCTTCTTTCGGCGCTTCAAGGGAGGACTCCTTAGTCGAATAGCGACGGGCGATGAGAGTGATTTGGCTCGCTTCGGCTTTGCTACGGATCAAAGAGCGACAATGGCTTTCATGCAGGTGCGCTGATCCGTCGTAAGCTTTCTTGAAAGAGGAGGCTTATTGTGCGATTCTTCCGCATAGGCCGATCTAGCAGTCTTTGAAGACAAAGAACAGTACAAAAAGTATACCTCCTGTCTTTCAAATCACTTTTATGCTGACATGCATTAGATCAGGCGCAGTGGCAACGACCGCTTTTCTCCATTCCCTCGATGCACCACCTTCACCATTCTTCGCTTCTTCGCTACTCTCACTTACCGTAGCGCACGTTGGCGATACCCGTGCATTGCTGTGTAGGAAAGAAGACGGAGCGGTAAGAAGACTCACGACGAACCATCATCCTGATTCGCATACTGAAGCTGAAAGGCTGAGAAGAGTCGGAACGGGGATAGTGACGGATTCCTTTGGCGAGGTAGCTTCATCTATCATTCACCAAGTATCCTGCTGATGATAGTACAGACGAGGCTAGGCGGTGGACTGGCGAACAGTAGAGGTGTCGGTGATCGAGCATACAAGAAATTTGGCGTAACGGCAGAGCCAGAAATCACCAAACGGATACTGAAAGGTCCTTTATTCCCTTTCTTTATTGAGAAAGAAAGCTGATCAGGCTACTAGGTCCCGAATGGTCTTTCCTGGTCATAGTATCGGATGGCGTGTCTGCTTTCATGTCGGACCAGGAAATTGTCGATCTATGTCGAGGTCATGCAGATCCTGGAAAAGCTGCCAAGGCGATCGTGTCCTTTGCTGAGCAGGTTGGAAGGTGAGTGCAGTGGTACTGCTTGAGATCTAGCTGATGCCGTTCGTAGCGATGACAACATTACCGCGCTGGTTGTGCCGTTACCCGGATGGGCCAAAACAGGAGGGATTGATGCAAGTAAGGACAGACGCAAGTTCCGGATACAGCAAAACAGCGGAAGCAGGGCAAGGAGAATGTAATTGTGATGATACAGTACAACAAGAAGTACATAGTGCGAATAAAGATAGTCTAAACAGATCTACAAATCGGTAATACCTCTATGATCCTCTACCTCCCTCACCATCGTGCTCCTCTACTACCATATACTCACCCTCTACTGCCAAACTATCTTTCCGCTGAAGACCCTGCATTCTCGCAAAGCCCTCCGGATCTGCAGCAGCATCAAAGCTGACGCTCTGTCGACTCTTTCTCGTTCGAGGTGATTTGCTGACTTCGCCAAAGTTCGGACTGAGAGGCGTCAGCGGTGCACCGTGCGTGCCATTAAAGTCTTCGAAAGAGTCTTGGCTGAAAGATCCGCCCGCTGATCGTGCTGATCTGACGGTCGAGAAATCCCATGAGCCATCTAATCTCGTCGTTCGGACCGTCTTGAGATGCTCTACAAAAGGCTCGTGATCAGTCAACTCGGAATAGAGCATACTGCGCGAGACCCTCACGTCTGGTCTGTCTTTCTTCCAGAGGCGGAAGGTCCACCAGTAGCTGCTTAATAAGGTAAGACTTTGGTTTCGCTTGCTTGATGAAGGCATGCGAGAGGAGCTTGGCCGTGGTCGGTCTGTATAGTTGAAAAAGTGTATTAGCTAAGGCTAATCATCACCGCAACAACTGTACCTCTTTGCCGGATCTTTCTTCAGACCTGAAAGTTTATGGCGCAACTTACTCAAGCTGAGCCCAATGAAGACATGTTGTACTTACAGCTATCGACCATCTCCTTGAACGCTTTCGAATACTTGTTTGCCCCATTCTCCCGATCTATAGACGGTGATGCCTCCAACACGGTCTTTTGAAGTGCTGCAGCCGCATTAAAGAAAGCATGAGGTGCTCGACCGAGACTGAGCTCGATGCCCGTGATGCCCAATGACCATATATCGGCTTTTAATAGTCTATCAGATTACAACGAAGCAGGGGAGAAGAGAACCGACCTTTGAAATCATAAGACTTTTGCTCAACTACTTCAGGCGCCATCCAATTTGGTGTACCGACGAATGATTTCCTCGAAGAGACGGAAGAGAAATCATCTCTTCCTTTCGGTTTGCTCGCTATGAGGGAAGAGACGCCAAAGTCTGCGAGGAGGACAGTGCCGTCTTCGTCCATTAGAAGATTAGCGGCTTTGACATCTCGATGCAGCCAATTGTTGTCATGAAAGTCTGTAGCATTAAGCCATCTCTCTAAGCTGCCTGAACAGCATAAAGATAGCAAAACCTACATCGAAGACCATCTAAAGTTTGCTTGAGAATGGTTGCTATGCAAATCTCGTTCAAGCCATCCGGATGAGCATAAGACATGACGTCCAGTCTGCCACTCCTGTCAACCTACAACCAAAGTGAGTCGTGAGAGACATACATTGAGCCTGAGAGAGACAGACACGTCAGTCGCATTCGTTGAACAACAGCCAATGCACTGACCACTACGCATCAATCGGGTAGCTATATGTAGCTTATTGTCCGAAAGCCATTCCCCTCTGACCCGCAGCACATTCTCATGTTTGGAAAGCGACATGAGCTGAGCTTCCCTGTGCTCGCGAAGACAGAACGCATCAGTTGATAAACCGAAATGCCTAGCCCGACCGCACCTTCTTAGCCTATCTATTCCATCCAGCGGCATCTTATCCACATTGATAACCTTCACAGCACAGAGCTGTCCAATGGGCTTGTATACCGCTTTGTAGACTACCGCTGAAGCGCCATAACCAATTGGCATTTGAAGCTCGTAGTCTTGCTCGTCGCCTGAGAACATGGACCATTGATCTAACCTCGACCTGTCAGCATGATAGCTTGACATATTTGGACAAAGACAGACCCTTGATGCTGCCTTTGATGTTGAGCTGGTCTTTAATTCGATCAGACAGCTTGAGACGCGGTTCAACCAGCTTGGGGGCAGGCAGATCTTTAGGAGGAGACGAGGTTGCAGACGGAGGAGAAGGACTCGAGCTGCGCGAGATAAAGAGCGAGCGCAATGACGAAGGCAGTCTCAGGAGCTCATATTGGGTAGGAGGGGAATCCTGTATAGGAATAGCTTTCGTTTCTGTCATGGTTGCTTGATACGCGTTGCCCAGGCTATTCGCTTGCTAGGTCATGCCATGTCAAGGTTGCGGAAGAAAGCGAATGACGGCGAAGGCAAAGAGGTCAACAACGTGTTACGAATAGCATCCTATAAGATATGGAGCACTCCTTTCATATAACAAAACGTTTGCTCTTCCAGTCCCATAATCACAAATTTCAAAGTAGCGTAAGGCCATTACGTTCATTCACCCATCCTGACAAAGGGAAGCCTTCGACGAATGTTCAGACTGGGAAGAGCAGGCAATAGAGGACGCAAGACTGACCAGTTCGCTTTGTTCCAGTCTTCAAAGATATCTACTCCTTGTTGCGCCATGCGTGAGAGCGGCCCCAGTCTTGGTTAGTGCCATCGTCAGACAACTCATCTTCATCTTGAGCATCAGCAGCAGCCTGGAAGAGATACTCAGTCTATTAGAAGAGTGCGCTGACTGTAGAGAAAACATACAGGTGCAGGAGCAGCTTCAGCAGGAGGTGCGGCAGCCGTTGCTTTCTTTGGTCGGAAGAGACCGCGCTGATAATCCCTCGCCATGAGCCATAGGACTCTCGCAGTGAGATTCAAGACCGACCTCCCAAAAGACGTCCTTGACGTGATCGGCAGGCGCCTCAGCTCGCTCGATGATCAAGTTTTCGACATTGTTGGTGAGCTAACATCGACAGTCAGCGCGACTTGTTGAGAGCGAGAAAGCAGCAACTCACTGGTTTGGAGAGACCGGTCTTCTTGGTGATGAATTCAACCATAGCTTCGGCGGTAATGCCATTCTTTTAAACAAGGGTGAAAGTCAATACCTAATCGACAATCAGAACAGCTAGCGAACCTTGACACCATCAGAAAGGGCGCGCTGTAAGCATGCACACGTCAGCTTGGCCACGACTCCTAAGGAAGACAAAACAAACCTTTTCGACTGCTTTGCCAGGCCAGCGATCGCGTGGAAGCTTGTCCTAGAGAGTAATACTCAGCAAAGGAAGCAAGAGGGGTGAAAAGACGCGTACTAGACGAAGAGGAGAAGCGGCAATCATCGAAGTGAAAGCGAGAAGCGCGAAAGCGAGGATGAGGATGATCTTGGCCATTATTTGTATGTAGCTTTTGCGTGTAAGAGAGATGCAAAACGAAGAAGTGGATGGTCAGGACCAAGAAGAGAGGTTCCTTTTTATGTGCTACTGCCGAGCCTGACAGGGGGATTGTGACTGGTCTGGAATCGCATTGTGTGCTTTCATGCGCTTCGATGCATCGGCCGAAGGGGACAAGCATAGGGTAAAGGAACAGGGACAGAGACCAGAGTGATAAGCTGTACGAGACAGAGGCTTGTCTTGCTCCGCTTAGGATGATCACTGGTCAGAATTGCAGCAGTACTCGCCGCGGTGATCCAATCCGACAGCAACGGCCAGCAGCAAGGTAAGGATAATGGAGATGCAGCGAAAGCAGCGAGTACGCTTAGCTAGCGCTTGCAAGAGGTTGCGCGCTGCTTTTCTCGACATGAATTTGGTCTTCTGCTGGGCTTTCGATGGCCGTAGGATGCTTGCCTTTGCGGATCGGAAGGGATGCTAGTGCTTTTATTTTCGTATAGTAGCAATTGGAATCACTGTGTTGTGTACTGACAAAACCTCCTCACCCAGTAATCTGTCGCTTACGTACCTGTAGAAACTTACAAATCATATTTCTCGCTTCAGTTCAAAGCAGTGGAGTGAGAGACAGAAGGCAGTGCTCGAGCAGTCTTATCATTCTCCATTGCAGAAACGCAAACATGAGAATGAAACTCGAGCAGGCGCCTTTGCAATCTTTAATCTCGCAGCCCTATCGAAGTCTTCTGTTCGCCTTGTACTGTTTCTGATTCTCCCGCCATTGCAGCACAGCATTAACCATTGGCGATTGCTCGCTAACTTCTCTGGCCTGAGCAGTACCATATCTTGCTAGCATCCTGGACCCAAATTGCCAATCCCAGAGCGATTTGCGCGGCTGATCAGAGGCGTCTGGCTTGACTGCCCAACTTTGTCCCAGAATCGGGACCGGGGATCCTTGCGCCTGAGCTTCTATTGTTGCTGTTGTCGGTCTATTGGTTAGCAATAGATTCATATCCACGCGGGCGTCCTTGGTAAGCGGGAGAGCATATAGCTGAGCGTCACTTTCGGTTTCCCGCTGATAAGGCATGTTTAGTGGGACCAAAACATTAGTCAATGTAGGATCTCACCACGTAGAAGCAGACACATTATCTTCGAGCATTGAGTGAAGAGCAACAGATAGTAGGACCGCTGCTCGCTGGTCGTAGATCTGAAGCAGATGTCAGCTGACGTGCGTGAAAGCAGCATCACACTTGCACCATCAGGACAGAATGATGCCACCTCGACATTCTGGTCGCGTTGCCGAAGCATATGCACAAGTCCCTGACGATCAGAGTTCCACACTCAGTGCTTTGCCCTTGCAGGGCGCAAGCAAATACTCACCAGATCAGGATTCGTTTCCTTTATCAAGTGCGCAGCTCGAGAACGTGCAGCACTCTGCCCCGTAACAACGCATCCCAAGTCTCTTTGCAATAGTCGACCCCTCAACTTTTTTGACCTGCTTTCATCGTTTCTGCTATCGAAACCCAATTCGACAGTCCCGACATCGAGAGAAGCGACAAGGGCGACTTCCCTTGTTAAAGCTGGTCCAAGGGAAGATGTGCTATAGCCGCTGCTTGCGGGTGACGATGAGTCGGTGCTAGTCGGATCGAGTTCGGTTGAGGGTATCATCGTTTGACGGACGTCTAGAGCAGTATCATGCAAGAACCAGATGAAGGATTGACGAAAAGAAGCGAAACTCGATAACGGGCATTCGTGTGCGACGTCTGCAAGAGTCATGCCCTTCTGCCATTTGAGAAGACCTTCAGCGCCTGTAGTTGCAGTCATGATCTTGCACAAGAAAGCCACGTCGAGGAGAGCGGGGTCTCCCGAGTCAGATGCAAAGAGGACCGAGATCGGCTTCTGCTAGGTCCAGCCAAGGGATCTGTCTGCCTTCGCCTTGATCCAGGTGCAAATGTATGCTAGAAGGACATCTGGTTGCGTCGCTTTGAGCATGTCCATCAAGATGCATAGCTAGTGTAGTCGCCTGCTATCAAATATTTCGTGAAGGCGACGAATTCCGAGGGCTCTGCATCGCTCGACCACTTTTCTGCAAATGCGATTCTCTATCTTGCTCGGCATGACTTGCAGTGCGTCTGGTATCCTGCTTTGAAAATCGTAAACGGCTGATGGCATCCAAGCAGTTGCGCTGTTCGCCCAAGCTGACCTTTCGGCCGGTATGTCATGCTCTCAGATCTGTGTATCAGCGCTTATTGACTGCTCAGACGAACAAGAGGCTGCGAAAGTGGCTATTGCGAGCTCGCACTGGCAAGCAATTCTCCAGAATGAGCAACTTCCCTTCAACTCGGTTAGTGCTACTCTCATCAATCTCGTTTGTGCTGAATGAAGAACAGCAGCTGAACGATGAGAAGAATAGCCATGAATACGATGCGCAAGACACGCTTGATTCTGAGCAAGGATCTCTTAATGCTCAACAAAACAGTCCAGGCGAGAGGGTCAAAAAGAAGACCGGCCTTGCGGGCGCTTCATTACCTCGCTTTCGCAAAGGCAGACCTCTTGCGCCATCAACAGAATTCCAAACCTCCACACCGTCGTATGCCAGCGAGGAACAAGGATGGTTGGACTGGATCGGCAGCAAGTTCGACGAGGCTGTTCGCAGCTTTGCGCATTGGTACATTGGCTGGATGAAGACGCCTAGAGGTGCTGCTTTAAACGAGTTTTGCTCGACTTGGTATGGCGCTTTATTGGCTGTTGGAGTTGCTGTAAGTGCGGGAAGTCATATCTACGTCTGCCTTCTGATGCGGTCTAACAGTTTGTCATTGCTGCTTTCCTCGGTGTGCTCGGCATGTTCCTCTTGATGCTGCCTTTCGAAATTATCGGCTTCACTATTCGTATCGTCCGTTGGCTTCTCGCTGGCAGCCCTGCGGTCAGCGCCGCGGACGAGAGCGAGAAGGACAAGCTGCTCGATGAGCAATAGGTCTCTTGAGATGTATATAGCTGATACAAGATCGTTTGTGAATCGCAGGCTGTACACTGTATGTATTTCAAATTTCGTACTTCCGTTACTTCCTTCAATGTTATGTTGCTCTGCTCAGCTCGGTTCCACGTTTGCCTCTCCTAGACTCAGGCCTTCTGTAATGCGATGCTCAGCGAAATCGCATGCAAAGCTCAAGCCTTCCATCTATTCCGATGCTCAGCGAATTCTTTTGGCATGCGATGAGCTACAAACGGCCGTCCTATACAGGATGCGCCTCCTGCACCTTTGACAGACATCTCAGGCTCTTCTGCAGTTTCGCGCTTCTCTTTCCATCTGCATTGGCATATTAGGACTGTTCCAGCTATGGCTCCAAGAGCTCACGGTCTTCCTATGCACGATGCTACACCACCTGCACACAGGACAGAGACCTCTTCGCGGGTAGCGAGATCACTGTTCTCTTGTACAGCAGCGGGCTGAAATCGCGATCAGACTTGTTTTGTGATAAAGATCAAACAGGCTCACTAAAGCAAAGGCAGCGCCAATGAGAGCAGTAAAGACAAAGACAGAGAAATGCATGATAACACTTGTGCTGGTACAGAACCAAGAGGGGATTAAGCGTAAGAGCGTGAGGTCGCCTTTCCGGGTCGACGCGTGGTCTCCGCATGCTCAGTAAGCATCTTTGAAGGGCCGAGCTGTCTATCAATAAGCACAAGGCAGGAGCGACAAAGAAGAAGCTCAGGAATGACGCGAAAGGCAATGTCTTGCGCAAGACTACCAGTTAAAGCTCCGAAAAAATCCAGGCGCAGCCCTCGAAAGGTGGTCACGAGATGGCAAGCATGCTGCCATTGTAGAGACAGCAAGCAGGGCTCAAGCGAAAAGAGAGAGCAGAGAAGAGATGACAATACAAATAGTTGAGGAACGAAAGACGCGAATTGAAAAAACGAACACGCGACTCTCGACCATGACATCGGACGAGAACAGGAAGGAAGTTTACCCAAACGAGTATAATTACCAAACGACTGTTACATATAGGATGCCCAAGCCCAAATGTCCGTATATTTTGCTGAACCACGCCCTGATGCGACGTGAGCAATACACTGCTAAGTCATGAAGAGCACTCACAAAGCCGAGAATTGCAATGTACGTCCATAGCGCTCACGATCTGTCAACGCCAGCTTCCTGCTGTGCTCGCTTTTCCTTCCAGCTGTATGCATAGTAAGTAAGGGCGATGCGCAACTTTGAAGTTGGGCTTACACTGGAGCACGGTATGCGTTCTTTAGAGCAGGAGCAGCTTTGGCTTCTTCAGCTTCTTCCCGTTTCCATCTGTATCGCCGATCAGTCTTTGTAGTATGAGAGTGTCTGCCAGCTCACGGATGTCCAATGCAAGCTTTGTTGATGCATGCGACTCCCATCTCTGCACGAGCAGCTAGGTTGCCATTTTTATCCAGGCGCTGGGGCTGCGAGTGCAAGGAGTCAGTTGTTGCATGACGAATCGACGAACAAAGACTCACAGCGGCAAAGGCGGTACCGACAAGGGTGACGAGGAGGAGTAGAGAGATTTGCATTATGGGATGAGTGCTTGAGCAGTTGAAGGAGTGAGGGATGGGGATGGGAAGAAAGGGAAAAGAGCAAGGAATTTCGCTTTTTGCGACGAGTGGAGGTCCCGGCCAAGACGCGCTAGCGTATGGCGCTCAATGTAAACCAAATCTGTACTGTAAAGGCCAAAGATCAGAATGCAACAGGCGTGCATGGCCGACTGATTTGACAGAAATTAGAAGGATTGGTCAGCTTTCACGGCATAGAGAGCAACTCTTGATCTTGCACTTGGATCTTGTACTTGTTCAACAGCCTGAACAGCCTTCACTGGCATCAGAGTATCCATAAAAGTCCAGAAAGGTTGAAAGATGCATGACAAGATATGCCAATTTATGACCAGGGCAATTTAAAGACGGGCACAATTTCGAGATGTAGTAGATACGTTGTAAATACAATCTTAGCCTTCGCAGAGCCAGATCATGTGCGAGAAGAAAGCAGAACAAGTGATCGGAGACGCTGCCATTAGTCAGGGGGATGTCTCGCGTTGGCAAGCATTGCTTCGCAGCATGGACATCAGACAGAGGACACATAGCGACACACATATGCTTCAGAGCGCGTTGCTGAGAGAGAAGAGCCAAAAACCTTTGTTTTGATTTGCACATTTGTTGATCTCGAACGATATCTTGGACAATTATACCGGCTGACACAGGGCATGGCAGCTTTTGGAGACACGCTGTCTCTCTTGAGCCGGCCATTCAAGATGAGACAATCCTTGGGCGGACCTCCAGATTCGCAGAAAGAAAACAACGCTCGACCAAGCAAGCACAAGCGGGCACAGAGCTCGGGCGGAGAATTGGGTAATCAGCTGTTGCTCAATCAAGGGACAAGAAGAGCTTCAGATGAAGGCAATGCATTGTCACCGCGAAAGAAGGCTCGCAGAAGTTTGGTGTGTTGTAGCGCTAACCCATAACATCCAGCTCATGCTAGAGTCTGCAGGTACCAGGCCGCTCTATATTGAAGGCCTCACTTGGTCCAAGCACAAACAATGGACCGCTGTATACGGAAGATGCAACGACATTCAATCTCACCGCAACGCAGAACTATACACAAACGCAGCAATACACCGCTACCACAACAATAACGCGCACGCAGGCTGATCCAAATACTTCTGACTTTGATCGGCGCAAGTCTCTGAGCCGCAGGGTGAGCTTTGCGCCAACTGCTCATCTGAGGTACCTATCCTTTCGCTATTGTTGCGTATGCTGATCTCGCTCCAGAGAATACCAGAAAGACAATCCAGAAGATCGCTCGACTGACTCAACATCATCGCCAGCTTCAGAGCCTCAACCTCTGCAACCGCTCATCCCGCCCGCCAAACGCATTTCTTTCGCTCCAGACGCAGAAGAGAGCATGGATATAGCAGCAGACGAAATCACTTCAGCTTTCCGTATCGCACCTGCCTACCCGTCTCTCGATCATTTGCTGGATGAAGAAGAACCTTCGTTCGCTGATGGGGATGACGATATGGATTTAGTCAATCCTTCGGAAGCTACTTCTGCTTTCGCTTCAAATCCGCTTTTGAAAAGACAGATGCAAGACGAAGATACGCTTGAAGAGGAAGAAGTAGTCAAAGAGCTTCGTAGGGTCGAGTATGAAGTCCCATTAGGTGCTGAAGGTGAAGAGGAGAATGATGTTGAATTTGGGCAGGAGGATACGGGCAGTACGATGGAGATGAGCATGGAGGTGGATGACTCAACTGGCGTGATCAGCGATGGCAAGACGAGTCGGCGGATTTCTACTTCTGGCGCGGTAAGGAGGGGTAGCCTGGCGCCTGGCTTGAAAGCTTTGGCCATGCTTGATGAACCTGAAGAGGAGGAAGAACAAGAAGACTTCCAGGAAGAAGCAATGGAAGAAGAAGAAGAAGATGATCGTACACAGGATATGGAGGAGACTGCGATTTACAATCAGAACAGCCAAGCCTCCCAGACTCCCCAAGCTCAAGCTCAATCACAGTCAAAGTCAAAACCTCGCTTCTCTCTTCTACCTGCTATTGCGCAGCCCTCGCCAGCCAAAAGTCCACGAAGACAGTCTCTGGCAGCGCCATTGACTTCCCGCATCCCCTTACCTGCCAAGACGCCTGACAGACCAAGACACTCGGTCGCTGCTGCACCTTCATCACTGGCGAGACCTACTTCTGAAGTGTTGGGACGCCTAGAGACTCCCCCTAAAGTACCGAGACAGTCTCTTCCCGCAACGACTCGCCAAAATAATGATACTGTAGGCTCTGTCAATGTGTTCGAATCTGGCTAATGATGACTAGGGATCGGCTTTGCTCTCGTTGGAAGAGTTCTTCAACCTAACCGGCATGCAATTCATGGATGACCTCTTTTCCGCTAAACGCAAGTCGAGTGCGAGGGACGATGCAGAAGCTACGACTAGTATGTATCATTAAGTTTGGTGGACGATTGCTGATGTGAACTAGTCAAAGCGAAACCTACCTTTGCGGATCAAATGGTTGCGATGGGATGCCTAGTACACATGCTGGAAATGTACCATTCTGTGAGTCTCTTGCCTGTGCGACAAGATCTAACTCATGCATCGGCAGATGGCTCGCGAATTAAGGACAGTAATGAATGAGGACGTTGAGTGGATGGACGATATAGCAGAAAAGGTCGAGCGGGACGTTCAGCCCGTCTTCAAGCGTTACATGGAGGCTGGCGAAGAAGAGAGAGCTGCTATGGAGGTATGTGCTCTTTATGTAGAATCTGACTTGTCTGATGCCTTGCACAGACCCAATTCAAAATCGCCAAAGCACACTTTAGACTGCAATGCCGGAACGAGTGGTATGACTACCGCTACGATGCGCTCGAGAGTGTCAAGCAGACCATCACTGAACATCACGAGGGCATCGTCAAGGTTCGTCACGTCTATAGCTCAAGAGATGCACCTAATGTAGGAGACAGGACAAGCAAGTCATCGAAACGACCTTGGAGCAGACAAACAGTGTTCTGCCTGATCTGAAAAGCCGACAGGACAAGCTTGAGAAGGCACTAGAGATAGAAAGAGCGAGACAGACCGAACTCGATTCTTGTGATCCGGAACACGTGGCGGAGCTGCAAGAAGCCATCGCGGAACAGAAGTGAGCTTTCCGCGCTATCTTGTCTGCTCTGATTGAGCCGCACTGTACAGTACACAAATCGAAGACTATGCGCGCGAACAGGCGGAAATCGATGCACAGCTTGAAAGAATGCAATCCAAGGTCAGAGACCTTGAAGCAGAAGAAGCGGAAGCACAACAGGCAATCAATATCGCCCAACAAATATGCTCAGCCGCCGGCAACACGACAAAGGAAGAGGTCGGTCGACTGCGAGGTAAGCCAAGTGAGGTCCGATGACGGAATTGTCTAATGCTACGTACGGTAGATGAGCTCGAAAGCTTCCAACACCTGCATCGCTGGAAAGTTTTGCAATACAACGCAAGCGAAATCCGACTCTCGCACTGTGAAGAGTTGTGTTTGGTCATGCGCCTAGTACCCGAAGGCGTGGACCGACTCGAGCTTACTCTGCTACAAGGCAAAGAGACAGACGAGCTCTACCGGATCCTTCGCGACTTCTTCTTTCAGCGAATGAAGACGATCATTGAAGGTGAAGAAGGTATATACGATGGGCCAGCTGCTGTGAGTCGGTATGAGCTTACCTTAGGCTTGCCTAAGTTTCTCATTTAGTCACTAATCAAACATATCACCGCCGCTTGGGCATCATCGCATCGACTCATAGCTGAATTGCTACTTGTCTCTTCACGCTTCCCTGTCAAAGTTCAGCATCTGACAAAGAAATCGAGACCGACACCATTCCTTCGAGTCGCCGCAAGACTGCACAGTCGAACTGCTTCTGCAAGCTATAATGTGCTCTTTGAGATATCGGGCGACGAAATCTTCACGAATGATTTGGACAGCATCGTCGCTGAAATTGGGTGTGCCGCGGAAGTCAAGTTTGGTCAGGTCGAGTACGTTCATCTCTTCGCGATTTTGCGCGTGCTAAGGATCGCAACAGTCGAGAAGAAGTCGCATATATTGTCAGAGACCGAGTTTCGCATGGTGGACCACGAGCGCTCTTGAAGGCTTGTCTTGAAGCCGAAGCAAAATATCCCTAATCAAACCTTCGCATTGCTGCTGTGTATAACTTGCTATTTATCTTTGGGTTGTTGTAACAATATTATAGCAGTATATGCACATTTACATATTTATACAGCCCGAATCGCCCTTCGCTTCTCCCTGATTTGCCTCACTATCCATGCTGCTATCGTGCCGGCTGCACCAAGAACGACCGAAGCTCGGAAGATGATGGTCACCAATAGTGCTCTTCGTAGACAGGCGTAAAATTCGTTGATCGCTAAACCTGCCTATGAAGTGCACATCGGTGTGAGATGGTAACCAACAGGCATCACGATCACACTAACCCAATTGACTCTTCGTTCGCTAGGGGCAACAGTAACCCTATTGTCCCATTTTCGAACTAATCTCCGGTAGCGCCACGAAAAGACAAACAACCAGAAATTGACATCTGGTCCGTCGAATTTAGGCAACATGGATGCCATACTTGGCGCGAGATGCTGAGTCGAAGGGGGAACATCTGTGCCGAAGATAGAGGAACCGGTACGTGCTCGGCCTGGACGTTTTGGGGTCTGCGCTATCATTGGATAGGTAGCTGGTGACGAGGGAAGGACGGCTGGCAGGGACGCATCGGAGGAAGGTTGTTGTGACATGAGCGCTCTGACGGGCAATTCAGCTTGAATTGAATGCACGAAAGGAAAGTTTCGACTTACAGCAGATCAAGCGTCATGCCCTGTGAAGGAAGGATGCTCTGGATCAGCGCAAGCCGAAGTCGGAATAAGTCGCTCACCAAAGTCAGACCCCATAACCTCAAATCAGGCAGTTCTTCGTGATACGATTCCGCCAAGTTGAGCGGCACTTCCGCGATAGGTTCGTTCGGCAGTAGGATGCACCTGTACGTGAACGAAGGGGTTGAGAGACTAGTGTATGGGCGAAACTAAAATCACGCACCGGAACTTCATGTGGCCGATGAGCAATTTCAAAGCCGAGCGAATCACAGCGTTCTTGGGTGCGAGTCTTGTTCCCAGATCGATAGAGACATCTCCCCATCGGACATCAGGCACATGTACTGTAAGAAGGGTACATGCAATATCAGTTATGCTGAAATCGCTGAAACCTTCCTTACATGACGATAAAGGAATGAAGTGCGCTGAAGCTACTTCTGACACTTGCAATTCTGTTGGTGGCCTATCGGGACCCGTATGCAGGAATACTAGCGCTAAATGAGCAATGAACGCACGAGTAAAACGGACGGACCAAAAGGACTCAGAATCATGAGCAGCTTCTTGCCTAGCGAGCTTGTAATCTCGCGATCGTCCAATCTTCCGATGGGGATATAGTCCTTCTCAGCTAAATCGATCCCGACTTCCTCATAAGTCTCTCTAAGAGCAGTGAAGTGACTGTTCTCGTCATCTGGATCTTGTCTGCCACCAGGGAAAGCGATATGAGCAGACCAACGATCGGAAGCTCTTGATGCGCGTTTAATGTAGAGAATCTCTGGAGCGCCAGATTTGACCCATAGTTGGTCAAAGAACTGATAGCGAAGGGGATCAACTTGCCGTGTGAGATCGGCCAAATCACATGGACTTACCTGACGGATCTGATCTGGAGCTGCGAGGGCTGCTCGATCGGTCGATGTAGAAGCTACGTCGGCGTACGTGGGCTGGATAGTAGTTGCAGGCGAGTATGGTTCGGGCGAGGCAGAGCGTGATTGACTTGGTGTTGAGATGGAAGGTTTGACGCGAATGACTTTACAGATGCAAAATGAATACATATACACAGACAGAATAGAAGGAGGAAGCACTGAGAGCTACGCTTGCACGCTTAACGTGCGGTATGGAAGGGTGACTTCCGATAATGCGAGGCGAATTGGCAGCGACAGAGAGCAAAGCATGCTTGAGTCTTTCGCTCATGGGCGCGGCCATACTACAATCTTCTTCGACTTGCTGAAGCCGGCACTCTAAAATAGAAGCAAGTTGACGAAATGCGCTTGTTGGCTCGCTGCAACCATCATGTTTTGTGCAAGTAAGGCGTTTTCGGCGCTCTCCTGCATGGCGTAGACGCTGATATGCCGCCTTTACAGTCTCTGGCGTGTCGCCCATCAACCCTGTCGTGTCAAAAGTGACGGGCCATGTCTATGAAAAAGACTTGATTGAGAAATACATCAGGTCAGTGCAGCGTCTGCGAGGTCTCGGTCTTGTGCTGATGTGTCCAACTCTTGCCGACAGGGATAACGAAGGCCGTGATCCAATAACGGGCTCGACTTTGACAGAAGACGATTTACTGCCCATTAAAACCTGTAAGCCTCGATATTCTGCCTTTTCTACCTCTCTATGCCCTTGCACGGCCTTGTTGTGCACACTCAAGATGATATATTGCCAAAAATTTAAAGACTAGAAGGCTGATTATGACCTCGAATGGGGAGAATTTTGGCAACCTTGCCTCTTTTCTCGCCTTCTGACTGGATACACTATTCCAATTCTGAAACACTTTAAATCCTCTCATGATATTCTACGTTGGTGAAGGGATGCTGATGCACTTTCGGATCGGTTATAGCTCCTTCCGCGCCAACAACCGCACCAAGACCAGCTCAATTCAACTCTATTCCTTCTCTACTAGCCGGTCTACAGAATGAATGGGATTCTTCTATGCTCGAAGTGTTCGAGCTTCGAAAACAAGCTTCGTCACTTCGGCAAGAACTTTCGCATGCTTTGTACAAGGAGGACGCAGCCATGCGTGTTTTAGCTCGGATCATGAGAGAAAGGGACGAGGCGAGATCAGCTTTGGCGAGCATAAGGTCTTCAATGGGTCTGTCGGGTGAAGCTGCGTCTGGATCTGCGCCAGCTGGAGATGTCGAGATGGACACGGATGGACCAGCGAAAGCCAGCCCTCTGCCTGCTGCCATCTCATCTGCTGTTGATGAAGTTGCCGAGAGGTGCGTGCTTCAACCGGTCTGCGATGAACCTCGCTGAGCAGTCCTCTAAATTCACAGATTATCTTCTGGCCGCAAAGCCACTCTGAAAAAGGCAGCACCAGCAGGCTACGCATCAATTGATAACCTCAAGTCACTTGCACAAGAAGACACTATTCCTTCTATGCATGGCACTAAACCGCCAGGCATCTCGTGCCTCGATGTTTCTCAAGATGGTAACCTTACTCTCACTGGCGGCATGGACAAGAATGTCCTTGTATACCAGCGCAGCACCAAAAAGACTCTTGCTACACTCAAAGGTCACAAGGAGAAGGTCACTTCAGCAGTCTTCGTCGGCTCAGCACCGGAAGGCGACGACCTACCTTACCTTATCGCCTCTTCTTCAGCAGACAAGACCATCCGTCTCTGGTCAACAGACACTTCTGCAAAAGCCAAAGCATCTTACGCAACCAAATCAACCATCTCTTCTCATTCTGCCGAAGTCAATGCGCTGGTCGTCCACCCCTGCAACACCCTTCTCGCTTCGGCTGGCGCCGATGGCTGGGCTTTCCACGATATCACCGATCCCGCTAAGCCCACCACGATCTGCACCGTAGCTCTACCCGACAGCGCAGCAGCTACTTCGATCGATTTCCACCCAGATGGCAAGATTGTCGGCGTCGGCGCAGATAATGGCAAAATCTACGTCTACAATGTCCAAGGCACTGATCTCGCAGCTACTTTTGAAGACGCAAACTCTATCGGCCCAGTCACTTCGCTCTCCTTCTCGGAAAACGGCTACATTCTCGCTTCTGCTGCTGGCAACGCTGCTTGCGTTTGGGATCTGCGAAAAGAAAAGAGCATCGCCTCTCTACCAGGTGGTGAGGGTGATTCAGCAAAGGTCGTCAGTGTTGCTTGGGATGTCCGAGCGCAATATCTGGTTGCAGCTGGATCGTCTGTCAAGGTGTGGCAGCATAAGGTGTGGGACGCACCGCTTGTAATTCTTGAGGAGAACGCAAGTGATTTGATGGGTGCCAAGTGGGCAAAACAATGTCAAGAGTTGGTTGTCGCTGGGCTGGACAGAACGATTAGGGTCTTTGCGCCAAAGGCTGTGTAAAATTTGCTAGCTAGCGGGAATGAATGACAATGTATTGCTTCTAGTATGCGTGCTATGTACAAGGAAAGACCTGCCTCAGCCTGGAACACGCGGCAAAGTCTTGAAACCAGCATTGCGACCAGTCATCACCAGCAGTGTCAGAGAGTGTAGGATGAACCCCTGCTGACCTCGAACCGCTACCGTCTGACGTGCGGAAGGTGTAACCAGTCCACAATCCAGTGCGATAGCGCATCACGGCTTTTGACTGTCTTGCTCATACGGAATAGACATCGTGCCATACCACCACAGACTTGCATACTTTCGAGCCAAGAAGGAAAAGAGGAAAGCTTGCTCAATCACCTCCTCGCCTCTGCCCCTTGTTAGAGCCGCTTGAACAGGGCAATCCGCAAAACTGATGAGGCGCCGACCTATAGACCAGGATATTCTCCCAAGCATCCCAGACCAGGCGTGACGCACATCCCAGCAAAGGAGCGGCGAATCGACCAGACAAAGCAAGAAGACTCGAGCCGGTCCCCTACACACATTCCCAGATATTTTGGATCAGTCATAGAGCTGCGGACCAGAGGCAGAGGGTCGTAGAATTGGATTGGACTCGGAACAGGTTGTCTTGAGAGAAGCCTTCTCCTGCTTCCTACCAGAGGCAAAAGTATACGGCACAAGTCTTTGAGCTCAGATCTTTTGATCTTTGTTCTTTACAGACGAGAGCATCGTTCTAAGGCGCATAGGCGCAGAAGGAGGTAAAGAAAGCACCGTGACGAGATGATGCAGCACGAGAGAGAGCTGGAATGCTCTGTAGGTAGTGCTGGCGCGATGCTACAATTGAAGATCAGCCTGTGTAGCATGCTTGGTGTGCCAGTGCACCTACTCGAGACAGCAATGGTGGTCTTGCGGAAAGCGTGTGTTATGCGCCCACGTAAAAAGGCTAGGCAATTGCAAGGACTGCGCCAGTACTGTGCCCAATCAGCAGTACATCATAGACGGGCTACTTTACGTCCGAAAGGTGACATTTCATTGCAAACATCCACGAAAGACCTTAAAGCCTTGGACGGTCTCTTGCTCATATCAGTACCATCCCAGCTGTGCTTCATATCTCTCTGCCCCGTCAACCTCGCATTCCAAAGGTCGGCGCTGCTGCAAATCGAAAGTCATTCTCCCCTTGTGACGCATAATCCCTCGAAGCCGTCGATACACTTCTCGTCTCTTCCCAATCTCGACCATCAGACAGCTCATTCAGGCACTGGATCTGCCTCGGCTGTGCATGACTGTCTGGTAGCACTTCCACGCGAGATGCTTCTGGTCTGCTGAATAGCTGAAAGTCGTTGGCTGAAGAAGGGGGACGCCAGCTTGTTGTGCTCATAGAAGTAGTAGGACGCTCTTCATGCTGATACATCGCTCGCTCGGGCGCCAGATGAGGTGAAGTATACGGTATTTGGGCCGTCGAGAAAAGGTCTGGCGAGATCGGAGACGTGAGAGGTGTGTTCATGCGAGCAGGAGAAGAAAAGCTGAATCGCTGAAATCGGTTGTTTGGAGTGAGTGTTGACGGTTCAATGGTTCTTGATGCTGTTTGAGGTGGACTAGAGTAACGCTGAAGTGGCTCAGAATACACATAATCGCGAGGAGATCGCATCTCTTCTCGGTATACTGGAGCTTGCTGTACCCAGAAAGGATTCACTTCGACGACAGGCGGTTTGGTGTAATGATTACGAGCTTGAGAAGCCAATTCATGCTGGGAAGGAACTTGCGCAAACGTCTCGCCGTATGAATGATCAACAGGATGATGAAGAGAAGAGCCATAGTACTGGTAGGGAGGCACTACAGGGTCGTAGACAGCATCGTGCTGCTGAACAAGCTGCTCGTTATAGTGTGGCAGCGGTCTCGCTCTAGAGCTCAAGACATGCGAGGCAGCAGCGCCTCTAGCAGGAGAGCGATGCCTGACAGCAGAAGGTTCTGGTCTGGAAGCGACAGCGCCTCGAATGCATCTCAAATCATCTTGAACTGATTTGACACTCTTGTCGCTTGTCGAGCTATTGCTGCCTCTTGAAAAGCGAGCAGACGCCTTGCTTGAGCGATAGACGGGCATTAGCCTGTCGCGCTGTTTTTGTGCGCGCTTGTCACAGGCTTTGCCGTCGTCTGCAAGAGAAAAACACAAGTCGCTCTGAGTTTGGCCGAGCAGCTGCCTCGTCGCATTCTCCCTTTTCTCCGTGTGCTCGATGGCTACTGTCGACGCTTATCTGATGCACATGCTTCCTGCATCTGCTGTCGCACTCTTGTTTGGTGTGATCCTTCGCTATGTTCTGCTAACCTATCTTAATACTTGATAAACCTTAAACTGATTTATCTAACCCGGGGCCGACATCGTATGTCTATTTTTGTACATCTGGGGCAGATGGTCCATCACGCTGCCGTCATGCCTCTGGCTTGATCTGCAACGCTCGGAGTCAACATGGGTTTGATCGAGAAAGCTAATGGATCAAATGGCGGAGTGTCAGCGGATCATGTTGAGCAGCATGAAGAGTGAGTACTCGACAGCTTTCTGCAGAGTTTAAGCTCAATGTCCTTCGAATCAAAGTGGCAAGCTAGAGCTCACAGAGGAAGCTGGATACAAGCATCTAGGCTTCTGCTATCCGACTTGGCGAAAATGGCAGATCCTGATGGTCATGTTTGCTAGTAAGTGGTGCCTTTGCTACTGAGGCCGACACTCCAGCTCCAGCTCCCCGCTCAGTACAGATCAGCAGTCAGTCGTCGCCTATCTCATTCCTCAGTCTGTCTGACAGTGTCCAACCAGTCAACTTGAATGCCAGTCTGTATGCAAATGGTGTCGCAGCCATATCAGAGCAATACGGGGTCAGCGAGCAAGGAGCTCGTGTACCGCAGCTGACCTTTCTCTGGTCCGTCATCTTCCCTGAGTGAAGAATCGGGCTGATACCTTTCGCTAGCGCTTATGCTTTCGGCTGCATGCTATGTGGGTGAATGTCCGACTTTCATCCGAGATATAACTGACAGTATCTCAGGGGCACCATGGAGTGAAGAGATTGGCCGCTGGAAGACTCAACAAGCTTCTTTGCTTCTGGTGAACATCTGGCAAATCCCCTGTGCACTAGCGCCCAATTACGAGACTTTCGTAGTCTGTCGCTTGCTTGGAGGTCTTTCTACTGCTGGTGGTAGTGTTACTCTAGGTGTGCAAGACTGATCGTGATTGGAACGCCCAATTGACAAACGATCCCAGGTGTTCTTGCCGATGTGAGCAAGGCTCGCTCAACGTAGCGGCACTCGCTCACACACTCATCAGATGTGGGAGCCTGATGATCAAGAATATGCTATCGCCTTTCTCGTCTTGTCGTCAGTAGGCGGAAGCGTCGTTGGTGCCGTGGTGGGCGGCTTCGTAGAAGCTTACGCTTCTCTCAATTGGATCTTTTGGGTTCAGCTATGTGCTGGAGGTATGATTCTTCAAAACGCATTTGACCAAGCTTAATGTTTGTCCTAGGATTCCTCCAGATCCTGCACGCCCTCACTGTTCCAGAGACAAGATCTACTATTGTGAGGCTTTGAATCCAGCCTATGTTCGGCAGATACTCAAGTCTTTGCGTCAGATCTTGACCAAAGTTGCCCGTCGCATGCGCGAAAGCGGAGAGAATCCAAACATTTATGGACCGAAAGAAGTTGGCAAGACCGGATTGACCTTCAAAGAAGTGCTCACCACCTGGATCCGTCCCTTTTACATGCTCTTCACCGAGCCTATCATTGCCTGGCTCAGTGCAGTCTCTGGATTCTCGGATGCGTAAGCCTAGACTGATGTACTGATTGTTGCTGAGAGGGTCTTGTAGGCTTATCTTTACTTTTCTGCAAGGCTTCACTCCGGTCTATCAGAAGTGGGGCTTTTCTACGGTGCAGATCTCGTAACGCACACCATCTTGCTGTATCTGGAGGTGTACTGAACAAGTGCTCTTTCACAGTCTAGCTTTTCTGCCCCTTATCGTTGGCTACATCCTGGCGTACTTCTCTTTTCTGGTCAGTGCCAGCTCAGTAGCTACTTATCCATAGCTTGCTCAAGCTGGCATCTCCCTTAGCCATCCATCCATTATTTCCGACAAAAGCGTCGTAGGCAAGGTTCGGAATCGGTTTCACCTGAAGGTATGGTTCTCCGTATTTTTCGGATCATCACTCATGCAGAAGTGACCAGCTCGCTTGTGGTGGTTAAGATATTTAATCCCGTGCGAGTTCATCGGTCTGGCGATCTTTGCGGCTACCAGTTTGGGCCCGAGCTATGGCATCCCCTGGATTGCGCCGATGATTGGTACCTGCCTTGTCGGGATCGCCAACTACGTGAGTTCGCGGGCTCTTCAGTAGCAATTTCGGTTCGCTCATGTCTCTGTGATCGTTGTTTCAGGCGGTGTATCAGTCATCGATAGATTACACAGGCAAGTCAGAGGTTGCTGTAGCTCATGATCAACGCTCGCTAATTGGTTCGAATCAGTGGCTGCTTACGGCGTTTATGCAGCTTCTGCGACTGGAGGCAATGACTTTGCAAGGTATGTCCAGAGGCCAATAGACGAATGCCGTCCTCAGATGACAACGTATTCACGCTGTACAGGGATTTCCTGTCTGGTGTCGCTGCACTTTACAGTGTACCCAGTTCGCACACTTTTTTCTGTATTGCGGCAGCTGTCTCATCAGTGTTTGTGCAGTGTTCACCAATATTGGGTCTGGCGAGATGACCCAAGTCTATCCTTCCATCATTCTTGCAGCAGTCGCATTTTTCCTTTGTGAGTCTTGCTTGCCCGACTTTGTCGAGCAGCCAGCTGACTCAAGTCCTAGGTCCACCACTCTACTATTGTAGGCGTCCGTGCGGCAATGGTTTGCGCAGTGCTCATGCGGGATCACCGTCCAGTCTACCGAAATGGTGAAAAGATCAGGAAGAAGTCCAAATTCGCCAGCGAAATTGAAGAGGAACGGAGGAAGAAGAGGGAAGGCAAGCAGCAAGGAAATGGTGCTGCAAATGTCGAGAAAGGTGCACAACCAGCTTAACTCTGTTCAATGATCAATGTAATATAGCTGCATATAAAGCTGTTCAGATCTGCATATTTATGCGCGGTGATGTCCAGTCTGAGCTGTCTTTGATCAGTTCTGAGCAGACTTTTGGCCTTGGAATGGCATTTCATTGCAATCGCTCAATAGCTTGCTGTGTCAATTCGATCACCTGTCGCGGACATCAGCGTTGCTGAAATCTCTTTCGCAATACCGACCTTGTGTACATCCGGCCGCGAAGCAGGATTAAGGACCATCATCGCACTGATCAGGTCCCGGAAGCCTTGACTATACACTTGATCGTTTGCCGGAAATTTCCAGCTGCCATTGAGGACCGCCAATCTACCAGCAGCCTTCAGTCAGTCTTCGTAATGCAGCGATACTGATACGCACGCTATACTACCACCTTGTTCTGACTGATTTGTCTCAAAAGGCGAAGTCCCGTAGGCCAGAGCGAAGAGTGTACAGCCGAGTGACCAAATATCGACCTTCTCGTCCAGATCTACGTTCGTTTTCACCTGCAGTCGACGTGAGAAGTGTCCTCGATTTATATACGTCACAAACATCGAACAGCTCAGGCGCTGCATAAAGTCATCAGACCAGCAAAACTTCGCTACAAGCAGAAGACCTACCTCTATATGGCATCGTTGAGTGCTCTGCCGCTCGATCTTGTTCTGCTAACGCTGCTGAACGGTTCTTGATTGGTATCCTTGCCGGAATAGCGCTTCCAAAATCCATCAGAATAGGCTGCTTCCCATCGTCAGAGATCATGACGTTCGCTAAAAGGTAATGTACTTGTCAGATTGATATCAGTACCTATGCGTAATAGACACACCTGGCTTGACATCTCGATGCGCCCAAGGTTGCATTTCTCCATCAATAGGATTAGCTGCGGTATTCTTATTCTGCTGCGGCTGCGGATCAAGCTTCCCTTCTATTGTGCTGGCCTCTCCGTCCTCTGTCGGATCATCTACTTCTCCTCCTCGATGATCACCTTCGCCTATCAGCGGAGCATCTTGCTGATCTTCCCTATTCCCTCTCATCCCCTCCTCATCCTCCTCTACTCCGTCAGTGACATCTAATTTTGATCGACTTGATCTCGATGAAGCAGGTTTAGACGGATGCAGGTCTTCCGCTGAACCCCCATCTGGCGGGTAGATGGCTTGTGGACCAGGTACGTAGGTATGCATCGCTCGAACGGCTTTACATGTGCCTAGGAACAGCTGGAGCATTTCCTTCTCGGGATATGAGGTGCCATTCACTGCATTTTGAGAGATTGCGTCTTGCAGATTGCCTCGTTTGTAGTATGGCAGAAACAGGCTGTACGTTTGCGAACAGCTCAATGACCGGAAGTCAATGATCAAACCTCTACGCACTAGACGACCTTGCCATCCTTCTCCTGGACAACACACGAGTCCAGGCAACGAATGCAGTTAGGGTGTTTGAATCGTTTTGAAGCTTCGACTTCCTTCATCACTTCGCGCAGCTGCTCTGAGCCTAATGGGCAGCGGATCTTCTTGAGCGCAAACAGGCGGCCTGAAGTAGAGTCTTCCACGAGGTCTATTTACTAGGTCTCATTTGCCTGCGCGCGAATAGAACTGCGAGTTGACAAACAGACGTATGCGAAACCGCCTTCGCCCAACAGCTTGAGTATCTTGAATGTCCTTCCGTTCAGCTTAATGTTCGCGTCCGGCTTGCACAGACTCCCAATGCAGGAGAAATAGGCATCTTGGGCTGTGTCAAACAGACTGGCCAGAGCAGATGCCATGTTGAATGCCTATGTGGGCGGATTGTGTAAGTACAGAGCGAGATGTATCGCGTCGAGCGGGTATGGGTTGGTCGAAACGCGATAAGCGGAAGTTCGACAAACGCCAACGAGAGCTCTACTATGCATTAATCTCTGGTCTATACGTGCGCGGGTACTATCGCCTGGTGAAAGTGAGATCACGAGGTTTTGTGGGCATGACAATCATTGTCTGGCGAAGCAATCAGATCCACGCCAGAAAAGGGGAGAAGAGAGCTTACTGTGTAATCATTGGTAGGGAAGGGAGCATTGAGCTTCCATTGAGTGTTCTGGATGAGAGTAGCGAAGATAGTGGCCATCTGTGAGATTTGGAGGGGACCGTATCAGACTTGAATCTGAAACATCTCTTTACTCTCACCTGGACATTAGCGAATTGTTCGCCGATGCAGCGATGTCTGTATGCGGCAAGTGAGTCGAATCAGCTTCAATCTGATTTGGCTCCTTTCACACATACCGTCCAGCACCGAAAGGCAAATACGGGCTATTCGCACCAGTACTAACCGCACCGTACCCAAAGTCCTCCTTCTCACCCTCTTCATCCGCTTTAGCTTCACCTGAAGCAGTGAACCATCTTTGCGCATCAAACTTTTCTGGTTGCTCCCAGAACGCAGGGTCAATTTGCGAATACCCTGGGCAGGCGAGGACAGTGTAGCCTTTTGGAATGACGAAGGTGTTATCCTTGTTCTGGGCGTTGCCTGCTAATGTTGGTGGAACGACGAGCGGTTCTCGAACAACGCGCATGATGGAATGTATGGGCTGTGCGGTACAAAGCCTGCGGATCAGCTGCTGCCGAACACGAGTACAAGACACGCACTGGATGCAGACGCAAGACTTCCTTGATGCATGCGTGTAGAAGCGGTGTCTGCAAAGCATCATAATCAAGCGGCTTGAAAGATCCATCTGAGTTGCCCCAGTATTTGACTTGTTCTTGATAGAGCGCTTCTCTGCAGAAAATGTCAAACCTTAGATCAAGTGACCAATGTTCAAACACCACGCACTGTAATTGCTGATCATGGCCGATGTGAAGCAACAACCAACCCCCCGTCGCAGCGCTGGTATGCTGACCCGCCATAAGGAGCGCAATCATCATGTGTGCAATCTGCTTGTCTGAGACCGGAGTGCCATCTTTGTACGTCTGGCCTTGAAGAGCTTGAATCATGTCTTGTTCTGACTGCACATCCGATTGAATCAACATCAGCCAAACACTGGCTAATTACCATCGAACGCACGGTGTTCCCCTCTTCGCGTCTTTTATTCATAATGTCAAAGTAGAAATGTCTCATTTTGATGTGCGCCGCATCTCTTTTCCAATAGCTCGGTAGCGGTAGATTAGGAAAGATCCAGTTCAAAGGCGTGAAACCACCATCGAGGTCATGGTAAAGATCAGCGAACGACTTGTCTAGACCAGCGCGAACTTCGCGACCTTGTAAAGTAGCGGCAGCAGTGCAAATTGTAATCCCGCCAGAAACGTCAACTGAATCTGCTACGGCGACGTTGCTGCCGTTGTAGCTTTTGTTAGACTTGTGAAAAATGTCGTTCGAGATGTGTTGCTGGACTTCTTTGGCGATGATGCCTACGTAGCGACGGAAGTGCTCAGTTGATAACCCGAACTGTCAGAGCAGTAAAAAAGAATAAGCATTACGCTTATGTTCTCGCAAGGCTCCTGACCTTCATGAACTTCTTTTGCTGGACTAGCAGCTCATTCGGGCAATCATAGACGACTTCAGTACCAAAGACACTGTACACTTGCACTCAGCAATAGTCCGCAAAGGACACAAAGAGCAGCGCGTACGGGGTAGTAAAGTTTGTGTATGCATCTTCTGCAGACACGTTTGCTAGCTTTCCGTTGAGAATGAGGTTAGATCCAGAAGGGCCGAGCGCCACGGTGACCGGACGGCCAGCGAGGATGCTATAGACCTATGAGCGTGTGGAAGCTTGTTTGATTCAAGAACTGACAAAGTGAAGACGTCTCCATACTGGAAAAGCATGAGCAGCTATCTACTCGCTTTTAATCAAAGCAAACCTTCTTTCTACATTTGTCCATAAAGCCATAAGGGTCCATTCCATCTGTCACCAGCCTTCAGTAGAGTAGAGACGATCTAGAGTCACATACAAGACACGGACGAGCCAACCCAAGGAACATAGTAAAATACAGCAGGTGGAAGATTTCTGTCCACAGGTTGCAGCTGTTTCATCGCCTGCATGAGCCAGAGCTACGTATGGCTGGATTGTAAACAGCGGCTGACCAGTTGTCTTGCTACGTTGAGCAGGACGATAGAAGTGAAAGCAATGACAGCCCAGCAGACGCCCTCCAAAAATGCATTGTTGGGCAGATGCTTGTGTATCGTGGATATCAAAGTCGACATCCTTGTTTGGATATCACCAGTGGTTCAGAAAGGGTAGTGGCAGTTCAGCAGTGCATGAAGCGGCTGATGTCGAAAAAGCAACAAGGTCAGTACCAAAAACGCGCCCAGGAGCGATATTGTGGCAACGCTCTGAACACACTGCTATACTTTCTATTGCTATCTACAGCATACATAGGATATCAAGGGAGGGCCGCGTCCTAAAAAAAAAAAGTAAAGGGATCAGAAGCTTGATCAGTGCCTATGCAGCCTCTTACATACGATACCTCTTCGCGAAGACGCCCGCCTTGATTCAAGCAATTGAGAGGGCATGACACTCTATATGTCACCTCTGGTTATGCAGAAGAGCGCGAAACTTTGGGATGAACTGCAGAAAATCGGAAAGAGAGAGCAAAACAGTCAGGAAGGAGACAAGTGACAGACTGCATGAAGTTAGAAATGCAGGCGTAGGTTGTCTATGCCTTTTCTCTGCGACCTCTGCGAGCGAACGATCTGAATCTTGAGTTGGCACACTGGTAAAATTGGACCGAAGCCCTAATCCATACGCTCGCGCATGAAATCGCATCGTATGGGAAGCCCATTCGAGGAGTAAAAAACAGAAAGAAAGACATTGGCATAATAGCAACACGATGACGTGATGTGATGTGAAGTTACGGCTGAAGCGCAAGCCTCTCGCGCGATAGCGAAGGCCAACAGAAAAGGGCAGTACTACCGCAGTAGCATGTAGCAGCACAGCAGAAGTAGCGCAGCTTGACGATTCTCGATATTTTGCTTGTGACGTGGTTGCTCTCTAACCATATCAAGACATGTAAGCAGCTCTTATATGCCAATTGAGCAGCTCACTGACAGAAGACTACAGGAGCACATTCAACCGCAAGTTCCCCTCTGCTGGCTTGACGTCCTATTCCTGACATTTACATCGATCTACATACAGAAATCAAAGACCAGCTTCACGGCACCAGTAAGCGCTTCTGCTCAGCTACTAGGTACTTGTTACTGACTCTGTTATGCTCAGGCCACAGCGGCGATCGTCTAGGTTCAATGGGGCATGTTCTCCGATAATCGACAAAGCGAGGGCGCTGACTTGAGTCTCTAGAGGAGCCGATGAGCAATTCTTGGGTGACGGCAACGACTCAAAGAAGAATGATGATCCTACACATCACGAATTCACCAAGGGCTGTAAGTCCTTGAAGCCTTTCAAGTCAGAGGTAGCCTGATGAAAGTACAGCTGGCGGACCTGCTGGAGATGCGCATGCTGGACACAAGGGCTCTGACCCATCTGCTCGTATGTAGTCTTTCAAAAGAGTACTTCCTCAAGCTGATGGTTTGCGGCCAGTCCATGGCAGCTCTACCGAACTCCCACCGCAGACTACCAACCAGCAGGGAGGCGGTATGCTTGCTTCCAACGACAATGTCAAGGCGGAACGCAACATCAACCCAGGTAAGCTCATCGTCATCTTTTCTTTCGATTCTCACTGCTTCCTCACAGGCGGATTTTAATTCAGCAACCGGACAATAAAATGTAGCCTGAGCGTTAAAAGAGAAATGATATGATATTGTTTTGCTTTCTTTATCTCGGCACAGATGATATTCCTATGCAAAGTGGTATCGAGTGTCCACTGCCCTGCCCATGCTCGACTCTTAGCCTCGATCCGACCATGCCAGTCAATCATTGTGATTCTTGCACTTCTTTGCTGATCTTTTGTAGTTCGCTGACGAATGAGAGACCTGTGCAGAGAACATAACACGCATGAGCCTCAACTCAACATGAACATGTGCGACGCACCCCAGCTGGAAAGGTAAAGACCTGCTGTCAGCGCAATACAACCAGAAGAGCACAGATACGTACAAGATGGAAGTGTATTTGTTCACTGTAAGACCATGATCAGGCCATGCGGAAACAGCATAGTCTAGGCAAGCTCACCATAATTGCTCAGCTTGGTGTAATTCGAGCTTCGTGTGTCTTCGTCCAGCGTAACAGCAGCGTGGATAGCGTTAGCCACTTCTGCAATGTTCCACTGTTATACAAAGTCAGCCTATACTAAGCAGAAATAGAGAGAAAGGTACAGGATTGATGATGATGGACCCATTGAGCGAATGTGAAGCGCCGGCAAACTTTGTCAGCAGTATGAGCCAGAATCTGAGCCATGTTGTGGAAGACAAACCTCAGACAAGATCATGCTGCCCTTCCTTTGTTCCCTACGAACGCAAGAAAAATGCTCAGCTATAATGACAGCAAAGCAAGACGATCACGTACTGGCAAGCGATATACTCATAGCTAACCAAATTCATACCATCCCTCGTACTGCTGACCAAGCACGCATCTCCGAGCGCATACAAAGCACACAGCTCATCAAAAGTCACGCTCTTGTGCATGAAATGAATCGGCATGAATTCAATCGTGCCAAAACGACCGTTGATCCGTCCGACCAATTCGTTGACTGCCGCTCGTAAGCTTTGGTATTCCTCTACATCTTGTCTTGAAGGTACAGCAACTTGAACGAGAACGACTTTGCCTATCCATTCGGGATGTTCATCGAGAAAGACTTCGAGGCCATGTAATTTCTGCGGAACACCTTTGATGTAGTCCAATCTGTCGACGCCCACAATGACTTTGACGCCTTGGAAACGTTTCTTGAGTTGTTCGATGCGTGCAATGACATTTTCTTTGGCTAGGTTGTCGGTGAATTGCGCTGGGTCAATGCCAATCGGGAAAGTGCCAACATGAGCATAGCGGCCATCGAACTCGACACCTGTCAGATAAGACCCCCTCAGACACGATAGCTGTCTGGCAGGTTCCTCCACTGACCGTTCGGCATGGTAGATAGACCCAAGATTCTAGTGCAACTTGACAAAAAGTGCCTTGCGTAATCGTAGGTATGGAAGCCAATCAAGTCGCAGTGGAGAATACCGAGCAGAATCTCTTTTCGGACAGGCAAGATCCTGCGAATCATGGCACTTATATCAGAGTCATTCTGAAAAAGGAAGCAACACAACTCGCCTAAAGATTTCCGAACTAGGAAAAGGCGTATGTAAAAAGAAACCAATAACGACATTCTCCTTTTTCTCGTAGCTCGAAGTTGAGATTGTCCTCGTTCTCGCTGCATGCACCAGGTTATTGTCTGGATCTTGGCTTTGAACCCATGAAGCGCTTCTTCGTGCTGGAGATGCCCTCCATGATGCGGCTGAAGCTACAGAGGGTGAACGACCTTTGCCTGAGCGGAAAGTACGTGCTTGATCTTCTAGTGAACCGGCGTAGAAAGTACTTTTGCCATCCAGTAGGCGACGGAGCATTTTTGGTAGCAGCATCACTGTGAGATCCCGTTAGAGGTTAGCGTCAAAAAGCAACCTCTTTCGTGGCTAACAATGATAGTCCTGTACCCAGACTAGATCACCTGATTTGCAAATGTTCATGACGGCTTCAGCGAATTTAGCGTTAGCTTCTCGATAAGCCATCCAATCCGTCTCATCGAAAAGCATTTGATCGTTGTCTGTGCGAGAGACTTAGCATACCATCTGCATGCAGAAGAGAAGCTTAGTGTACGCACGGTAGTGAAACAAAGGCCAAAGGATGGAATTTGAGAACCCGTTATAGTGACGATCAGCAATCTCATCGGAGAGGAAGACAGGCGAGCAAGAGTGTTCATCCATCAATCGTTTCGAAAGACCTTCGCGTTCTGCTTCTGGTACGTCTAGTCCTGTACGCATGTAAAGGCTACGGAATCAGAACAAGTCTGACTGGCGGGACGTTAACCGTACCTGGCCATCCAATCCAAGTAAAGTCTGTGTCCGAAGAATCTTTTGAGCAGCTAGACGCAGCAAACAATGTATTCCGACGCACCCATCTGTTTCTTTGCACCACTCAAAGCAGATACCAGCCCACCAGAAGAAAGCTTAAAGTTGTATGTTCCATCATGATTTCTGGAAATGGTGACTGGTAAGCGGTTCGAGATGATAATGAGCCTTCCAGGGTGTTGAGCGTCTACACAAGTCTGGCTGAGCGTTGATGCAGCTGTAGGAAAGGGAATAGACAGACCTATTTGAGGCAGGACAGTCGTTTTTGCGTGTATTTGCTCTGGTGTGACTGTATTGGACCTTGCATGAGAAGCTCCTCTATGACCAGCTTTGGTACTCTGGAAAACTGACATTCTGCCATTGGAATACCGCTTGCTGGCCCTGCGAACGCTGTAGTCAGATCTGCTTGCAGTGTTTCATAAGGACAAGACGTACGAGCGTTGTTGCCTGTGACGGGAGGTGTAACTGCTTCAGCCTTTGACTGTTATGAGTGCGCATCCACCACGTCTACCAATTGAAAAGGAAGGACTGACAGGATCCATTTGCTGTGTTGTGCTGCTATACGAGAGAAGAGAACACCTGTTTGGCTGGCTGCAGTGAAGAAACGAAAACGCGCTGACGTACAAGACAAGGCAACCGGGAATAAGCATGGCAGACCTTACGTCCTCTATCACAGCTTTACTGGCGACGCAAGACTTGCCTATCACAGCTGAAGAGCTTCTGCGTCTCTTATGCGCTGAAGAAACACCGAATTGCAATTATCCTAGCGACTTGAACAAAGTGGAAGCTGCTCTGCGTGCACTGCCCGATGTCAAGTCATCGCATGATCCTATGGCCGTCCTACCTGCGAAGAAGCGCTCCTCGTCTGTCGCGTTCGAATCCCTCGATCAAGCGCTTGACATTCTACCTCGCCGGAAACGACGTCTAGATACTTTGATTCGCGAAAACGTCAGCCCTATGCTGTCCTTGTGCTCTTGACACGCAGCTAAGGATGATACGGAATGTACAGTTTCAGAACTTTCAAAACGACTTTGCAGAAGTCTGCCAACACTCGACGCGACCTGATTGTCTACTCGCAGAGGGGCAGGACTATGAATGCCCTTTCATCCATTTTCAAGTCATCCTGCAAGCCCATACCGAACCTTCTTTAGGGGATTGCTCCTACCTCAACACTTGTCATCGACCTGATACATGTCGATACATCCAGTACGACGTTCTGGACCCATTTCGGCATTCGGCTGATGTGGACTTTGACGTCGTACAGTTATGAATTAGAAGATCCAGGTCCTACGCGAATTATCCTCGAACGCAATGCGGAACGGGAAAAGAAGAAACGCCAGCAAGGAGATCATCTACCTCGCACGAACGGCATAACACCAAGTCTGAAGATTACTGAACCTGTGAGGCCTTTTGCTGATGTGCTCCCCTCCGAGCTGATCAGGAAGTTGGCCTTACAGCTACCACCCCAGTGGATTGAATGTGATTTGCGAAGTCTTGATCCGACTGCGCTCGGTCATTTCGATGTAGTCATGGCTGATCCACCTTGGTATGTCCATCACTTGTACTAACATTACCCGAGCTGATTTCTTTAAGGGATATCCATCAATCTTTACCCTAGTCAGCTTCCATGCGGCAGATCAGTATCATATTGATTAGGGCTCCTGGTAATTGACAGTGGCACGATGTCAGACGATGAAATGCGCTCTCTACCCGTACCTACATTACAGAAAGACGGTGGTTTGCTCTTCCTTTGGGTAACGGGTCGAGCTATGGAAGTGGGCAGAGATTGTTTAGCTGCTTGGGGGTGCGTTTGGCTGTCAGTTGAGACTTGTCTCATGATTGGTACCGAATAACGCACAGATACGAGAGGATAGAAGAGATTGTTTGGATCAAAACGAGTCAATTGCAGCGGTTAATCAGAACTGGTCATTTCCCTCCTTGCTGCTATCTCTCTGCTTGTACTAATAGCTCGAGTGCAGGTCGAACGGGTCACTGGCTGAATCACTCCAAAGAGCATTGTCTGGTAGCATACAAGAAACCGGCTTCTACTTCTTTACCTACTACCGCATCTAGAGCGCTGGATGGGAGTTATCCTGCCTTGTCGTGGGCGAACAAAGGGCTGGACACGGATTGCATTGTTGCGCAAGTCAGGGAGACGAGTCGGTGAGTGCGAATGGCTGCTTCAGACTAGCTTTGTTTCAATCCGTGCGCGCTTGCAGAAAACCAGATGAGATTTATAAGCTCATCGAAAGGCTTTGTCCATCTGGCAAACGACTTGGTGGGTTCCACTTCTCTCGCTTGTTAGTTGATAGCTTATGATGTGCGATAGAGCTCTTTGGTCGAATGCACAACACTCGACCAGGCTGGTAAGCTACTTTTCCGTTTCGAGAATGCTGCGGCTGACCAATTTACAGGCTGACACTAGGCAATCAGTTGGAAGGACGATCGCATATCGAAGACGAGTCGATAAGGGAAAGATGGAATGCGCGACATCCAGATTATCCTTTGTAACGATCTCTAATGCAATACCATGAGAGGAAAATTGCCTTGTCAATGAAACCCTCAAGTTATTCTTCTGGACGATTCGATGTGTAGTGTGCAAAGAACAGGAGCCGAATGCATTGCTCAGACTATATTCTGACTAAGGTCTACACATACGGATACTGGACGCTACAACTCGTTACAGCGCTCTGCGACGCACGTGTTAGACCAAACAAAGCATGAGCCGCACGAGATACTGCATAGTCTGAGCTGCTTCAAGCCTATTTGGGCGGAGGCTTGGGCTTGCTGCCTCCGTCGTTTGGCTGGCTACCCTCTGGTATTGGTTTCGGCTTGTTGTCAGGCATGGTAATGCAGCTAACCTTCCAACTATAAGCAATTCAGGTGTTCAAAGCATGCAAGCAAGGTCATACCTGGTTTCTGAAGGAAGCAGCTTGGAGCCAGCAAGAAGGAAGCTGGTTCCGCTTTTATGGAGCAGCTAAGAAGGTTTGACTGGTATACAGCCGCATGAATAAAGCCAATAAGTGAGAGTTGGCACTGCCCGCTTATCACCGAGAGCTTGAAGTGCATAAGCGATACAGTAAGCTAGTATGACGGGGATAGCAAGGAGAAGCACAGCCAAAGCGAGACAGTATATAGCTGTTAAGAAGAAGAGGGAGCACTGCAGGCGGTGCGGAGCGAAGCGATGCATGATTGCAAGAAGAAGCCACGAGAAGACGATGTGCATGGAGCAAATGACAGGCTGGAATAGCGAAAGATGGCAGCGCGAGACTGCAATGGATCGGAGAGAAGCTCTATTTGACATTTTCAGACCCGACATACTACAGATACAAGAGCCAACATACAACAGACAACTCATACAGTCCAACTCGACTCGCCCACAACGATCCCAACCCCAACCCCTGATCTCATTCTAAATTCTGAGCTCAAAGTCCAAGCGTTGCTCATGGCTCAAGACCGAGTGCGCGGGCTCTTCTGACAGCTGCATTAAAGACAAAGGCAAGCGTATGATTACTGCCTTGTTGGTGTGCCCACTGCTGGGATGCTAAAGCAACGCGATCAAGAGCAGATTGCGGCAGCGAGCGACGAAGCGATGCCAGATGAACAAAGCTGGAGTCTTCTTCTGAGCAAGTGCAAGCTGAAGCGGCTGATAGACCAAATTGAGCGAGCTGAGCATCGGTGAGACCCCATGCGGCAGGCACATCAAAGTCGCAATCCATGTCATCCTCGTCGTCTGACCATGATGAGCTGGACTGGTAGGTCGCTGGTGCTGTAGCAGTGCAAGTGCAGATTGATTGCGAGAGTGGTGATGCTTTGAAAGTGAATTGTTTGCGGAAAGCGACCGGCGTAACGACTTCTGGCATAGGCACATAGGTACGAGCGACTTGATTCTGGTCGAGAGGTAGTGCAGCGAGACGACGATCTTGACTGAAGAGCTGGAGGCGAGCTTGCTGAAGCTTGAATTGAGCATCGCGTCGGCGTCTTTCGCAGTGAGCTTGTTGAACGCGCTTGGCTGCAAGTCGTAGTTCGGTGCGGAAGGCGGCTGAGAGCTGTCGAGGASGTRATGCGAGCTYCTTAGGCGATCGAATTTGTTTRAGCGAAAATGAAGCGGCAGCRACGAAATGGTAGACGATGTTTTGAGCTGCGGCAGTCTTGAGCGATGGACGGCATACGCCAGATTGACCTCGACGAAGTTGGCGAGTGGTAGACAATGTGCGCATAGGACCGGTGGAGGCCTTGTCGGGGCAAGCAATCATTGAAGACATGTTTGATAGTTTAGATATGACAAAGACGCGTTTTTTTTTTGGATGGAGCGTATGATTTGACAATGCTGGTAGAGAACAAGAAGAGAAGGGCAGGGCGAGCGCGGTTTTGATCAGCCTAGGCACATCAAAGTAGGCATCTTGCGAATAGGGCTGTCGACTGGAATGTGTCGAAAGGACGTGTTTGTAAGGGCTCTTGGAGATCAGAAATAGCCAAGAAAGCGTTGTCGAATTATGCTAGATCCAGGGATTGACATGAGTACAATAGGCAAGCAGTCCTCGAGGCAGAAAGGACGCGTTTTGAGCACGCAGGTATCTCAAAGCCTGCCCGTGGTATCATAGAGCATGCAAGTATAAGAATGTAGGGTATATCGGAGACTAGCTCGTGGTCAGCGGTCAAAATTCATCGTCCCAGCGTAATATTTTTGGACGATATCTTGCTCGAACAGCTGATTAATTTGCGCGTCCTGCTGCCCATGCAGCCAAGTACAGCCGTCTTGATCACCTTCGAAGGCAGCGAACCGCTCCTCATCAACCGCAGTCTGTCGCTAGCGGAAACACTCTCTTCAGCCGTAGGAGATTTTGGGCTGCCGTGTGCTGTGCGAGACTATGGTCTGAAATACGAGGGTCACCTGCTAGCGCCGTCGTATTGGGATCTTTTACCCAAAGACTATATACCGCCCTTGGAAATTGTTAGCAAGATCAAGGCTCCCGCTTCGCAATCAGCTGCAGCAAGCACATCCAGCAGTGTACATGGTCCTTCTGCATCCGCTGATTCAGGCAGACCTGGCGCTTCACCGCCTAAAGTTACAACCTCCAATCCTCCAGCAGACCGTACAGCAACCGCATCACAACAGCCTGTTGCTTCTACTTCAGGTTTTCAAGCGGCCATCGCACAGGTTGCGCGGAAGAAGAAAAGGCCAGCTACAGTTCGTCCACCACCTTTTTCCGCGCGGGCATTCTAAACAAACGTGTATAGAATGCACTTGATGGCTCAGTCCCTACAAAGCAAAGCCGAAAATCCCATCGCCTAGACAACAACGCCATTGAGTTGACACCGAACGTCGAGATTCAAGTCCCTATGACAACCAGGTCAAACGTCAAAGGCAAATACAAGAAGAGACCTGCGGGAAAGACCGGCCAGTCCGCCAGCGCTACAAAAGATGCCCATGAACCGGTAGTCGCAGAAGAGGAGATTCTAGCGCCTGATACGGAAGAAAGATGTGTCGAAAAGATAGCCAAGTTGAAGGAGGCGGAGGAGGAGCGAATCGATCAACTCTCTCCTAGGTCATGCTTTGAAATGGAAGAAGGCAAGCGAAAGCAACATGGAATCCTGCTACAATCCCCACAACCGATATCAACCCAGTATTCCAAGATCAAGTGCTATACTCCATTCGGTCTTTATATGATCATTATGACGCACGACTCGGAAGTGTATGCAATACAAGACATCTTGAAGCAAGCACTGCCCAACGTGCGCGATTGCAAGATCCGTTGGCGAGGCACAATGGTCGAACAAGCAGTCCATGAGCTCTGCGTTGAGGACACAACATGCGAATCGTGGCACTACAATGGCAAAAATGAAGAGGTTGCACTAGATCTATACTGTGATGGGGAAAACGAGCCGAGACCGTGGTGGTGAGGCACCCAACTCCTGACTGCATGGCTTCAGACTAATGAATTTTCCAGCGTGGCTACGCTCAAGTGTACGGAAGGGAGCGTCGGGTGGCAAGTTACTGATTGCTCCTCTGCACTCATGTTTGGCTTACTATGGTCAATTCAGCGAGAATGAAACCTGTCCTTTCGCCAAGAGAAGAGAACGACATACCGCTGCGGATTGTACGTTATTTGCATATTGTAGCACCACTCTTACTCAAGTCGGTAATGTATAGCGTCTATTCTGCCAGGGTTTTTGTCTGGGGCAGCCAGCAAACAATTTTCGCCCACGATCAGGTCCTTCAACCCAGGGATGGGCTTAGCGAGCGAAGAAGACGTTTGGTTATGAGATTGCAAGAATCTCACGCGATACACTGCACTGATGGGCGCGACAACGGCTAGCTACGGGTTGTCCATACAGCAGTAAGCCTACCAATGCCCTTAGTCTACACCTACTCATTGCCTTGCAGACACATGCTGTCACAAGAGATTGTTAGCCAAGGCCAAGTCGGCCTGTCTGCGAAAGTAGGTCAAGCAGCTGGACGGCATTAGGGCGGTACAAGACGCGTTTTATCGCTCATCAGGCTTGATGTAATGTGTGTCAGCGTTATTGCAGTAATCTAGATAAGAGTGTAGAGCATGCCCGAAAGTTGACTACCCCAACATCTGGATCAGTTCAATAAATTTAGGCGCAGGGTGCTCTTCAACCATTTCCTCAGCTTCAACGCTGCAGACTTCACAGACACCTTCAACACAATCCATGGCGTCTCAGACTGGTCTGGTTTCCAGCCTGCTGAACGGCCTGAGCAATGGCACAAACGGCATAACGCATGACAATACTCGACCTTTGGTGCTCTCTTACATCCCAACCGGCTCTCGAGTCCATCTACCAGTGCCAGAAAAGAACTATGTCGCTGCTGAGATCCTGCGAGACGTCTTTACAAGATTTTTGGACGACAATGAAGACGCCAAAGTCGCACTCGCTTTCGACGAAGTGGACACGTCTGCAGACGACGAAGAAGAGTCTGGTAACGACAGCAAAGCGAATCAAGCTAAAGCGCAGCTGAAAAAGGACCGCCAGCTGGTTCTGCTTTCTCTCTTTTTACGTCTCGTCTCCAGCCCAGCGCAGACTAGCTCGCACAAGAACGCCCGTGCTGAAGCCAACATCTCAATACTGAGAGCTGCAGTCAATCATTTAGTGCAAGCTTTCTTGCAACCTTCCGGTATCGACATTCATGCACTTGCATTCAAGCTAGACACCGAGCAGAGAAGAATCGTCATTAGAAGCTTCTTCGAGGCTAGAACGGTCTTAGAGCAGAACGGCCAACTCAATGTTGCCTCTGGCCCTATCAGCAAGCTTCTCACTGGCAGTCAAGGTCAAGCGGTCATCCATGCTGTCTTCGGCGGACAAGGTACAAATGAGGTCTACTTTGATGAGCTTTCCGTGAGTGCACTATTATGTCTATCGCCATTTGCTCATAGTAGCACAGAGTCTTTATGCACTATACGCTCCTCTACTTACCGACATCCTCGCGAAAGCTACCGACGTCTTGTCAGGTTTAGCCGAGAAAAGCAAGGCCACTCTCCTCTACCAGCATTCGCTCTTACCACTTCCATGGCTCTTATCTCCAGAGTCTCGCCCTCCTACAGCCTATCTCGCTTCTTGCTCTGCATCGCTACCTTTGATCGGCCTGACCCAAATCTGCCAGTACATCGTTACTGCTCGAGTACTTGGTCTGTCGCCAGATGAAATGAGGAGCAAGCTTTCTGGTGCGACTGGGCACAGTCAGGGTGTTATCACTGCTGCTATCATTTCGCGAAAAGTCGATGGCAACACTTGGGCTGGATTCGCGCAGAATGCTTGCGAAGGATTGACCTTGCTCTTCTACATTGGCATGAGAGGGTGGGTCTGCTTCAATTAGGTTGAAGCTATCTTAACATGTCCACCTCGTTTACAGAACGGAAGCCTTCCCGCCTCGCTCTGTAGCCCCAGCACTTGTGAAAGACTGTGTGGATCAAGGAGAGGGTATCCCTACACCCATGCTGGCAGTCACTGGTCTCGCCAAAGCATCACTCCAAAAGACCATTGATCAGACCAACGGCCATCTTTCGTCACAAGGCAAAGGCACAGTCCACATCAGTCTTCACAATGGTCTGAAAGCGGTCGTCGTCACTGGACCACCCGCAAGCTTGGTCGGCCTGGTCTCCCATCTCCGCAAAGGCAAAGCAGAATCCGGCAAAGACCAGTCTAAAATCCCTTACTCGAAGCGATTGCCTTCTTTCTCTATCCGTTTCCTACCTATTCCAGTACCGTACCACTCTATCTACCTCGAAGGCTGCACCAAAAAGGTCATCGAAAACGATATGCCCGACGCTTCCTTCTGGGACCGCAAACAGCTCGAAGTACCAGTCTTCAACACTGAAGATGGTACAGATCTTCGCGACGAGAATGCCAGCAATTCCAATCTTCTCACGGACCTGTGCGACCAAATCTTCACTTCTCCTATTCACTGGGCGGTCGCTACCAACTATCCAGCAGACACCACACATGTGATCGACTTTGGTCCAGGCGGAAACAGCGGAATTGGTAGCTTGACAGCTCGTGAGCGAGAAGGCACAGGCGTACGAGTCGTCTTTGCGAGCGGAGGAACAGCTGGGCGAGGTAATGAAGAAGTATACGATGCTCAGAAAGTCCGCTACGAAAGTCGTTGGGAGGAGAAGTTCGAGCCCAAGTTGGTCAAGACTGGAGATGGACGCATCCATCTCGACACGCCTTTTTCTCGTCTGCTCAGCAAGCCGCCTCTTATGGTTGCTGGTATGACGCCTTGCACTGTCCAGACTGGCTTCAATGCAGCTTTCCTCAATGCTGGTTATCACGGAGAATTGGCTGGTGGAGGCCACTACAACGAAAAGGCTCTGAGGGCAAGAGTTGCCGCTATTTCTGCCGAGCTTAACACCCCGGGTATTGGTCTGACGCTGAATGCGTTGTACATCAATCGTAAGTGATTTTCTTTGCGATAACATGTCAGCTCAATACTGCATTCAATGCTATAGAACGCCAATTTACCTTCCAGGTGGGCTGCTTTCACTCGTTGTGGGAGCAAAGGACTGATTATTTGTCGCGCAGTTCCCTCTCTGGTGTCAGATGAAGAGAGAAGGTTTGCCAATCGAGGGTCTTTGTGTCGCGGCCGGTATCCCAAGCGCAGACAAGGCTGCCGAAATCATCACTGCTCTTCGAGAATCCGGTATCAAGCATGTCAGCTTCAAGCCTGGATCAGTCGAGGGAATCCGTCAGGTCGTTAACATCGCAGCCAGCAACCCTGATTTCCCAGTCATCATGCAATGGACTGGAGGTCGTGCGGGTGGTCATCACAGTTGTGAAGATTTCCATCAGCCGATGCTCGCTACATACGGTTCCATCAGACAATTTCCCAACTTGATCTTGGTCGGCGGTTCCGGTTTCGGCAATGTAGAAGACGTCTACCCTTACTTGACTGGAGAATGGAGCAAGCAGTACGGTGTCCAGGCTATGCCATACGACGGTTTCCTCTTTGCCAGTCGTGTTATGGTCGCAAAAGAAGCCCACACCAGCACGTCTGTCAAACAGCTCATCGTCGACGCTCCCGGTGTTGGAGATGACAAGGTAAGCTAGCGTCTGGCCCAAGTCTTGTGACGCGAAACTCAACCATTTCTAGTGGGAGCAAACATACGACAAGCCAACCGGAGGAATTTTGACCGTTACGTCGGAGCTTGGTGAGTTCTCGGTCTGCTACATGTGATCGTCTACTGATTTCTTTCTGACAGGTGAACCCATCCACAAAGTCGCTACTCGCGGTGTCAAGCTTTGGAGAGAGTTCGACGACACTGTCTTTGCTCTTCCTCGAGACAAGCAGGCAGCCTGGCTCCAGCAAAAGAAGGACTATGTCATTAAGCGTCTGAATGCAGACTTCCAGAAGGTAAATGCTTTTTTGGGTTCGTAATTCTAGGATAAGGACTAACCGAATTTTGCAGACATGGTTCGGCGCGAAAGATGACGGAACTGTCTGCGATGTCGCCGACATGACCTACGGCGAGACTCTTCGCCGAATGGTCCGCTTGATGTACGTCAAGCATCAGTCAAGATGGGTGGATCGGTCTCTCCGTGACCTTGTTGGGGATTGGGTTCGCCGGATAGAAGAGAGGTATTTGATATCGCGAAACAGTGCAGCATATGCTAAGACTGCTCTGCAGAATATCTCAAGTTCAGCCTGGATCTAAAGTCAACTCAGAACTGCAAAGCTTTGTCGAGCTAGAAGATCCCTTCAGCTTTATGGACCGCTTCTTCAAGAAATACCCAGCAGCTAACACTCAATTGCTCGCTGCTACCGATGCCCGGTACTTCTTGGCGATATGCCAGCGCCCTGGGCAGAAGCCTGTACCTTTCATTCCTGTTCTCGATTCTACTTTCTCCGTGTGGTTCAAGAAAGACTCTCTGTGGCAAGCAGAAGACATTGACGCTGTGTTGGACCAAGACCCGCAGCGTGTATGTGTCCTTCAAGGTCCTGTTGCCGTGAAGCACTCGACGATAGTAGATGAGCGTATGTCGTATTTTGCGGTTCTATCCCTGTGCTCACATCTACCCCAGCTGTCAAGGACATTCTGGGCAACATTGAGAATGGTCTCATCTCCAAGGTCCTTGAATCAAAGTACGGCGGAGATGAAAGCAAAATTCCGACAGAGTCATACCTCGCTCGCAAACCGACAGTGTCTGAAGCTGCTGTTGTCAACACCTATGGCATCAAGCACAGCACGACACAAGGGCCGGACGGCTCAACAATACACGTCTATGACATCTCGTCAGAGCTTCCGCCTCATGGAGAGTGGCTTGACACTCTGGCTGGACCAAAGTCGAACTGGTTGAGGGCGTTCTTGACCAGCATATCGATTGTTCAAGGGTCAAAGGTAGTGGAGAACCAAGCCGCCCGGGTGTTTGCACCTAGGCCGAAGCAAAGAGTCAAGATTGTCTTCGGGAGTGATGGAAACCCATCGAAAGTGGAGGTAAGCTGCACAGTGCTTTGGCGAAAGCATACACTGACCGAGAGCTCGTCATTAGGTCTTTGGTGCAACGAGAAGCTAGCGAGTCATTCGGGAAGGTTCATGCGGACGATCGCTTTTAATTTAGACATTGTAAAAATTCATTAGGCATACCAAAATCACAAAAGGTCGTCATAGAAGTTCAAATGGAAACCAGGGTCAAAGATAATAGTGCATGACGATACATTGCATCCGACTAAGTGCATTGTTTTTGTGTTCCCTTCTACTTCTGAGTAACAAACATGTCAACAAACGTGGACACCTTTGTCTTTTCCAGCTGGCTCTGATTGGCGGTAAGCTCGAGGATGGATTTGACGTGGTCGGCAGAGAAATGCGGTTCAAGATGCCTCTTGAACTTGGCTTCCAATACAGGTGTTCCTGGAGAAGGAAGCAAGGGAAAAAATGAGAACACCGCAATCACTGCTGATGACTTTGCAAACGTACCTTCCTCTCTTCTGTTCTTGTGACCGATCGGGTATTTGACCTCAATCTCTTCCATCACTGTGCCATCATTCAGAGTGATCTGCAGAGCGTTACCTATACGCAATGGCGTCAAAGATGAAGGAGACAAAGATGCAGAGCAGGTGACTTACCGATAGATCGGGATTCTGGGTTGTGGTAGTCCTAGAATAAGGCATCAGCCGGTGTGCACTGGGTCCAACAGTTTCAAATACCTCGCTGAAGTGCTTATCTTCAACACAGTACATCTTGGCACGAAGTTCGTCGATCTTTGGGTCAGCAGCAACTTCATCCGAGTACTATGGATGTATTAGTATTGAGCTGCTAGCTTGCTTGCATAACACCATACATCTTCGGTTGTGAGTCTGCCGTAGATCAAAGGAATGGCGACCATATACTGCCAAAGATGTGATCAACGCTTCAATAAGCGCTGACAGAAGACGCTTACCTGGATGGTGTGGTCACGGTCAGCAAAGTTGTCAAGCTTGCCCTTTTTGTCGATGATACGGATCTAGAGCACTATGAGGGGTGATTGACAGTAAGGGGAATGTACTTACGGCAGCTTCTTGAGTTCGTATCCTGATCTTTTGGCAGATGCCGATCAGTCAGCATACACGATGTGCAGAAATCAATCGCGGCTCACTTCTTTGATGTCATCACTGGTCTTGCCCATCTCCTTGAGCTTGGCATTCAGGCGAAGGGCACATTCGACGGCCTGTCATCTCCTTGAGCTCATTGAAGCAAGCGTCTAGTCGACCACATACTGTCTGTGCATGGAACTCGCTGTTGCCCATGTCAGCAAAAGCATACGGCATAAGGGTATGAGCTCACGCAGGGAACGAAATCTGTTGTAAACAGCAGATCAGCGGGAGCTCAATCTGACAAGGAATATCAATAGGCTTGCCTTGAATAAAATGTTTTCCATGATGCTGTTGCTTGCGTCAATAAATTACGACAACTTTCGATTGTCAACGCACTAGGCTGGATAGATAAGAAGCTTGTGAGCCAAAAACAACATGCACCATCGAGAACCTACATCCGTATGGTCTCTGGAACTTGAAAGGCTGTCCCTTGAACAGAACATCGTAGAAACCCTGGCGACATTCATTCTCAGCTGTTGATGTCGGCAACGTTGCTCCAGACTTACCCAGGTCTTTGCGGTCAAACTACAGAGCGTAAGCTTCTCCGGTACCAGTCAGAGGGGCTGCACTCACGCGGTAGGGTAACCCATCTCTCCTCGCTTAACAGTCATGGCAAGGTTAACAGCTCTGCTGCACGCATCACCGGCAGCCCATGATTTACGCGAACCAGTGTTTGGCGAGTGTCTGTAATAAAGTCAGGTTGCTTGCTTTCACAGCGCAGTATGACAACTGACCTGTAGGTACGTAGAGATTGACCGTCGATCCAGGCGTGACTGACAGCGTCGATAGTCTGATTCAAGTTCAAGCCGAGCATCTTGGACACCACGCTGGAATTGATAATCAGCAGATGCATTCGTCGTAATTGCACGGCTTACGCAGTGGAAGCGACCTGTTGGCTTTGTCAGATATCCGAAGCGTGCAAAAGAGCGTCTGACTTGCCTTGACGAGAACGACGTGGTCTAGACCAACTCGGTTGAAGGAGTTTTCGAGCGCTAGACAACCTTGAATCTCGTGAGCCATGATCATGCCGGTGCTGAGTATATATCAGAGCCTATCTGCAATCCAAATTTGGGCTGCTCACAGAACGTCCTTGACAGTGAGGTCAGAGCCAGATCGAGAAAGGTAGTCTGCGACGGCCAAAATAGCTCCTAGGTTGTCCGAAGGGTGCTGTCAGGAACACAGCTTGATCAGAGATTGACTGATTGCTTAGTGATCTACTTACGCCCCACTCTGCGGCAAGCCAGCAGTCCTGCAGGCTCTTCAGCTATCTCAAAAAGGAATAGCGGTCAAACATACATTGAAGTCCAACCAACGAATCTGAGTTCCAATAGCGAAAGCGGCTCTGATAGGGTCCATCTGTACGTCCCTCGTTCAGCTCAATACCCTTTCAATCTCTGCGAAGCTCGCCTGGAAATCGGTACCCGGAACTTTGGCTCCATTTGGTACAATAGTACCCTCTACGACTGGAGCCATCAAGTTGCGGCAGTTTTCACTGACACGCAGGCCCTCAAGACCACAACCAAGTGTATCTATTAGACAAAGACGAGCGGTATTGTACGCCAAGCTGCTGTCGACCTATCGAAAATGTCGATCAGCAGGGAAGCTACAGTAGCATTTTGCAGAGTCATACATTGTATTCGTGCACGTATTTTGCGCTGTAACACCGGATAAAGTTCAGCTCCATGTGATGAAATTCGAATGCGCAGACATACATGTCGACTAGAACCTGGTCAGGAGGTTGGCGAGCAGCATCCTCTCCCTGATGGTGTGCCATGGTCTTTGCAGAAGTGTGGAAAGTCGAAGCTTGAACGGTTTGCGGAGCCCTCGAAGCTGTTTTGAAAGCAAGAGAAGCGCTTTTGGTAAAGGCTGCGGGTGTGATGGGTAGGGATTTCTTGATGCGTAGAGCACGTCTAGAGGCTTGAAGCATCGCTTTGTCGAGTCGGAAGATGGTCAAGTCTGAATAGCCAACTGTTTGAAGCCGGGTAAATCTCGTCCCGCGAAGTGCTCGGACCGTCCATGTACAGACACGGCGGGCAAAGCGAAGTCACTTTTCGAAAAGTGACTTCAGGTCACCTGACTTTGATTTTACGTAATCACTTTTGTTTATTCGAATCAACATCTCAACCGCGTCGGCCACCTTCAGAGAGCCTGACTTTATGGAGTTCTGTAACTGCACAAGTCCGACTCTCGCTTCTGGTGCTAGAGTACAAGTAAAGTAAAGCAAGGCATACAATTCGTCATAAGGGCTCTGTACAAAGCAACTATTACTTGCGACTCGAAGCTATCTCCATTTCTCTGATCTTCTCTTGTCTGATTTAGGTTTACAGGGTCAGCGGACGTTGTGACAATATAAAGAGAAACGCACTCTGCAGCATATTGGCGGTCATATCCAGCCAGATCCTCCTTGACAGCCTTGAGCTCGATCCTGACTTCTTCGAGTTTGGCAAAATCTCCCGCTTCATTCCTACCAACAAGGTCAGTTTGGATCAGAGCGCTAGAGAGACGCAACTCACAAGCTGAAGTATTTCTTAAGTAAATGCGCTTCCCTGCTCTTGCTGTGCTTCATTCTTTTCTTCAGGCTTTGCATTTCAGCTTTCACTTCCCGAATGTCGGCGGCAAGAATTGGATGTACTGATAAAGAGTACATTAGCGCTGTCCTGAAAGATACGAGCAGCTTACATGCCCTCCGCTTAGGAAAATTCGATCTCGCGTCAGGTCACCGCATGCACAGACTGGTATGCATACCTGAGGAGAAGTCTGAATCGCAATCAGCAAAGTGACAACAGCGAGATGTGACTTACATAGGGCACAGTACCGCTGGCAAGACCAACTACGGAGCTTCCCGAGCTTGAATTCGGTAAAGAGGGCGACCTCTCTTCATCTGGGTTGTGATAGCCCATGCGTATGTCGCTCTTTGTCTGACTGAGTAAGGTTCTGGCTGAGGAGATGGAACAGACCATAACGAAAACCAGAGATAATGAGTTGAAATTATCGAAGAGATTTAGGACAGAAAGCTGCTGGGGCGCTTTGCTTGCGCCGCGCACCGCGACGTCATCTTTGAAATGACCAAACATCCGATTGTGCATGTAAAGGAGGGACGATGCTGCTCCGAAAGGATTTGAATGAAAGGACAGAAGCTTGCTCAGCGTCAGACGCCGCACCCAATCTCGCTGCCGAGTCTGCGCAGCGGTGCAGCAGTAAGTGAAAGCTGGTAAGGCGCAATAGAGAGTATGATGTAGGCGTTTTGGACTGAAGCACCAAAACAAAACACAACTCAGAGATGTTAAAATTACGTTAGAATCAACAAATTTGATTCGCAAGGACACATGGAGAGCAGATACTTTTGTTCATATGCACACGAATACAACAAGTCTAAACGGTCTGAAAGTCCTATGTTCACTAATCGAATGTCCATAAGTGTTGTGTCCATAAGTGTTGTGGTATAGCGACAAAGCGTGCGAATGAATGCTTGTCGACAGTCTAGTGTAGGATGGTCGATGTCGGCCTTGAGTTGTTTGCATAGGCATTGCTGAGTACAACAGAGGACGGTCTTGAGTCAGACGATGCAGAACTTTGGAATCGGGGATGACTTGGAAAGCCAGTCTGTGTATAGCCGGGCTGTATGGAGTTGTCTTCCGGTATCGTTTGATCCATGCCTGACTGCCTATCGGGATCCGATAGTCGAGAAAGGACAGGGAAGGCCTTGGAATTTCGCTGAGAGCTTGATCGAGAGTCGACGAGCGTAGCAGCTGATTCACGCCAGGCGTTCGGTGCGACATGAGGTTGATCTTGTCCTGCTTCGGCCATCTGAGGACTGGTAGGATCCCTTATCGGCGCCTTCTTCTCTTCAAGATAGTGTGGGTTGGCATCGTCTTCTTTTGTAGCAAACATTGATGATCTCCGACGGTCGTTCTTGCTCTTGACGGCCCATTTGATGCCCAAGACTGCAAAGTAGCTCAGTATGTCCAGCATTGATCTGTACCGGGCAGACTTACTGAGCTGCTTGAGCATCACTGCTACAAGCACAAGGAACAGGACACTCTGGATGACCAGAATGACGATCCCGATCACCGTCCTGCAAGCTTATGAGTACAGATGCAGCCGTTTGACAACCCAAACTTACACAGCAATACGGTTGACATTCAATCGCTGGAGGAACGTGATGAGCAGACCATAGATGACCAGACGAGCGATCGAAAGAATGATAGTGAGCGCGTTGCTCCCTTTGGATTGATATGGTCGGACAGCGATGAGGAAGATAAGAATGAATGCTTCAATGACGATAAGTGGAATGAGCTGGACCAAAGGATGACGCTGTACGACGGAGTCCGATAAACACACGCAAAGCATGAAATCAGAAACGACAACGTACCTGTCCAGCGCCCACAAATACAGCTTGTACAAATAGCGCTAAGAACAATGGTCCGGAAGTGAACCACCATTTGTGCTTGTACTGCTCGAACAGAGGTGCCATTCGTCTCTGTAGCTTGCCAGAATATATCTCTTCCGTGCCATCGCGGCGTTTGCGACCGAATAGTAACAGACCGAAGATACCGAACATGGTAATGAGCAGTAAGGTGAAAGTGACTGCTGCGACGGTGACGAATGCCCACTGTCGCACTCATCAGTACTCATCAGTTTGAAAAGAGGTAATGACTTACACCGACAGTACCCTCGTAATGGAAGGTGAAAGCAGCCAGCAACACCAAAGGGCAGAAGATGACCATAACCCATCTCAGAGCATTCAAAGCAGCAAAATCGACCCAATGTTTGCGGGTGAGCGTCACGAAAGATGAGCCGCGCTTCTTCCTTTGCTGGTACGCGACGAGCATTGCGATCGCTCCCACAAGTATTACGAGAACAAGCATTATAGCCGCGAGGATGAGGAAGACAATTAATGACCTGGATGCAGATACAAGTGTCAGTCACCAATCGATGAAAACCAGCTAGACATACGTAATGAACAGCGTCGCGGGCGATAATCCAATTCGTTCCGCAAATTGTTCAATACCAGCCCTAGCACTATCGGCCGTACTACTCTGGACATCCTCCAAAGTATACGCTCCACTTGCCACTTGAGCATTGCCCACGGCATTGCTGATCCCGTTCGTCAATGCATTAATCGCGTTCGTTAACGAAATAGCATCTTCTTTCGGATCGTTCAGCCCGCCTGAGGAAAGAGCTTTCCGAAGAACGTTGTCTTCAACCGGTTGAATGTAAATTAACCCGAAAACCCAAGAGAAGTTTCGAGTAAAAGCTTGAAAGACGGCTGGATATTCGACCGATATCATGCCCGTGATGACGATATGTTGTAACCATGAAACGGCGGTAAATAGTCGATAGTCAGGACCGGAGAAGACGGCTGAGATAGGCCAGATGGAATTGATGAGGCAAATGATGTAGGCGATGATAATGACTCCGCCGACGGCCCATGAGACGTAATTGTGGTTGGTGGTGAGACCGTTAGAGAGGTAGGCGGTAAGACAAGCGGCTTCTAAGCCTGTCGCTTGGTCGATGATGGATAACCGCGCTCGTGCTAGATGCCCTGTCAGAGATGACTACCACCAGCTAAAAGCAGACGTACCTTCTAGATCCGGAAGATAGTAGGCGATAGAAGGTATTTGATCAGTAATGTCGCTGGATATCACATTCAGCCATGGTCGACAACCGATCGGAGAATCTTACTCGGGCAGAATATATGTAGCTGAACCATTGAAATTGTATACTGGAAGCGGGCAAAGAGTTCCTCCAGCCAGATTGCAGAGATCGATGGATACGTTGACAGGCTGGCGGAACTGATCAGCTCGGGCCTACATAGCCAACGACAAGTCGTTACCTCTAGACCGTATGCTACGAGATTGAGATTGATGGTTGCATCTACATTGTTTGCTATACTATTTGCAATGATCGAGACTGAACCAAAAAAGACCGGGATGAGCAAGGCGGTGAAACGGTTGCTATGAAAAGCTTACAATCGACCGTATGATCTATTTCGATCTATTAGCATGACAGTTTACTTGCATATCAGGGAAGAAGACTAACTGTCTGGATAGAAGCGAAAGTTGGCCTTCTCAAGCAGGATAAGCTGATTCTCGCCGCAGAACTCGACGCTTGATGCATAAATGACTTTGGCCGCAGTTGAGAGCGCTGGAAGTAGGCCTAGCAGAACCAGAGATAGAAATCGCATGTCCGAGAATCGCATTATATGTTGATTGGTGACTAATTCAAGCGCCGACCGAGCGGGAAAGTTGTAACGAGAGAGGACAGAAGACAGAAGAGAGGCGGACCAGCCGGAATCTTGTTGTTGGTTGATGAACAAGAGACTGCTGTTCTTATCGACCTTTTGACTTGTCCTTTGCCTTCACTGCCCGATTTTCAAGCTCTTTTAATCAATTTCTGCCAAACTCCCTTTGTATCGCGATGTCCAAGAGGGCGAGCGATCGTTGAGTGAGGGGTATAGAAGCTCGCTTGTTGAGGGTTCCAAGGGTATATACAAGTGACAGTCGAGGGCCAAGATGTGTAAGAGATCGTCATCGATGTGAAGCGGCAGGCTTATGTCACTTAAGACTTAAATACCATAATGATCTATTTATCTCCCATGGCTACTTGCTTCTCTCAGGCTGTTCAGCTTTGGACAGACAGCCCATCCACGATGAGGCTTGCTATATTACCACAAGGTACGCCTCTGCATCGCTCAAACGCGTCAAAATCTGGCTGAACGCGTCAAAAGAGCTATCCGCATCAAGAGAAGCGCAAAGTTTCTTGAGACTGCCTCATCCTCGTATTGTCCCTTCATATAGCGATATATTGTTGAGCTGAGACTCGCACAGGATCCAACCACGGCGCCCTGGTCCTCCCTTACACGTCCAACGAACCACCTCTACCTGACCTGACTCTGCCTGCAACTCCAGCACCGTCACGTAATTCCAGCTTTACGCAACAGGATGGTTTACTAGAAGTACAAGCTATCGCACCGCCAGATGCTCAGAAACGAAGCTGGTTCGTGGATGAGCAAGTCGTTTCTGGTGCGTTCAACCTTTCATCCTTTTGGTGCCTAATCTAAATGCGAAGAAGGGTAGATGGGAAACTATTCATCCTTACGCCCTTTGATCCAATGTTCCTACTAGTTGCTATATTACTCGCAACGCAGCAGAACCATTCGAATCGCTCGCTACCTTATTCTGACATCTTTGAAGATGCTTCTACTTCGTATCAGTTTGCTGAGCTAGACAAGGGTAAAAACAAGGAAGAAGACGAGGAGACGCGAGGTGCAGGTCAGGATGTAGTTACTTTCGGGAATTTACCTTGCGTACGAAGAGCTGCAGAGAGGGTTTGCGATGTTACAGGCATGTCTTTGCTCTCCTGCAACGTACCACGCTGACGTATTGGGCAGAAATCGCACCGGATCTGTTCACCTATCGACTGTCAATGTCAAAATTGCTCGTCATCCTACGAGCCAAAATTGAAAGATTGGGCACGGAAGAATGTTTCGCGTCTGATAAATTCCCGACTCTTGGTCGCTTGCTCGCTCGAGAAGGACTAGGCGACGGAGAGGGTATTGGAGCGGATGTAATGAAGGGTCAGTGAGCCAGACTTGGTTGAGGGAGATTGCTAATGACTGTTGCAGAGGCGAGGCAAAAGACTGCTTTGGATGTCATTATCAATTATCTACCACCTTCGATAGAGCAAGAGCTGAAGAACGCCTACGTGTAAGACTTTTCTGCATTTCAAAAATCGATGACTACTAATTTCGCCTGTCAGCTTCCCCGCTCTGCAAACCTACCTCGACAGAATCAACGTCGCCTCTTCACTCTCCAGCGATCACATCTCCGGTCTACCCACTCCACCGCCAGACGCAGGTCCATCAACAAAAAGCAAGCCCATGGCTGGGGCGAAAGGAAAGAAGAAGGCAGCGTCAAAGAACAGTAAAGGCGTTGATGCGCTTGCGAAAGTCAGCACGAGGGGTATGAAACCTCTTACGACCTTCTTTAGTAAATCGCCTTCTCCTTCACCTACACCTCCGCCGGAGAAAAAGTGATTGGTGTGGTTGAAGCAGCCAGCGTTCAGTTTAGCATTGTAACAATTTGTATAGTAGCATTCTTAATTCAGTGCATTGTACTCTTCCATACCCGCAATCGAACGCTATCTATTACTATTTCTTGACCGTCACCCTTGTCGTACCGCTTTGACCTGATACGTTCATCCATCGTAGCGTCTATCCGTTCCCAGCCCCATTCAGCTTTGATCTGCCTCCTTTGTCAACGTGTATCAGATGAGCATAATTAGAGACGCACATGAGGATTCTTATGAGGTGCGACTACCACAAGGTATCTCGCCCTTTTGCTGAGTTCAGTGAGAAGAAACCAAAGCTTTGTCGTTTCCGCCAAGTGAAGCGCAAAGGAACAAATGACGAGATCAAAGACTTGAGGTGATTCTGGTTGGCCATCCGCTATATCGTCGAAAGAGAACGGAAGACAGTCTGTTCCTGTTCGAGCTTTGTAAGCTGGACCGGTGAATGGATCAGAAGCTGTAATCTGTAGGTCTGGTTCGGACAAAGAGGCAAGCAGCGATGTTCGAGCGACAGGTCGAAGTGAAGTAGCGCTTTGTTGCGTTGGCCAACGAGTTTTCTGCCATTCTCGCAAAGAGGCCGTGGCTTCGCCTGACCCGCAGGCCATGTCGTGTATCACAAGTTGCGTTTCTCCAGGTAACTCATTCATGCGACGAAGGAAGAACCCATCCATGAACGTCGCAATGACCTGCGAGCAACATCAATCGATTCGCGATACTGCATAGAGTCGATCCATACCTTCTGTACGCCTCCATTTGCGAAGTGCGGGTTGACGTCTGAATGCACGTCAAATTGGCCTTGTACTCCCACGACGGCGCAAAGCAGGCTCACAGCTAGAGCTGACTTGCTTGTAATACCCTTTGATACCTATCAGCGTGATACCCTGGACCGGAGCGTCGCGCTTACCCTCAACACTGTGCTCGGCGTAATTTTGTGCCATTGAATTGGACAACATCCTTGCGACTCCTGCTTCTGGCTGTTGCTGGCCGCTCCCGATCGACACTCTTCCACTCGTGCGCGCTAGCTCTTCTCTTGCTATCAACAGCTCGAACTGTAATGCTCGTTATAGGCTGAGGTGTTCACTGCTGCCACTCGCTTGATCTGCGACAAATGCTTCTATCTGCTATGTAGCGTGTGCAAGCAATCTAGTCGCATCTTGACTTGAGCTGGTAGTATCCCTATCTGTGTCCGCTAGGAAGTCTGCAAGAAGCGTTCCAGAACTGTCATTGTCTGCACTTTGGATCTCTCGATCATACATTTATGGGCCCTTCAATCCGCTTGACATTACAAGAAGAAATAATCCGTGTCTCTTCAACATGGCAAGCTTGCGGCGCCCTCGATACTGCAGTGACCGATTTCTCAATGATTGCCCGTTGCTCGTGCTGTTACGTGATTGGCCCATCGATGAGCTTCCGCTATCTATCAGGCTTGGCTGCTGGTTCTGGCCTCCTGCTCAGCCCTGGCACTGGAAGCCGAGGAATTGATACCAAGGTTCTGACTACCGAATAGCGAGACGAGCGAGGCTGGCAACAGCAACGCAGCCAATGCAAGGAGGGATCGTACCAACACACAAAGCATCCGCGTCTATACCTTGGCCCAGAGCTGCCACATCTGCAGGCTGCTCGACGTGGACTGCTCAATTTGCAGAGCACAAATCGGCTAAAGTTACTCGTAACTTGGATCTCACCGGGAAGCGATCGTCGTAATGCCCGATACTCTAACGGCTACCTCTCACTCTTACTTGGACGCCCTCACGAGGGCGAGCTTCGGGGATTTCATGCAATCTGGTCTTCTATTCCTGACCCAACACAAGTGCTAGGACTTCTCCTTGGCAGTTCAGATCTCCACGCTAGCGTCATATGGCGATAGCCTACATGTGACTTCTACGGACCGGTTGTTGTGCTGAAGACGAGAAGAAGGTCTCGGTGTATCAAGCTAAATCTGAACTCTAGGTTCGTCAACGGGTCTCAGAGTAGACATAGTCGAAGGCACGTAATCAAGGGTCATGTCTGAAGTACGACATCAGCGACGTGTCGATTCTATTGTGCAAATCTCAAGCCACCTTTCTCTTATCGGTCGCGTGTTCATTCAGCTCGCAGTCTCTCTAATCCGTGCTGCCCGCGACCTGAAGTGAATCATACACACTGCATCGCAAATCTGCACATGGCGCCGACCACACTTCTGTGCAATAACGTCTTTTAACTAGAGAGTCTTTCCTGGACCTTCCAGAGAGTATTAAGACCCTTCTTTCTTTCTTTCGCACGTCCAGTCGTACAGATGCTCCTGAGTCTTATCGACCACATAGGTGTCTGGCGAGTGCCCCTCGCGCATAGATGCCTGTAGGCGCTCACAAAAGTTCGACAGTACGATTTACGACCGCAGCACAACGCTTGAAGAGACTTTCGAGGTTCTGAAAGCAAAGTATCTGAAGACGAAACACAAAAGGCACGAACGAGTACATCGTCTGGCGAAAGATTACAGGCCCGCTCATTTTGCCAAAAAGGTGAGCTGTTGCAAATTTTTAGGGAAGTTCGCCCTCATGTATAGCTCAGATCTCAAGATTTACCGCTGAAGACGCTGAACGCGAATTCGAAGTTGCTGAATGGACTGTCGAAAACAACCACATGAGTGATCTTACAAGCCCAACGTGACTATCCAGATGGTGGACCGAAAGCGGTCAAAGCCAGTACTGAAGAGTTGGTTCTCCTTCAGGGCTGACCTGGAAGCAGCTGAGGATCCAAAACAGACGTCTGGCACATCGCACCGGGTCAGAACACCTAATTGGTCTCAATGGACCATTGGTTGGCAGCGGTATCGAATTGGCGGACGGTGCTATTGTGCTTTTCGGGGCGTATGCCTCTGATGTGTCTTTCTACGATGGTCCGAAGGTCACAGCACTATACATGGTATGGCGCGATGTTCAAGTAAGCTTCTGTCCAAACTCCTAGCCTGCCCGTATCAATTGGAAGAGCAGCTGCGACAGATGGAAGAAGCTCCAAAACCTCTCAGAGGCACATGGGATTTCCTCTTCGTCCAGTTCGTCTGCGTTGTGTGCCAGCTCCGTGTGCTTCACCTGAAGTCGATCGTAGCAATGGCAATGCAACGGATTATCCCTACATTATGGCGGCAATGCGACCTCATCGTCCTGAGCTTGATTGCGTGAAGTGTGGAGCTAGACCAAACACTAAGGAGGAAGTCCATAAATGCTCAGGTTGCCATTCAGTCGTGTGTCGGTGACCCTCATCTCGTTTGATGGGCATAGCTGATTTTATAATAGATTGCTCTCGTGGTAAGCAAAGCTTTTCACTGCAATACTTCCTGGCAAGTCTAATAGACCGGCTACTGTCAGAATGTCAGCGCGTGCATTGGCAGTCCAACCATAAGGGTCATTGTGCGAGTATGGGAAGCGCCAGATCAGCAAATTAGCTATTGTCTCGCAACATTTTTGTCCCGTGACCCGGCTTATGCAGTACTGGACTCACAGCTCCTGTTCGTGCAAATTCACCTTAATGTACCTGCGTTTGTAGCATTTTCCCTATCTATCTCTGCTCGAGAGTCTGCAGGAAGCGGTCCAGATACTGTCATTCGAGTCTCGCCATTGGAACTGCCAACTTGAGCGTCACAGTAAGCTGCAAAGAGCAAAAAGTAGAAATTAGGGAATAGCTCTTACGGATCGTTGCGATGACAGGAGCTACTGTCAGTTAAGAAGCGACATGTTGCCCAAGCGCAGATATGATGAGCACGCTACGGGAGATGCAAAGAAGTGTCAGACAGAAAACGAGCGCAAAAAGAAGAGCACAAGGGAGGGTTTAGCATGCCGAGGATCGGACTTAGGTACAAGACACAGAGCAAAGAGCTATCGAGGGTATGGCGACGGACGGTGAACCACTTTCAATTCGGCCAAAATGCAATTACAGGACAGTACTCGAACAAATTCCCTGTCTAGACCGATTCTATACCACAATATCAGTATCTATCCCTCTTTTGCGAGTGGTGAAGACGTACCCTGCATGAGCGCGTTCATCTTTTGAACCTTTGACTGAACACTCATGTCGATGCTCTTGTCTCCAAAGTCAACAATCAAACCACCAAGAACGCCAGGGTTGACGACGTTGGTGATTTTGACAGCCGAACCAGTCTTTGCCGCTGCAGAGTCTTTGAGTGACTTTTCTAGGCGGGACTGAAGAGCAGAGTCGAGAGGTGCAGCAGCTGGATAGCGTTGAGCAGCGTCATAAAGCATCAAGGGAGGAGGCCTACAAGTGACGGTAATGTTGACTTCACCCCTGTGAGCAGACATGATGGCCTGGAACTCCTCAATGACCTTGGTCGCATCGTGCAACCTGCCATTCTCTTGCAAAACGTCGAACAAGTTCTTGGTGACTTCATTGTATTTGCCAGCTGCTTTGAGAACAGCAGCGAGACCGGCTTGCTTGTCTTCGGTAGAAAGGGTAGGGTTTTGAACAAAGTCGGCAATCTGCTTGTCGCTCTTCATGACACCTGCAATGCTGGTCAAGTCGGTCTCGACTGCTTTTAATGCTTGTTCTGATTTGGAAAGGGCGGCAGTGTATGCTGCAGAGGCGTCTAGTAGCAAACCCCAACGCCTCAGCCAATTGCTGCGAACTCGACTAATAGCTATTTGACTTACATTTGCCTGCCACTATTTTGACGCACGCAACATGTCAGCCATAGTCTATAGCACCTCGTTAGACGGCCAACGCACAAGTGTAGGTCTGAATAGGCGGCTGCAATGCATATTTACCAATGTCAGAAGGGGAGGAAACCGGAAACACAGTAAAGAGCGCACCTGGACAGACTTGTTGGCTTGAGTGGCATATCGGCGACCTTGCCTGGCTACGGTAGCTAGTCTGGACTGCATGGTGTAAGGAAAGTCGTGGGTCAAGACGGAGCGCTCGAAATTTGGCTAAGTCCCAAACTGCCATAGACGACTGCTCTAGTTCTTGAGCTTTTCATTGGTGTGATACGTGAGTGCTGCTCTGCTTTGTATTCTCTAGCTGGGGAGTTCTGTCTCTGCGATTTCCCTGTCACCTTTTGTCTTTTCATGCGCTGTCAAAATCTGACTTCGCACGCCCTTGCGACTTGGGAGCACGGCTGTCCTGCTCAATATGTGGCCGAGTACAACCAACGTCTGCTGGTCAAAGGCCGTCTGGCTCAGACTACTCCTCATCTCACAATCCTCAATATACCAAAACTATACTCGCACAAATTCGAGCTCATACTGAGGTGAAAGGTCTTGCAACAGTACAACACCATGTCGTTCTTTCGAAAAGCAGGATCAGAAACGTCCGACAGCGAGTCGTCCTCTGAAGAAGAGCTTCTCTCTGATTCTGGCGATGATTCCGGTCTCGAAAACAAGATTGCCAAAGCTCCAGCTGAAGGTGCTCCAGCTAAAAAGTCAAGGTTCGCTAAATCGTCAGGGGAAGAATCTTCTTCAGACGAAGATAGCGATGAGGAAGCGGATTCAGATGCAGATGCGAAAAAGGCTGGACCGAAAGTGTCGCGTTTCGCTAAAGGAGCTGCTAGTGAGACAGACAGTGATGATGAGGATGATGGCAAGCGAGTAGTCAAAAGTGCTAAAAGCAAAAGGGCGGAAGAATTGGAAGCTGGCGTGAGGAAAGTCGAGAATGCCGCAAAGATTGATGACTGGGTCACTGCCAACTCTGGTCAGTTGTGCACCCGATTATGCTCAGTTGAGAGCTTACTCCGTGGCCTTGGTTGACAGAATTCGACAAAATCACCCGTCTCGTCGCTTCAAGCCCAGGCAATGTCCTAGCAATCGTCACCATCCCTTCGGCCTACATCAGGACCATCACCAATCTCGAGTCTTCCATCTCAGAGGCTGGTGCCAAAAAGAAGAAGCTCAATGCGACCCACAGCAAGGCTCTCAATGGAATGAAGCAAAAGATCAAAAAGGCTCAAAGAGAACATGAAGATTTGATCAAGCGATATGCTGAGGTCAGTGTCTCAAGCTGCCGTATAATACTTGTGTATTTACCACCATACCTTGGGCTGACAGGACCCTGAAGCATACGAGCGTGATGTCGAAGGCGCGGCAGCTCCCGTCGCAAAGGCACCAAAGGAGAAGAAGAAGAAGCCAGTCTCTGTCCTCATTTCCGAGCAGCCTGAAGAGGTCGACGAATTCACAACAGTCGGAAAGGGCGGCAAAGCCATCACTCTTAACGCCGATAATGTGCTCAAGACCCTTCAATCCGTTCTCGAAGCAAGAGGAAAGAAAGCCACTGATCGCGCAGAACAAGTGAAGATCCTCGAAAAGGTTCTTGCGATCGCCAGCACAACTTATGCTAGGATCAGAGTTCTTTTGGCGCTCATCAGCTCGCTCTTCGACCACAACACTAGCACACACAACTATCTTCCTCTCGATCAATGGGCAGGAGCTCGGACTCGCCTGGACGAACTCTTTGATCTACTCGATGCTGAACCAGCTTACATCGTTCAAGAGCAGACCGAAGAATATGACGAAACAGAAGAACGCGTGCCGAAAGAAGGGGAAACGCTCAAAGTTCGCGGAAGCATTCTCAGTCTGGTCGAGAGGCTTGATGATGAGTTTACGAGAAGCTTGAAGGACATTGACCCGCATGCAATTGAGTATGTTGAGCGGTTGAAGGATGAGAAGAAGGTCTACCAAAGCTTGGCCAGAGGTGGAGCGTATCTCGAGAGGATCAATCTGGCGGATAGCGTCAACAGAGTCGCGCTCAGGAGGCTTGAGCACGTTTACAACAAGGTGCGTGAGATGCATTGATTTCCAGGATGTACTGATTCTTGTTTGCGTATGTGCAGCCCGATGCCGTCATCACCGTTCTCGAAGGAGCGTTGCCAAACCTGTCATCCAACGTGTGGTCCTCACCGTCACCGAAAGAGCCAACTTCCGGTAACCTCGTTCGAGCACTCTGCAACCACCTGTACAAACCTACTTGCGATCCTCGTCTTCGTGCTCGCGCTATGCTCTGCCACATCTTCCACTACGCTCTCGACAACCAATTCTACCGCGCTCGCGACATGCTCTTAATGTCGCACGTTCACCATTCTGTTCAAGGCATGGATGTCGAGACTCAAATCTTGTACAACCGCGTCATCGCTCAGCTTGGTCTATCGGCTTTCCGTGCTGGTCTCATCGACGAGACTGAAAGTCTGCTGCGGGATCTATACTCCAACCCGACTCTTGTCCGCGAACGACTAGCGCAAGGTGTACAAAGACGTGGTCCAGACTATGCTCTGACACCTGAGCAAGAAAAGTTGGAGAAAGCCAGACAGCTACCTTTCCATCAGCACATCAACCTGGAATTGCTTGAATGCGCCTACCTCGTCAGCTCGATGCTCATCGAAGTACCACAAATCGCGCTCGAGACATACGATGCGGAGCGCAAGCGCGATGTCAAATCGAGAATGTTCCGCAGACAGCTCGATTCCTTCGATAAGCAGATCTTTGCTGGTCCACCTGAAAACAAGAGAGAGCATGTTGTGCAGGCTGCCAAGGCACTTCAAGCCGGAGAGTGGAGAAAGAGCATTGAGCTGATCGAGGGCATCAAGATCTGGTCGCTTATGCCCGGGGAAAAGGAGGTCAAGAAGATGTTGGGCCGGTACGTGCAAGCATTCTCATTTACCATATTTAGCTGACGTAGATATCCGTTCTACAGAAAAATACAAGAGGAAGCGCTCAAGACCTACCTATACTCTCACACCGCCTTTTACGACACCATCTCCCTTTCTTACCTTGCAGACACCTTTGAACTCTCAGCATCGACAGTCGCTGCCCTCGTCTCGGCTATGATCTGGAACGAGCAGCTCTCAGCATCGCTCGACTCCAAATCAGAGATGCTTGTTCTACATCGCGAGACCAGAAGCCCGCTACAGCAAATGGCGATCGCCCTGGCTGACAAGATCGGCCAAATGCTTAACGAAAACGAACGCACTGCGAACGCCAAGATGGGCGACAATGAGCGGGAGCAGAGAGGCGACAGGCGAGACCAGCAGCAAGACGGTCAGCGCCGAGGCGAAAGGAGGACGCGAGGTACTGGAGGCCATCGCGGAGGCCGAGGTCGCGGGCAAGCGTTTACAGGGTCAATGGGAAGGGCGCTGAAGACATGATATAGACTATGCAATGTTATGCGTAAGACTACTTTATACTATGCTTCGATTTGACAGCTCGGCATCACTTGATATCCCTCTCTCGAAGCACCTTGCCTGTCCACATACACCTGCTATCTCATCAGATAACGCGGAATCGTGGCTGCTTTCGACGCACCGTTGACATTCATATGCTTGTTCTCATGAAGCGTACTACGTGTTCTGATCCTTTCTGTTACTGTCGCTCCCAAGTCTGCTGGAGTGACCATGACTGTTCGGCTCGTACGACGCTGTCTTTCGAACGACAAGATTGTTGCGGCCTTGATGGTACACCTGAAGGCTGATAGTCCGTGCGACTGTCAATACAAGAAAGCATGGCAGAATATTTACATACAAAGCCCGGTATGTTCAACAGCCAATGAGCGGATCACGGGCCAAGAACACTGGTGGACACAAGGTCTCTCGACACGAACATCCTGTTCCGCATTGCTGCCAAAGTAACTGCAGATGCTCAGCGATTTCAAGATAGAGACCGGCAAAAACGCACTGCGGGATTCCTGTACAGCCATTCACCTCTTATAGAACGTATCCACTCCTTTAGACTTCGGCTCGCAGACTGGTCGTTCTTCGATCTAGCGGCTCCACAGAGATCTACCCAGGCGTAGCCCAGAAGATGTTGGCATGAGGGAATGTATGTGCCACCTGGAGTTGAAGAGAATATATCATCGGCTTCGTATAGCTTCATGAAACTGTATTGTCACAGATCAGGATGTCTTCAGCGAGTGTTTACGGAGACAGCTTACTGACTCGACTGAGGTCCCATTCGCCGCATTTTTCTCGACCACGGAGATCAAGGTCACCAAGCGCTCTAAGGACGGACCATATCAGCTAACAATCACTGTACGCTGGCCAGCTTTACTATAGTACATTAGCACCTGTCTGCCAATGTCATTCACAGCTCGTCATACCATATGGACCGCTCACCATGCATCCCTTAAGCTGGTTCTCCGCACAGTGGCATGCCTGGAGGTCCAGCGTACATCCATGTAAAGCCTTTTCGCAGGCCGTCATATTTGCGGCCAGACTATTCTCTGCGGTCCTCATTCAGCAGCTTGCAATGTAGCCCAGTGGTTCAGCAGACCCGTAATGATGTCCATAACGACGATGCACTGTGCTTGTATCAATTGGTTGTAGCGAGCAGCCGTGAGCTGGCTCTGGTGTTATCCTCTTGACTTGTCGTGGTCTGATTGCAAAACACAAGATCAGCAGATCGGGATCCGAATTCCAACCAGAAATTTGATATCGATAACGCGCTATATAAGGAAGAGCACAGCCTTATGACGCAACATCTGCATAGTATGAATGGTCTTCCAGACTTGATCGATAGTAAACACGGAAGCGCACACGGATTCAAGCGCCAACTTGAAGAAAGTCGCAGGGAGCAGCAGAATAGGCTGAAGACAAAGGGATAAAGAAACAATCCAGACTTCTACTGACAGTGCCCAACAGAGCTCCGCAATAATGGCAGCTTAGGTATTCCGCTCGGCGGGCCTATAGCTAGGCCTGCGTGTGTTCTCACGGTTGCGAACGAGTCGCGATCAAGTGCCCTGCGAGGATGGAGATGCATGACAGGTGATGGCAGAACAGCTTAGCGTACTCGATATTTCGCATCTGGACCTTCAGGTATATAGCTTGTTCGTTCAGCTAGCCAGTCGAATCTCGCTTGATGTCTTGATAAATAAGAAGGTTGGAATACCAATAGACACAAGTCGATGCGCTTCAAACTTTGAGTCCTTCAAAGGTGTGCAGAGAGTCGCAAGTAATTCCAAGTAATTCATGCAAAGTCATAGAAAGTCTCTTGCTGTAGCAGCGCGGGAGAGCTGTGGATAGAGGACAGCCGACTAGCGGTGCTCAATGGCTATTCGCTGTGGAGAAGATCGTTTGTGCGTCATGAGGGAGGTAGGTCAGCTTCCGGAAAAGATTGGCATTTGTGCGTTGTACTACAAGCGCTTGACAAGTATCTGTCAACCCTTTACATGGTCTGCACTTGCTTGCCAGAGGTAGCAGGAACTGAAATAGATCCGTCAGTTGCACCAAAGACGAGCTGAATGAGGACTTACTACCAGTCCAGCGGTCCTTGACAAACAGCTCGGTGCTACAACGTCGTGAGCCTTCCCTCGTATACCGAATTGTAGAGGCTTACCCAACGGGGATCTTTGCAAAGTCAGGGAAGTTGCCGGTTTGGATCTGTAGAGTAGCAGTCAGCCGCAAGTACCGAGCTGTCATAGATGACACGTACAGCTCTAGCATCTCCGAAAGCAACGCTATTGTGGCCTATTTGAACGCCGAGTCAGCAACGTCGTTGAAGACAGTGCAGCAGCCTTACCGATGGCAGAGCCGCACTTTGGGCAGAAGACCCTCTCTACGGTGTTGCCAGATGGAGCCTTAATGCCAAAGGTTGAGGTGTTGCCCTCAATGGTGACATCCGACTTCTTTGCCAGGACATTAGAGCTGAATGGAGCTCCGGAAGTTTGCTTGCTGTGGAAGCAGGTCAGATGGATCTAGCTGATACTGTATGTAGGACGCACCAGTCCGTGCAGTGACATAGGATCTGCTCATCAAACTTTTGAGCGAGAGTCTGAACGCAGATGATTAGCAAGTGCGTCAAGCCAGTAAGCAGCAGACGTACAACTTTGACAGAGCCGCAAAGGCAGGATCCTTTCATAGACATGTTTAAATAGGTGATTTGTGGTGTAAGCGAGCTGTCCAAGAGCGCGAAAGCCCGTCAAGCCTTGGGCGACGGCTGCAAGGATCGTCCGAAAGAGTGGGGTCATAAGAGTCAAATCCGCCGGTAAGACCGACACAGACAGGCTCAGCCCGTTGATCTTAACAACCCGCAGTAACACACAGCTCTCGCGATAGTTCCTCGTGAGTCGGGCAGGGAGATTGAATAAAGCCTCGACATAGCTAGCTACATGCGATCACGAAGGCATAGGCTGATAACATGTCTGTACAAGAAGATCTTTCGATGAGCAGAACGGACAAGCAAGCGAGTATCGGTCCCACGGTAGGCCAAATGATCATCAAGGCACTCGGTGAACCCAAAAGTAGATGAACAGCATTGTAATCTCTGAGGCTTGATCGGGCCAAAGAAGAAGTCGGGCAGGCGGTAGCAAAGTAGCGGAAAGCACCCCTTCTCGCATGATGGCAACGCCAAGAAACGTAAAGACCGCGAGTCCATGAAAATAAGCTTATCACAAATTGAATTTTCGCCGGCATCAGACAGCCCGACAGGTGTGCATGATGAAGCAGGCATGAGCGTGCATTACGCAATGCATAGGAGTAGAGCTCGACCCGATAGCCTTTGAGATCAGAAACCGGCAACGCAGACAGAGGTTCAGTCGCAAAAGAGTAGAAGAAGAGCGACCCAAGAGAGTAGAGGCGCAAACGATATATGCATTGCTGTACACAGAGTAGCAGACTTACCAGCAACCAATCTTTACCGTGGATCAAGGCAAAATGATGTACAAAAGTGTCTGAAATCTAGCATACGGACCAGAGCATCGACAGAGCATACAGGCATTGAGGGGACAGATAGCGGGAGACAGACAAAGGAGAGAGAGGGTGAGTTGAATTCGTAGATCGCTTATGTCATTACTGCTAGCGTAAAGTGGGATTTATCAGCAAGGAGAATATTTGAGACTGGCTGCTGCAGCGTTTGATACACGACAACGACCTGCATAGTTGACTGTCAAGAACAAGAGAAGTCTCGAGAAGATCAGCTCGACTCGACTTAGCCGATCCGAGCAAGAGTCCCGGCCTTCAGTGGAAATTCGATTTGCACTGAAAACGGGAATCTCGTTGCTTGTTGGCTCCGCTCCAAACACAAACGCGGCTGAACACTCGTCAATGTCGGAAGCACTAGGCAGCTCGCTGCTCATGCTCTCGGCGGCCCAACAATATAATCAAGGTATTGGAGCGCTGACGGCAATTCACCAGCAGCAATCCCCTTCAGCGACGTCTCTGCCGTCCTTTGCGTCGATACTGCACCCGCCTGGAATTTCACAGCCGTCGTATTCTGATCAATCTCCCAATGCCAAAGCATCAGCTTCGACCTACCTGCCGCCTATCTCTTCATTTCAAGCGCCAAATTTCCCTCCTCTGGCAGACTTCTTGCGTCGACTCTCGCTGCTCCAATACTTGCCTGTCTTTTTAGAAGAAGGTTTCAATGAAGTCGCTGTGCTTTGCGATATCACAGAAGAGGACTTTGCTGCAATGAATGTCAAACGAGGGCACCGCCGAGTAAGCAGGCTTGCAAATAATGACCTGCGCTTGTTTGATCCCAAAATCAAACAGACTATACAAAGGGAGATTGCTTCAATGCGTGGAATAGACCGCGGACAGTCTTTGGAAGGCTCCGCAATTGGAGCGGGAGGCGAAGATGATCGATCATCCCGTAAGTTCCCCTGGTCCCTTTTCGCACTTGCAGGCTCATAGCTCATGGCAAAAGATACAGTCTCAGATCTTGGCCCGCCTATAGCAATGCTCAATGCTACCGATCAACAAGCGGAAAACAAATCTGCTCCAGCCGCGAACCAATCGATTGCGCAACCTCAAGCCAAGCGAAAATATCGCCGCCATCCGAAACCAGAGTAAGCATAGCACTATCAGACCGTGCTGCTGGTCTGACGCGTTTCGTTGGCAGTCCGAGTGCACCAGAGAAGCCGCCATCTGCTTACGTGACCTTTTCAAATGATGTTCGCGAAGACGTCAAAGACAAATCTTTTACCGAGATTGCTCGCATTGTGGGAGACAGATGGAAGCAACTAGACGAACCGACCAAAGCGGTAAGTCTCTCGTCTAAATTTGCATCTTCACCGATGGTCTAAATTCCGTCCCTTTCGCAGACTTATGAGGGCAATGCTGCTCGTGCCAAGGAGGATTGGCTTATCAAAATGAACGAGTACAAGCGTACAGATGACTACGCAAAGTATGTTCTGTAAACCTAGACCCTAGAATGCTAATTAACCGGGATTTTGCGATCAGGCACCAAGACTATGTCAAGGAATTTCGTACTCGTCACCCGAAAGAGAGCAAGAAGGGCAAATCACAGTCTACAACACCAATCAGTCTTATTGGTACACCATCTCCATCTCCCATTGGCGGTGGCCCGGCTGCAAACACTCGCAAGCGTGTCGTTTCTTCGCCAAAATACTCTGCAGATGGACGAGCTTCCAGCGCAAGCGGAAGCAAGCGCATGCGGCATGAAAGCAGCTACAGCGGTGAGGACGACCACACTCCGTCTACCAGCTATGGCAGTCATCCAAGCACAAGCTATGAAGCGCCGCACAACCCATACCCTGCTTCAATGGGCGACCTGCCCCCTCGACCATTCCTCGCCAACGACATGCATCCATCCAGTATGCCAGAGCCGCCTCATCTACCTTCACGCTGGTCGCCCGCATCGCATCCATATCAAACTTCCAGCGCTCCGCCTTCTTTGCATCTGTCAAGCGACAGGTCAACACTTCCTCCCGGCTGATCGCCTTAATCAACCTTTCATCTCACACTGTATTACCATGCACACACGCTCTTTCGACTTTTCCGTCTGTTTCTTTCGCTGTAACGGTTACCTGTTTGTGTTTTGTCAAGATTCAAGATAGAACTAAGGAGGGCATGGAATGTCTGATTCGTTCTGCTCGCATGTTAAATACCAGATCATTGATTTCGCGCAAAGACCAAAAGTTGTAACAATAAAGAAATTATTAATACATGCTAATTATGCTACACCTTCTTATCGCTCTGTTGCCATATTGGTTTCTCCTCTGAAGCGGATGCCTGACAACAAAGCTTTAGCTCGTCGATGAGACTTGCGAAGGGATTGAAGGCTAACTTTGAGCTTCTCCAAGGCTTCGCTTTGTCTGCTCGTCACTCCTGTACGATCTGCTCGTGCAGCATCGACCTGGGACACGAGTGAGCAGGAGAGCTAGCAAGTCTACGAAGGGACTCAGTTCACCTTTCGTTTAAGATCGGGCGACAATCGCTGTATGCACATGCACGCCTCGTTAGCTGTGAGACACAGCAACAGAGACGCAGCGCATACGTTATAAAATTCTTCTTCGTTAGGTGTTGTATAAGTCATGATGCCCCAGCCGAAAGCCATAACTGTTGGAATCAGACGACCGCTTCAGTCTCCACGGCCTTGTACTAGAGAAGAGAAGAGGACGAACTGGCACCTGACCATAGACTTGCTCGTATCCACCGAGACATTTTGTTACGCTGTTTGCGGAATAGAGCAACGTCGAAACAAATATGGGTGAGCAGCACTTTGAAGGGCGCAAGTGGCAGGACTGAAGACAAAGACCCGGTGGTAGTGACTCATATTCTCTCTGACTCGTCTGAAGATGAGCTGCCTCAAGCATCCACGTCTAAAGCCGCGTCAACTTTGGGCAAACGCAAGGCTTCGTCTCGTAGTAGCAGCAACAGCAGCAAGAACGCTTCACCAGCTGCGAACAGTACAAGTGCACCACCGCTAGTGACTGTGCCGAAACCTGCCTCAGACACCAACAAGCGTCGACGCATCATGTCGGTCGATAAGACTGGTCACGAGGACCTCCCTTCTGTCAAATCAAGCAAGAAGAAGGCTGTCCTTACAGACACACCTGAAGCTACACCCGAGCCTGTAGCATTCACGAGCAAGGTCTCTGCAGAAAAGTCACCTTCGAAACCTTTGCTAGCCGTTCCTAAACCAATACGGCCTAAAGCAAAGGCTACTCAGTCTAAAACCGGTGAAACGCTTCATGTTCGGACCTCTAAACCTTCACCTGCTCCTTCTGCCAAAGCGAAAGCGAGACCGAATGTATCAAGATTGCGAGAGCAAGAGAAGGAATTTCAATTACCTACGTTTACGGGAAGGAATTGGCGCGATAGGAAACCTTATGAGGCTCCTCCTTCTCTAGCGAGTCTCTTGTCTTCGAGGTCGAATACACCTGTGGTCAGCAAAGCGCCGTCGAGGGAGAATAGTATCGTTCCGAAACCGGCTGAAGTGATCGTTCAAGAACCGATGGATACGGATGAGACTGGCCAAGTGCTGGACAGTGAGGTGATTGATGTGGTTAGCAAAAAGGCGGGCGAGCCGAAAGTCATTACCAAAGCTGTCAAGAAACGCACAAACAAGGTCGATGTCAGCTGAATGATCTTCTGTGCTTTCGAGTCGCTGAAAGATATTCATCGGACAGTCTAATCGATGGAGCCAAACTGGACCAGAACGAGAGGGTGAATTCGACAAGCACCTACAAAAGCACATGAACGCCTCTACTTTGGATCGAAAGGACAAGATGCGCGCTACCGTTTTCGAAGCCATGGTGTACGAGACGAATCTTCGTGAAGAACCTTTCGCACCACCTGTTACTGTCATACCTCACCCAGCTGAAACCGCTCCCGAATTCAACTTTATCTATACCTCACGTGTCGTCTATCCGAAAAACGTCAATACCTTACAATCCCTGGGATGCACATGCACAGATGGTTGCAAACCGGGAGATAGCTGTGCCTGCTACAGACGACAATGCGAAGAGAACGCAAAATATGATCACCCGCCTGGTTTTGCCTATGATTCGAAAGGTTTACTCAAATTCAAGCATGATGAACCAATGGCTATTTGGGAATGTAATGATATGTGTGGGTGCCCGCCTGAATGTCAGAATCGCATCATGGGTAATGGACGGAAAGTGCCTATTGATTTGTATAGGACGCCACAGTGTGGTTGGGGTGCGAGGTTGGGCGAGTTGAAGAGGAGAGATCCGAACAAGGAGGGCAAAATTAAAGCTGGCACGTTTGTTGGTGTTTATAGTGGGGAGTTGGTCAGTACGAATGATGCAAAGAAAAGAGATCAGTGAGTTGTCGAGTATAAGCTAGTCTGTTGTTAACTTTTGCATAGGCTCTATAACACCATCAACTTGTCTTACCTTTTCGATCTCGACTTCCGTTCCATCGGTAACAACCAACATCTGAAAGCCTTCGACGAAGAAGGGATCGCTTTCATTGGCGCTTCCGACTCTAGACCAGCGCCTGCCGCCGAGGTCGTTCAAGCTCCAAGTGGGCTCACTATCACTCATGGAGATGATCCGACTGGCAAGACCTTGAATCTGGTTACTGCCACTGATCAGGAAAAGCAAGATGCTCTAAATGATTTCGAAGCATTGTTCGTGAGATCCTCTTTAGCTTTGACTAAAGCTAACACATGAGCCTTGACGGACAGCCACTCAGTCGACGCGTATCATTATGGTAACCATACTCGCTTTATGAATCATAGCTGTGTGAGTCGCGAGTAGGCATGTCAGAGTAATTCTGATGCATACCGCTTGTTTCTCACAGCAACCCAATTGTATACTGCGATGCGGCTGTACGCCTGACTCTCTGCTGTGCTTTGATGAAGTGCTAATCGAGTGGTCGACTTATAGATGTCAACGAAGGCGACCCGACCAAACCTCTACTGGCCATCTTCACGGTTAAGACTGTACGCTCCTACGAGCCCCTCACCATATCCTACGCCGGTCAAATTGATCTTGAAGAAGACGAAGAGATTGAAGTGCTCAACATGCCCGTCGCTGCTGCTGTTGCTCGAGGGAAATCAAAGGGCAAAAAGCCAAAGAAGGAACCTAAAGTCATTGAGGATTCCAAGAGGACTTGCTTTTGTGGTGCTCCTAGATGTTCAGGCAGAATGTTTAGGGATGCCGATATGGTTCGTTTCGGGTTATTGACTACTTTCTCGCAAGCTGACGGTTTGAACAGAGTGACGAAGAAGAGACGAAAGCACCTGATGCAACTCTGCCTCCGATTCAGCCTCCTGTCATCGCTGCTCCTGTCACATCCGTTTCATGATGTACTGATGTAATGCAACAATGAAGAAATGCACCGAATGACTATGACTGATGAATGATGCTACAATGCACTAATGAATACCTCCCAAATCCCTGTCGAAACGCTTTCCTCTTCTCTTCATCGCTACTCTTGTTCTGGTCGTGCTTGTGTTTCCACCTTTGCCGCTCTCGTTACTCTCACAGCTTGCTCGCTCCTTATTCTCCCGCGCACGAGTCTCAACATATCCTGCAACCTATTTGTCTCTTCCTGAAACTCCTTCTCTGCCTTCTCCAACCTCAATTCGAAACCTTCTTGTTGCATTGTAGGTGATCTCGCGCCGCTAAAGAATGCCGCTCGTGTCAACTTGACATTCAATTTGCTCGTCTTCTTTCGTAAAGGTCGTGGTGTGATGGCTGAGTCTACCGAACAGCACAATAGTCAGTCATAAGGAGACGAAACAAAGGGTACAAAAATACCAGGTGATAATTGAGCGTTTTGGAAATAGCTGGTACCTTCCGTTGGACTAACAGGCGTCAACGGCGTCACGGTGCCATCCCTTGATGTGTCAGAAGCATCGCTACTTGACGAGGGTGAAGGCGAAAGGTCTTGGAAACTAATGACGGGCGTATTGATGTGCAACGGAGCCAGAGTCCTTCTTAGCAGCAAAGGCGAGGTTTTCAACTTGTAAGGGAATTGCAAAAGCTGAGCAGTAGATTTAGTCGTCGTTATACGATCCGCGAGCAGAACAACAGCTTCATCTTCTTCCACTTCAAAGGCATCTTCGTTCTCATGCTCATCTAGAGCCATGGCTTGAGAAGTAGGTTGACGCAACGGTAGAGAGACAAAAGAGAGATGTTTAGACGAACGCCGCGCGTACTGTTTAGCGAGACTCTGCCCCGCGTTTTGATGCTCAACGATTTGCGAATCATGGGAATCTAGGTTCAGGGCCAGTAGTGGCCGGTGCAGTCCACGCAGGACTGTTGCGGCACGACCGAGACAAAGTACAAGCACAGGAGGAGAGAGAAAGATTGCAGAATGAGCGCGTGACCAGGTAGACTCGGACGCGATCGAAAAAGTTGAAAATCAAAGGATGAACTTGAAGCAGAGTGAAGAAGATGTCATCCGGCTGCGCTAGGAATGGTTACGCATAACACAGCACCAGCAGCTCGCATGAGTACAAGGTTGAAGCATTGACGGAGCACCTAAACCCTTGAGAGGGTCAACTTTTCAATTGGCAAGCGTTTTCATTTTTTTCCCTTTGACGCATTGCAAGCGCAGCAATCTATACCCCCCTTGAAAGCTATTCAAGCTATGCCACCCTACGCTCCTTCGTACAAGAAGTTGGGCAAACGAAAACAAGTGGAAGACGATGCTTTGCCCGTCTCTGAGCTGAATGATGCACTTTCACTGGAACAGCGAGATTCAGATGATGAGCAAGAGATAGACTCTGCTGGGGAGACTGAAGAATTTCCTGAAATATTTGCTGGTGGCAGCGAGACTGAACCGGATTCTGAAGAAGAAGACAGCGAGACTGAACGTCAAAGGGAAAGGTTAGAGGAAGAGTTGTTGGAGCAAGAATTGGCAGAGGAGGAAGAGGATGACGAGGATGAAAGCGACGATGAAAGTGATTCTGTCGATTCAGAAGACCCAGATGCGTTAGACAAGTGGATAGAAAAGAAAAGCAGCAAGCCTTATGAAGCAAACGAGGGCGACGAACTCACGCCTGGGACATCTCTGGATGAGCTCGAACGGAACAGCATATTGGGCTATGATGCGCGGAACTTTAATGCAAAGAGAAGACAGGTCGTTTCCGAGATTACTGGTCAAGACAAGTTTGAATGGGATGAGATTGAACCTGCCTACGGCAGTGAGAGCGGTGGTGAAGACGAGGTCCGTCTAGTGCATCTTGTGCTGTATGTATAGCTCATTTTATGCTCGATGGACAGCCCGCGAATCGAGTAGGCGATATTCCAGCACACTTTTACGATGACATGCCGCACATTGGGTACGATATAGACGGCAAGAAGGTCATGAAGCCTGCAAAGGGAGATGAACTCGACAAATTCCTCAAATCCGTGGATCAATCTTCTTGGTGCGCTACCTATGCCTCGGTCAATTGACTGCGAGATTTACCTAGAGTATATAGGACCGAGGTGGAAGACAAGATCATGCAGCAGAATGTACAGCTTACGGACGCAGAGCTTGATCTCATACATCGCTTAGCTCGGTCAGAGAACCCTGATGCTTCTTATGATCGTCCGCTTTTCCCTCCCAAGTGCTGTTTCATTGGCTGACAATATGGAACAGCATACGCACCAACAATCGAATACTACTCTTCCAAAGTCATGGAAACGCCAGTCAGCGGCAGACCTGAACCAAAGCGTAGATTCGTGCCTTCTAAATGGGAACACAAGAAAGTGCGTACCGCGCAGAGATATGAGGCTTTTCTCATTTGTTCTCAATTGTTTCGCACAGGTCATGAAAATCGTAGCAGCCATCCGATCAGGTCGAATAGTACCAAAGAAACCACAACCCACCTCAGCCCAGTTGTACAACATCTGGTCCGACGCCGACCTCGAAAGAGCAGATCACCCAATGCACATGCCCGCCCCTAAACTGAAACTACCTACCCACGCTGAATCCTACAATCCACCTGCTGAATATCTCTTCACTGAAGATGAGAAGCGTGAATGGCAAGGAGCGGATGCTTCAGATCGGAAAACGGATTATATACCTCAGAAGTTTGATTCGTTAAGAAAAGTACCGGGTTATTCGGATTTCGTACAACAAAGGTTCGAACGATGTTTGGATCTTTATTTGGCGCCTAGAATGAGGAAGAAGAAACCAAAGGTGAGCCTTGTTTCACAGTTCTTTTAGAATTCAATTGGCTGATTGCTATGCTCAGTTCGATCCGGATGAGCTAGAACCAAAATTACCTTCGCCTTCTGAACTTCGACCTTTCCCTACGACGTGCGAAGTCACTTACCCGCATCCAGGTGGTGTGCGCGTCAGATGTATTTCCGTTGATCCTGAAGGTCGATGGGTCGTGACTGGTGCAGATGATGGTGTTGTGAGATTATGGGAGTGCAGAGTGGGACGCTGCCAGAGTAGTTGGAATGTGGGTAGATTGGCGAAAGGTGAAACGACACCGATACAAGGTGTGGAGTGGTGTCCTGTCAAGGGAAGGAACTTTTTCGTTGTGGTTACGTGCGTGTTTATCCCTTTTGCGCTATCTGGTGCTGACAAGGGACACGTTGCACAGTGAGGGCAAAGTCACCATCATCTCACCATTAGACATTCTCAGCGCCGAACAAGCCGACTCGACGGCGAACTACTTGAATGGCGCTTTCTCCGCTCCACAGACAGCAGCAACAGAATCAGCTTGCAAATGGTCAAAATCGACCGAAGCAGAGCGTGATCAAGGTATCATGTTGACGCTTGATGTTGCCGGTGCGCCGAAACAGGTTACTTGGCACAAGAGGGGAGATTATTTCGCTACTGTTTCTCCTGATGGTGCGTTCCACTCATTCTTGCTGTGTTTTTCAGCTAAGACTCATCGTTTGCTGCATAGCTGGAAGTCAAGCAGTCTTGATACATCAGATTACACGGCATCATACTCAAGCGCCCTTCAAGAGGACCAAAGGAGCAGTTCAGAAGGTCGCTTTCCATCCTGTCAAACCTCATTTCTTTGTCGCTGTGAGTGGTATTTGCTATAAGTCATGTACGTGACTAAAAGCAGGTGATCATGCACAGACTCAGCGTACTGTGCGACTGTACGACCTTATGGCTCAGAGTCTGATCAAGACGCTCAATCCCGGTCTCAAATGGATCTCGAGTATGGACGTTCATCCTCTTGGTATGCATTCTCCACCATGTCAGGTCTATATACTGATGATCGTGCAGGCGACCATATCATCATCGGATCTTATGACAAACGAGTAGTCTGGCACGACCTCGACTTGTCTGACCGCCCCTACAAGACACTGCGCTACCACCCCAAAGCAATTCGGTCTCTTCAATTCTCCACTGCGCACCCTCTGTTCCTCTCTGCTTCCGATGATGGCACGGTCCATGTCTTTCACGCTACAGTCTACAGCGACCTCATGACGGAACCGCTTATTGTTCCGCTCAAAGTATTGAGAGGTCATGAGATTAGAGAGTCTTTGGGTGTGTTGGAAGCAAGGTGGCATCCGAAAGAACCTTGGATTGTGTCTGTTGGCGCGGATGGTGTAGGCAGATTATGGTGTAACTAGAACCGTCTGTGCATGAGCATCGTTTTTCAAGACCCATTTTCATGGTGCTCACATTACTTGGGTATCTGCTCTCTCGAGTCCTGATCTAGCTGTCCGTCCTCTTGCTCTGTTCTAGCTCGCACAATGTCTAAACCCGCATTTGTACCTTTACTAGTCCCATGCAAGGCATCCATCATACTCAACAACCTCCCCTGCATCAACCTACTCGCCGGCTTCTCCCAAGCTCTCCCTGTTTGCCCACTGACAGCCTGACCGAGAACAGCTTTTGAACGATCTATTAATTCACCTTCGCTCCCTGCCGCAGCTGAAAAGTCCAATTCCGCGTCTAATGAAGACCAAGACATTGCTTCTGGTAAATTGCCAACATTTCTTGTGAGCAGTTCATTGTCGATTTGTGTTTGCAGTTTGTGAGAAGGGAAAGCAGAGGTGGAGTGGTAGAGGTCGATCAAGGAGCGTAGCCGTTGGGCTTTGCTGGGCTTTGCTAGGCGTAGGAGCCGAAGAGAGGGTCGCATATTCGTCGTGAGTGGAAAACGAGAAATGGGTTGGATAGCAACAGTCAAGACCGAGATAGCTTGTTTGTCTAGTGCTTTTGCTACTTTCATTTCTGCTCTATTGTCCTGTGTTGGACAGCTCTTTGTCGCCTGCCCGACTACTGATGTCGAGCAGACAGTCTCATGGCACAAGTCATCCTGCGCTTTATTGGGCCTTCTGTCTTTTCGAGCTGGTGTCTATAAGCTAGCTCTCTGACCTATCACCCACCTCTATCGTGATCTGCCTCTTCACCCAAGTGTAGCCGTGTTCGGACGAGCGAAGTTCGCCCTCTTCCGTCCAGTTCTCTTACTCCTTCTTACTCCTTGTTACCTTTTGTCATCTATCGTGCTGTGCTCTTCTACCGACAGTCGTGTACAGGTTTGACAGAGAGTCGCGACTACCCACGTGGGCGACGTTTCCGCTGTTGCGGAATGTGCCAAGCTTCTACGCGAATGCGCCCTCTTTCTACGCTCGACAGTTCGTCTATTGTATCTACGCTGCGCTTGTTATACAGCATGGGCTCTTCCAGATTTTGGAATGAGGAAACTCAGAAGCCTTGTTCGGATCACACACCTGAGAAGAGTAAAACCTGAAGAACTTGTTGCAATGGCTTAGTGTACAGATTCTGTAACAGACTACGATGGGAGCAGTATCAAAACGATGGGTAGAGACGAGCGGCATGTGGAGTGTGAAAATAGATAATAACATCTTGTTCTGTAACCATCGTCCTGCAATTCCTGTGGCACTTGTATAGGCTACCTTAGCATACCAGCACCAAGCTACAGCTCGATCGCTGCTAGAATCCACTTACGTACTGCTTCACAAACACCTCAAACCCCAGACTGGCAAGAAATGGCAGAGCAAGGCACGCAAGCTTCAGAAGGTGTCTTGTCACCTGAAGAAATGATGGAGGAAGACGACGACGACGAATACGTTACCCTCAACATGCATCAAATTGTCGAGAACTTATGGATTGGCGATTTCCTGTCGTCGCAGCAGTACCCCATTTGTACGTCCAAGGACGCCTTTAGCCCGCTTTAGCATGCTTATGGATGGTCTACACGGACGTACAGTGAGGGAATTAGGCATCAAGCATATTATTGCAGCCAGTACGTTTCCGTTCTCTTGAACTGGAACTGGTCTGCACGTGCTGATGGAGGTATTGCACTAGTGAGACAAAAGTACAAAGCCCCAGACGTTGGTTCTTTCTCCTCTCATTTGGTCCTGCACTTCATCTGAACATCGAGGCAGGACTTTGAATTACATCGAGTATTGGTGGAAGATACAAACCGGACTAATATGCTAGCTCACGTGGAAGAAACGTCCGATATCATTCGTCGAGCACTCAAAGCGGGCGAAGGGATACTTGTGCATTGTCAAGCGGGCGTTAGTAGGAGTACGACGCTCGTTGCGGCATACTTGATGCGAGAGCATTCTTTGACTGCTGACGGTATGCTCTGTCACATTCAGCTGATCGAAGAAGTTGATTGTGCTATCAGATGCCATTGCTCAAATCAGCGCTATCCGCTCGCAGGTCGAGCCGACAGAATTCTTCTTGCATCAACTGGAGATGTTTGAGCGTATGAATTATGAAGTTGATCCAGCCAAGTATGCCGAATACCGTCGGTTTTTGATGGTTCGTCAACTTTCTGTTTCACGCTGTGACGCGCTCACACAGAAATGTTGGAACAGAACTTCAATCACAACGAAATCATGTCTGGCGACGGGACAGTGGATCAAATGTTCCTCGCGTACTATCCCTCACCAGCCATCACACCCCGCGAACGATCCCTCTCTGACCCATTTGGCAATCTGCGCATGTCAGCTATGCCATCTACAACAAACTCGCCCGATTCGTATTCACCCCTTGAACCCCTATCTCGACGCGGCTCATCCTCTTCTATCCGCCGATCAGATCTCGCTATGACCCCTGGAGATACTTCCGAAGCGCCTTCAAGGCGTGGCTCATCATCTTCCACCCGCCCAAACCTGAGCATGACGCCAGGCGAACCGATCCGTCGACGTAGATCAAGGCTATCAAATGATTTGGGCATGAAATCTGATGGTTTGAGCATGACCTCTTCGAAACCTGGTACTGGTCCACAGGATCGAGAAGAAATTGTCAAGATGCTGCATAAAGAAAGAGAGTCGAGCGAGAAGAAGCTTGCGCGTAGGCCTAGTAGGATAGAAGCGGATCGGAAGGAGGGGTTGAGAGCCGAAGCCAGAAAATTGATTGAGGGCAAGGAAAAGTTCTTGAAGGTCGGACAGGGGAGAGTGGTGATCAAAGGTAGAAGGATAAGGTGTAGGATGTGCAGGTACGTCTGGAGCTACTTATGCTCTCTTGAGAGCTGAAAAGATTGTCCCTGCCACGTACAGACGAGAGCTAGCTGCTAGAGAACACATTGTCGAGCATGAAGCCGGAAGAGGTCAACAAGCGTTCGCGCCTCGTCGGCGGGATATGGTACAACATCGACTCGATGCAGAGAAGCGGAAGAATGCAGCAACACCGGCAGCGACTTTGCAAGAAAGGCGACCAATGAACCTCGCTGCTCTTCGAGTCGCTATGCCTCAGTCTTTAGCGACTGCTTCTGTGGCAACGGAGACGATCACAGACCCTTCAGCTGTATCTGCTAATCCGAAAGAGGCTGAAGCGAGCGACTGCGCGATAGAAGATGACGACGACACATCACCTCCTTCACCTCCCTCACCGCCTCTGTTATGCTCTACATCTTGCTCTTCGTACTTTGTCGAGCCCCTCAGCTGGATGTCAGATCAGCTGGAAACTGGTGTACTGGGAGGCAAGCTCATGTGTCCAGACGCAAAGTGTGGAGCGAAGTTGGGTAATTTCGATTGGGCGGGCTTACAATGTTCTTGCGGAGCTTGGGTCGTCCCTGCTTTCTCTATCGCGGCTTCGAAAGTAGATGAAGTGGACTTTTAAGTATGTATTCATGATCACTTGTATATACATCAAGGATTGCATTTCGCATTAACTATTCTACAATGTCTGTCCACGTCTGCTTTGTTACGACGTCTGCCTTGTTACGACCGCTCGACATGTACGAGAAGTGTCGAATCAGTCGCTCTACCGTCTAGATCCAGCAGCTTGATCAAGCGCCAACCGTTAGCAAGGTTGTCTAACAGTAACGGCGCCAGAGCAAAGTCATCGTTGCGAGAGAACAAGCTTTGATCTTTGTGCGTGACCAAGAAGCGTATAAAGATGAGGTCTTCATCGGTGTATGTGAATCTGTGCAAAACGAAAACGCTGTCAGTCTGGAATAGACTAAAGCGATCGCCACGCACTCCAAAGTTTCATCGAATACAGCATCACAACCTTCTGCATTCTTCCCACTTGGCTTGATCACTTTAGTCACTTGCTCTTGATCTTCAGTCGAATGGAACAAGTTGATAGTGACGAAAGGGTTCAGACCAGATTTGAGCGCATCGTCCGGTTTAACCAGTCCACTAGCAGCTTGGATAGTCAGCTTCAGCTTGATCTCTTTGCCTTGATTAGGTCGCGCAGGTCGATGAGATTGTTTCAAGTACCAACCATGAGTACCGCTGAAGAGGGCTGTGTTAAGTTGACAGGCGAGATCGAAAGTTTGCCAGTTGAGCGCTACAATCTGGCAGCCTGCACGCCAGAAGGGCAGAGGATTGAGGTTCTTTGAGGTGATTCGCAGACCGTGAGGGCTGCGGCCTTGTTAGCATTTAACGCCTCTAAAAAGAGAAGAGACCAACTAGATGCGCATCAAGAAGTTCGAAGCATGCTCTGCGACATGACTTGCTCGGTCGGCCATCACCTTGCCCAGTGCTGATTCTGAAATATTGGTCACAAAGGTACTGGAATAGGATAACAGTGAGACAGGTGAAAGTAGAAAACACATCTCGCTTACGGCGGCCTGATGGGGTCCTTGAGCAGGAAATCGTCCTTCTTGGGCTTGACGGAAAGCGTGTAGACGCCCAGATCGTGCAGAGGCTTGATGATCTTTGCTTTCTTCTTTCTCTGCTGTCTGATCTCTTTCGATTCCTCTGTATCGCTTTCTGAGCTAGACGAGTCTTCTTCAATTGTGACGCCTTGCATGGCATCGGTAGCCGCTTCTACTGTATCGCCGAGCTTTCCGTGATATTCAACTTTCACCAGAATCTCTGTTTTCAATCTTGTCAACCACGCCTGACCAACAAGAGGGCTTTATTACTCACTATTCAGCACATCTTGGAGCACGAGCTTATCGGCATCTTTGGTTTTCTCATCCATTAGGCGGTCCCCAAAGATGTCGTTGAAGGTCTTGACTATGTACTCTTGACGAGCTGGAGAGCAGTGACACTCTAGCGATATGATGATGGGCAGAGCATTCTGATCTTGGTCATCAGCCTCTACGATAGCGCGACAGACGTCCTCCAGGGCAATCCAAGAGGTAAAGGTGTAGCCGCTAGATCAAGCTTTTAGATCTAGCACGGCAGTCAAAGGAAGGACTGACTGAGTGATCTTGACGGGAGATTCGTCTGCATCTCCATCCCACGCGTCGAGCTCAACACAGCGTCCTCCATTCTGTCACATTGGAAACATCAGATGGTCGTAACTTGTGCTTTCATGGCGAAGAAAGCATACCTTCAGTACCGTCTTGTACGCTTCAATGTCAGCCTTTCCAGTCAACTGGTTGCTCTTGAGGTCTGGCACAAGCCAGTCATCAGCCAGTCTCTTTGACCTCTTGCTTCGAACGAGCTCACAAGTGTTATGCGAAGACGAAATCAGATAAGCAGACAGCGGTTGTTGGCGGTTCAAGACTTCAGCGCTAGGCTTTGCTACAGATCTGTTGCGCAACTCTGGCTCGTCTATGCCTTCTTTCGCCAAGATGTCCAACACAGCGCGACTGAGTTTCGCGCTTGAAGGCTTTGCAAGGAATTCTGATAGCGCAGCATCTGGTGCAAGCTCGTGGTTGCTGGCTGCTACGGTCGTCGCTTCGTTGCTCATCGTTGTAACGGGGAAGCCTTATTATGGTCAGAACATGCCAAGTCAAGGCCATGATTGCACTGAGCGATCCTTGCACAGTCTGCTGTTTCTTCGTGCGCTAGTCACAGTGGATCATGCTAGCCTCACTGGGATACACCCGCCAACTCCTTCAGCTTCTCCAGCTCCCCGCTGCTTTTCGCCAGTTGATAGAACGCAGAAGACTTGCTCGCTAGCAGCTTGGCAGGCGTATCGAATTCTGCTACCCGTCCTTCAGCCATGACCAAAACCCGATCGTAGTCGGCAATTGTAGTCAGACGATCTATCACAGACCTAGTTAACACGAGACTTGTTTTGCAAATGAGCATGTACTTACGAGCAATGCACAGAATTGTGGCTCCCTTCATCTCGTTGCGGATGACTCGCTGTATTGTCGCATCAGCTTGCGCGTCTACCATCGCCGTCGCTTCGTCAAGTATAAGGAAAGGACAGGTCTCGAAACGTAGTAGAGCTCGACCCAGGACCACGAGCTGCTTTTCTGTTGGACTTCTCAGCTCGCTGCTAGTCGATGAAGCAAAAAGCGACTTACGACCAGCGGACAAATTTGCTCCGCTATCCTCGACTTCGTCCTCTATTGAACCGATTCTATGACCTGTCTCTCCCGTCGTTCCTTCGCTTGTTGATAAACCGACAGCTTTCAGAGCACGCCAGATATTTTGATCACTGTACAAATGCGCTGGATCGAGGTTGTCTCTTATTGTTCCCTTGAACAATACAGGGTCTTGCGTGACGATATTGAACGCAGCTCGAAGCCGTTGTAAATCGATACCAGCTATGTCGACATCGTCGATTCGTATCTGTCCTTCTTCGGCTTCCAAAAATCGAAACAGCGCTAATGTGAGAGTTGATTTTCCTGCTCCCTGGGAGAAATTGCATTCAGCAGAGCATTGCCTGGCACAAAGAGTGCTTACTGTTCTGCCAACGATTGCAACCCTTTCAGTAGCCTTGACATGGAAGGAAACGTTTTTCAGCACAGGTGGTAGGTGCTCAGCATATCGGATTGTAAGGTCTTTGACAGACAGAGCCGGAGTTCTAGAAGGCCAGGTCGCTGGAGGCATAGCTTGACCTTGCTTCTCTTGCTTTAGATCGTCGGTATATTCTTGTATGCGCTCGATGCTATTGAGATGTAGCTGTAGGTTGCCAACATGTGCCGTGAACCAATACGCCCGAGTGTAGACATCCATAGATGTTACCAATATGAAGCCAGCTACAGCGACGTCGGATGAGCTGAGCACTGGATACGTCTGATGAGCATGTAGGTGCGCAAGGTGGCCGAAGACATACCGAGATAGAGGCATATTGCAAGCGTTGCGACACCGGCCATCAGTCCAAGACGTACGGCATACCATTGTATGGTCATTCGCATATGATAGGCCAGTAAGATGTGATTCTCTAGGATGTCTCCAAGCTTTGCAAAACCGTAGTCCAGGTTGCCATACGCTCGGAAAGTGGTCTTGCCTCTGATGACTTCGATGATGTAGGACGACAGCGGCGAGCGCGATGCACTTTCGAATGCTCTCAAGCGACCGGCCACATTGCGATACGGTAGAGTGATGATAATGATGCCCAGCACGTATAACACGCAGAACACAATGTAAGCCGGCACAAAATATGCGCAAAGGAAGACTGCTGAGCAAAGGAAGAGGAGGTCGATACTGCGCAAAAGCTCAACAATTTTCACCGCTTGAGAAGATGCACTTGCAGTGCGTGAGACACGGTTTGCGGCAGATCAAGCTGTCAACGAGTGTCAGACCGTCCACAAGGTTGAACAGGACATACGTCGCAAGTGAGTAGATCTGCCGAATTCCGCGAAATCCAGCGGCCCACGGGCAATCTATCGAACACGCCAACTTCGCACGATAGCATTTTCTGCGTGAGCCTGTTAGAGAGTTTCTCGCTGGCTTGAAGGCCACAAGCGGTGAAAAAAAGCAGGCGTGATATATCGATGATGATACTGAGAGCGATGAGAGCGAGGTATTGAAGCATCAGCTGTTTCGCTCGAGAGCTGCTATCCATTCGTTGTTGAGACCACCATTTGAGATAATAGGTCTCGGAAATGTTGAGTCTATACAGAAGACGTTGCTTAAACGGGGAGTGCGCCAGCAGGCATTTGACTGACAGTTGAGCAATGACAAAAGACAACACAACAAGCAGCAGAATGGGCCATACTCCCTACACTAAGGGTCAGGTCATACGATTACCCAATAAGCGCTCGACGTACCAGATCAGCGATGTATCCTGGAAAAGATAAATCTCGATGACATGTTCAAGCCAGCTGAAATCTCACTTCGCAAGTCTGACATCGCGCTCTGAGCCTTGTGCGATACTTCGGCTTGCTGTAAAGGATCCTCTTCTTGCTCTTTCGATAGCTGAGAAAGCGCATCTGGTGTTTTCTCGCCAATCGGGGCTTCCGGCGACTCGCTGTTAAAGGGTCGATGGTCTATTGATGCTTGCACGCGTCCACGATCGACAAATAGAACTTGATTGGCCGCCCGAGCGACCCATTCAGCGTGCGTCACCAGAATGATAGTCCTTTCTTTAGCGAATGATCCGGTCAGGATGCCATTGAAAAGCTTCCTCTGGGTTTCTGCATCTACTGCCGCAAGCGTATCGTCCAGTAGTATGACTTCGGCGCGAGAGTAAATAGCTCGTGCCAGTGCCAGACGAGCCTGAGCCCCAATCAGGGTCTTTGTCGAGAAGAGATTGGATGTGACTGACCTTTTGGCCTCTGGTGGAGAAACAATCTAGTTAGCCTGAGATGAAGCACAGGCAAAGATACTGACCCCGAAAGTATCTGGCCGCGTTCGCCAACAAGAGTAAGATCACCATATTTCTACGCAAGAGTGTCACAGACAGGACCATAGACTAGTAGACAAGCTTACCCAGAGTCTGAGATCTTCCTCGAGGCAGCAGAGCGAGAGAACAGTCTGATACCATTCGGCATCCCAAACTCGACCGAACAAGACGTTCTCACGGAACGTCGCCGAGAAGATGAAAGCCTGCTGTGAGCAATATGCCACCCGCGGTATGTCTAGCCAGTCTTCGAACTTGAGCGAAATTGGTGCTGTGGCAGTCAGTTGGCCAGAAGCTGATCGCACGTGTCAGCGCAGAGGGATGCACAGCAATACAAGATCTCACAATACATCGTCTCCCCGAGTAAAGTTTGGAGCAGACATGTCTTGCCTGATCCAACCGGACCAAAGATGACATTGAGACCTTTGCCAAAGGATAGATTACCAACTTGTAATGCGAAATCGGACTTGCTGCTCCAAGTCGCTGAGACATCTTGTGTACTGATTAGGGAATCTGTGGAAGAAGAAGGTGGACTCGATAAGATGTATTTCTCGGTGTCGGGCTCCTTCAGAAATGCGTCGATCCGTCGAAAGCCAGTCAAAGCAAAGACATAGTCCTGGTCCATGATCAGCTTTACGCTAAAAAAGTCCTGTTCCCACCGACATTCAAGCTCGAGGTAATCCAAGTCACCGGTCCGGTCAGAAGGAAAGAATAGAAAAAGACCGAGAAGAGCAAAGGCGCTGTGATCGGATTGCCTAGAAGTGTGTAGGCGCATAGCGTGGCGGACGATACCAAAGCAACCGTAGACCAATTCTGCGCCCACTGTAGCGTATTGACGATCTGCCGTTTTCTGAGCACCTTCAACTCCGCTTTTCGCAAAGCCCTGATACGTTCTCCAAAGATTGTTTCGTACGCTGAGAACTTGACCCATCTAATATGCGTGATGGTTTCCTACGAAAAAAAATTAATCCGTGCAAGACCATCTTATCATGACTCACTGTAGTTAGACGCAATCGAGCATCGATCAACTTCTGCTGTTCGTTGTAGTACCGGAAGCTGGCAGCTAGCAGCCGATGCCCAATATAGGCGTTAACGATCATGACAATGATGCCACCCCAGATGGCTTGACCTGTGGTTCTGTACAGCGCGAGTCCAGCAAAAAGGAAACCCAGAGGTGCTTGGAAGAGGACAACAGTGATATTTTCTGCCAGCACACTGATGTAGCTAGTTGATAGTATCAGCACCAGTAAGTTAGCAGAGCAGAAAGCCTACTTTGCATTCACAGTGAGCAAAGACTGTATATGACCTTCATCTGCATTGTCTTTTCTCTCAGCACCGGTCGTCGTGTCCACGCTGTTTGAATGTCGAAAGACCTTGCTAAAGATTTCAAAAGAAAGAATAGCTTTGATTTTCATGGCCATTGCGAAGGATGATCTTCTTCGAGCTACTTCCAGAGGTTGGGACAGACTCTTGAAAAACCCAAGCGCAATAGCCAAAAGAACTCCTTTGCGCAATAATGGTCCACCTTCCTGGCCTCTATCAGCGAGGTAATGCAGTAATGCTTCCAATGCGAGACCCTTTGAGATAGAATGGAAAGCTGTGAGGATACTGAAGAGGGCTTGCCAAGCTATATCAAGTTTGAAATGCCAGGCCATCTTCCGGAGCGTTGATGTCTTCATTGCGGATGTGTGGTCTCGATAGGCTTGAGTAGCGTGTGCTGGCTTGATGGAAGCTGGTACGTCCGATATATCTGCTTCTGACAAGACTTTGCGGAAATGCGAAAACATGAAACCGTCGGAGCTCATGTTCAGCCAAGAGGACAGCAGTGAGGCGTATTGGCCGCGGATGGGGTCACGAGTTTTGCTGTCTACTTCTACTGCTGTACTTCCAGAAGCAATGGATGAGGCGTCATCGTCCTGATCAAAGTCGGAGGCGGAAAGGGGGATAGTCGCGTGTGAATCGATGGCTGGAAGCGCCGATTGTACAAAGAAGATGAGGAGCGAGAGAGCGCCTTCTAATTTCATTGTGTTCGACAGAGGGCCTTGGCTTGAGTATATTTCAACCAAAAGCAAGGCGAAGCATCCCATTTGCAGAAACGCGCAATGACATTGGAGCGTATAGTGATGAGTTGGTCTTCTGTACATTGCAGTGAGAGCTTTCAGGATGAGAAGAGTCGAGATGTATCCCTATCCCGTGGTTAGATCAGAGCCGCGCCAGTGCTGAGATGCTCACTTGCACAGACGCCTTGGCTAACAGCACTGAAGCCGTCGCATCCTCATACGAAATAACCCAGCCAGACAAGAAGCCAGACAGAGCACTGCATAGGAAATCGCAAGCCAGAGCGACTTGCCGCATCCATACAAGCTTCTCTACTTCAACACTTGCTTGTTGAGATTCTTGCTTCTTGCGATGTTCGAGAATGAACCGCTCAGCTCTTGCGACTGGCGTTGTATCATTCGGCAGTGCAATGGGCTGCTTTTTCGCTGTTTTGACCCAAAATACATAGAAGAGAAATGTCACGATAGACAGCGCGATAGCCGACCAGGCAAGGCTCTCTTGGGATATTAGCATTGAGGGTATCAGAGCGGAATAGGCAGAATGGGAGAGAGCGAGGACAAAGATTGTCAGCCAGCTCGCGGGCACAGCGTCCATGTTCAGAAGATGTCAGAAGACGGTATCATTTGGTGCAATTGTGCAGTGCACTCTTGCTCTGCTGCGTGCTGAGCAGTCCACGCCGCAGCGGCCACAGTTTATATATACAACAGCAAAGTCGTCGAGAGCGGACAAGTCGCTGCCCAGGGTGATATGTTCGAAATGCATGCCAAGGTGTTGTAGCTCCTTGACAGCCAGTAAATACGTCGTGGATCCCTATACCCAGCAATGCTCTCTGATCTACCTCACGACATCCTGCTGCAAATATTGTCGCATGTGGAAATCGCCGAACTCGCTTGTCTAGCTTGCACCTCTTCTGCCTTTCATGCCCTGGTGCTCAAGCATGGTTATCCGCGATTCTTAATCGGCGTGAGTCTCTGTCACTTGAGTCCGAGACAACGCTCATTCCGCCAAGCTGGATGCCGTGACTATCCCGTCAGTCCAGCGAGACCGATGCTCTCTGCGCAAGATCAGGCATGCATACTACGTCGAGAAGCACTATGCCGATACTCGTTGTCTGGCTATACCTTGCACACCGCCTCTGTTGAAGACTCTGCCTGTTCTGCGACTGTTGCGACAGAAATCAGCTTTGCTTGTCACTGCTGGATCGGCATTACGCATAGTGCCTTTCTCAAATGCTGGAGATGCGTTGCCTTCTACCATGTCGCAAGGACTTGGTATGCATAGGCTTGATGATATCACTTCTGTCGGTCTCTCTTCACCCTAACATGCCCGAATGACGCTGATCTACTGCACAGATCTCGCCCGAGCATAAAGATGGAAGCCTGATTATCAGTCACGTATCTGGTCTAGTCCACAGAATCCAGATTCGACTCGATTCGCGCGGATGTAGCTTTAAAAGCGTTTCTCGCTTCGATCAACCAAAAGGGACAGTCCAATCAATAGACTTAAAAGGGGACGCGCTAGCTTCCGTGGCTCAAGTACATAAGAAAGGTCTCATCTCGCTATACAACGCCGCTTCCCCATGGCAAACTTCCAGCACTGTATCACTACCATGCAAGCTTTGGTCCTGCTTACTCGAACCTACATCTACCCCACGTTGGTGCGCAATCGGTCATAGCAGCAAGCGAACAGACTCGGCCCTTTCCCTCTTCACCAACGATCAAACTTCGCTAGATGCTGCTCCTCGCTTATTCGGCGGCAACGAATATACTACTGCAGTTTATGCGCTTTCCTCGCCACACCCTAGCTCTAATATGAACTCGTCAGATCACCTTTTTGGCGCGTTCTACGACTCCCAAGGTCCGCTTTCACCTGTACAAATCCTTCATAAGCTGATCAGTGTACAGTGAGATTATACGATCTCAGGCTAGCAGATGAAGGAGGCAAATTGCAACCTACACAAACAATGGGCGAACGCTGGAACGAAGATCCGCTTTATTCAATAGCGACTGCCGGAAAATGCGGGCATTATTTGGCTGTAGGAACCGCGCGACATTCGAAGATTCGGCTGTATGAGTGAGTTATTGATGCAGGCATTCCAGCCATTCTGTACTGATACGAAGGCAGTTTGAGGAAGCATGTGGAGGCTGTTTCAATCTTTGCGACTGGTGAAGCGTCCCCGGTCTATTCTTTAGGTTAGTTGCCACACACATATCGAGATCAGGTCTCAGAAGTATTATGCAGATGCGGAACACTCTCGCATCTTTGCAGCTTCGGACAAGCAAGCGTATATGCTGGATTTCGGCGCACTACAAAACAGGGAGAAGATTAAGCAGAGCTCAACTTCCCTGCCTTGCCATCCTCGAGTAAGCTATGCGCGCCCAACGTAAATGCCAGCTGACATTGATCAGTTCTACCATCATTCCGAATCGCTGGTCTTGAAGCAGCATGTAATGTAGCAAGCACGACCAAAGGGATGCTGTGTACTTCTGTAAATTCATTATTTCGTTCAGGTGTATCTAAATGCCAGCCAATTGAACCGAATACAAGTGGCAACGCAGGCCCAAACTCCCCTATGAATGGATATAACACAAATTCCCTAGTACAGTTACAAACTCCCTAGTCTTCAGAGAAACTCAATGGCCATTGTACAGCAAGACGCTGCAAGGAAGACGTCAACCTAGATCCGCGAGGCGAGAATGGAGCCTACTGGTATTAATTCGCCTTCATCCCTACCCTCTAGCTCTTCATCGTCATCTTCCTTTACTCGTGCTGTCCAAACAGCATACTCGTCCAAACTTTCTTCGTATTCTCGTAGCCCCCGAATAGCATACGGATGCTGGTGTTGGGGATATGGCGGTAGTTGCCTGAAGTGCTTTGGTATTTGCGGAACAGGCTCATGCGATTCTGCGAGTAGATCAAGAGCAGCTGGAGGTAGCAGACTTTGTCGCTTGGAGAATCGCTTGGACACTCTAGGCGACGGCGTGACCGAGTTAGGTCGTCGAGGCGTAGCTCCATTGACCATGGATGTCCTGTTGCTTCGCAAACTACCGCGCTTTGACTTTCGGCCTTCCATCTTAGGCATGCCATTCTCGAACTGTACGCGTCATATCTTGTCAGTTTCGAAAACAAGCAAGATTGCAACGCACCTCAAAGTGATAGAAGTCACTTTGATCGGGACCTGGCGAGGAAGGCTTGTATGGAAAGGTATTGTCAGAGCTTTGATCTTCTGCCTCGAGCAATGTCGGACTGGATGCTCGCGGTTTCTTATCTTTTGCAGTTCCAGCATTTGAGATCGTGAGGTTTGATGATGATGGAGTTGTATCAGATGATGCTGACTGCGGAAGATGTACGCTATGTACTTCGGCGCCGGAAGGCAGGGTATAAGGATAGGTCGCCATTTCAGGCAGATCCCGACGATTCCGAGGACTCTTCTTCGCTGCTTGTTGAGTGACTTTGCCAGGCTGAAGATTGTCCTTAAACCAGTTGACCATCTTTGACATCTTTGGCTTTCCTTTGCGCGACTTGCCGTCAGCATCGGTATGATGGCCATTGTGAGCATGCCATGGGTCTGCCCCTTCGTCGTCGGAGGAAGGTGAAATATCGCCTGAGCTTTGGGTGCCTGTTACACCTTCAAGCAGTTCATCGATAGTCCAAGGCTGGTCTGCCACGCCTCTTGTTGAGTCGATCGAAGAGCGATGGCTGTCGAACAAATCGTCATCTGGCAAATCATCTAGAGGATCGAGCTCGTTGTATCTTGTCCGGATGCTTTCGAGCTGCGCATTGAAGGCCTGCAAGGTGTAGACGATCTGGGAGTCTTTGATGTCCATCGGCCGGCCATCGTTCGCAGTACCCAGACGACTGAGCTTCCAGACAATGAGGCGAACGAAGTACCTGTACAAGCCATGAGTCGTACTGCCTCGATAACAGAAGAGCAAGCTTACCCTCGGACCGAAGTGTTCCAGAAGAGGAACAGGCGGCGGAAGGTTTCTGGGTTCAACAAGACATTCATGCATAGTTGTTCGCGATCGTCTGGCCGCAGAGTGAATCTGGTACCCTTCATCAGCAATCCATCGAATGGAAGGAATTGAGCTCACGTCTCAAATTGCGAATAGATGAAGGTGATGGTCCGCATCAGTGCAATAGTGTTGTCTGCTTTGCTGAAGATGGTGTGAACGAAGGAGAGAATGAAGGTGGTGTCAAACATGTCGAGGGCGTTCAAAGCCGGTCGCCAGACGACCATTTCTTGATTCGGAGACGGTATATGTGTACAGACAGTGTAGAAGAGGCCTTCGATGAAATCTAGAAGGAGGAAGATACCTCGAGCGTCGAACAGACTTGTCCGCTTGACGACTGCTCTGAGCCAGACTTGAAGCATGCCGCCGAAGAAACGCCGCCGTGAAAGACCCTCAAAAGTGTCGGCTTCTGGATCCGCTATAGGTCTCGCTGGTCCACCAACAATGTCCAAGATGGTGGAGACTACTCTTCGATTTGCATGTTCGAGCACTTTGGGCTTTGCCGCCATGGATAAATTGGCTGACTCTTGGGTATTCAGGTTGTTATTGTTTGGTCCCAAAGTGGTGACTGATCGCAAATTGCGATGAATGAGGGAATCCACCTTCTCAAGTAGTGAAGCGGCGAGGAAGAGAAAGCCTGGAGCGGAAACAGCTTCGAAAGGCGAGACGAAAGCTTCTGGCTGCCCTTGAAGATCGTTCGGAGGATGTAGATAGGCTGCTAGCTGTCGGTGGTAGGCACGATAGAAAGCGAAAGGTAGATCAGAGTCGGATGCTTGCCAACGGATAAGCCAATTCCCGTTCATGCGGATCGCGTGCTCGTTTGACTGGACCAAGTAAGAGGTATCCGATGGTGCTAATGGCGAGAGCAGATTCGAGTATGTGTGAAGACTCTTGTAACACAGATGATTGAGATGCTCGGGAAAGATGTCTGGCCTCTGAGGCGGCGGCGATCGGCTAGCAGTAACATGTATCTCTTCTAGTACCCGCTTGAGGTCTTGCCGCTTGACTTGGGGTAAAAGGCGCAGTAGCTTTTCGCCAACACCTTCAATCCGGAAGAATGCGATTGCGAATAGCCGGCCGGAAAAGCTGAGAGTGTTTGCGTATACGGCCTTTTCCTGTAAACCGAGAGCAACCTTTAAGCTACATCTGAGGAGCATAGAGTACGTCGGCTTACGTTCAGCTTATCTACAGCAAAGCTCAATATAGCAATGAGCGAATCCCTGAAGCGCTCTTCTGCAGCTGGATCGTGGGCTAGAATCTCGCCAGACAGGCACACACTGTACGAATGCGTCAGCTCAGGCGGAGCAAGCTGATTGTCGCCTACCTTTCGAGAATCCCAGCAACGCCATCTAAACAAGCGCCTCGATTACTCGGGGCATTCTTCAGCTCGGCGGCGAGCACATCAAGCCAGCTGAAGAGGATCTGCCGTTGTCGTGCTGCCTGACTCCGATCTGCAGCTAGCCGTTCTTGGCCGAGATCTGCACGTCGCAGAAAGACCAGCAATACAGTCTGAATGATGTTGAATCGGTCCGGTTGAGCTATACTGAGTGCTTGCAGGTACCTATCACAAAGAGTGAGCATGAACCTCCAATGCGTGGTGTTGTTGACTTACGCTTGCAAGGCATCTTCAAGCTGTATCCAAGCAGCTGATCTCGCCGTATCTGACCCAACACCAGAATCTGAAGGGTAGCTCCGTTTCTTCCATACCAGTTGAGGCGGAGGTGGTGTCATCGCTCGTGCAGGCGGAGCAGGTGTCAAAGGTGTCCTCGGTCCGGAAGTGGCTGTCGGCAAGTCTGTTGCAGCATTCTCCAGTTTGCGCTGAGCGACCAGTATAGGTACGCTCGTTCGAACAGGTTTGGGCGAAGCAGCAGCAACAGGCATCGAGTCCCGCTGGATGTTGTGCACCAATGTTGATTCAGCTGAAGGTCCTTGAAAAGTTCCAGCTCGATTCCGTTTGACTCGAACAGCCAGAGTGACGGCTGTATCATCCATGTCATTTTCTTCTACTTCATCGTCTGCCGTCTCTGCGCCTAGATCGAAGGAAGAGGTTGATCGAAGGGAGAGACTAGATCGCTCTGAAACAGCTGAAGAGTCTGTTTGAAGGATTGCCAACTTGGCCAATTTTTCGGATGCCAGCATCTGTCACCACCATCAGAGTCATACTCTTGCGAGAAAAGTTAGACCGAGACAGCTGACCAGTAATCGTTCAGTCGTCGGTCGTCTATCCGCCTCGTCCGGATCAGCAGGTTCAGGCGGAACAGCAGAATATTTCCTCGCATGACTTTCTCTAGGCGGTTCCGGTCTTTTACTCGGTCTAGGTTGAGGTGGAGCCGCATGGACCGTTGCGGCAGAAGAAGCTGTAGATCGCTTGCTTATCCTCGAGGTATCTTCACTTTGCATATCCACCACTGGCGGATGTGAAATTGATCGCGACCTTTCTCGCTCGGAGCCAATAGCAATGTGAGAGCTGTTTCGACCATTGAACGCTGGCATGCAACCAGCAGGCGGTGAAGGTCTTTCAGGTTGTGGATGATACTGCTGCTGTTGATGCTGATAGAGAGGATTCGCGATGCCTTTCGATTGTTCTGATTTATGCTGGTCGAGTAGGTTGGAAGAAGAAGTGCGGGACATGAGGCTCTTGCCGCTTTTGGTGAATTTGGCTACTGCTGCGCTCATTGCTGTTTTCCGCATACTGTTTGTCCTTGAGTGCGATTGTTGTGTTTGTTGAGGCATAGGAGGAGGAGGTTCAGTATCCGCCCTGACAGGTTGTTTACGAGGTGTAGGAGGTAAAGACTTGTTCAGGTTTGATAAAGAGCGTCGAACAGCTGCTGAACCGGGTGTGAGGGAAGTTGCCGAGCTGTTTAATATAGGAGAGAGGTTGGATGACCGGTTACCGGAAGAAGAGCTAAGATCAAGATCGGAATGAGACTGCTGGCGCTGCATGTAGGAGATGCTTGATATAGCTGAAGCGTTGCTGTCTCTTCTCGAATGCGATGTCGCTGTGAACGTTCGATCAGCACAAATATGCAGAGGAGCAACAGACCAATCTAGCTCACCTTGGTTGAATCCCATACTTCTCCCACTCCCACTACTCGAATTTGCCTGATGCCCTCTGCTGAACGCGGGCTTGGGCGTTGAACTCCTAGGCTGATCATGCTCATCCATCAACATGCTCAAGCTACTCAAAGGCCTAGACTCTGGTAACGGCACTCCGACTCCTTCAGGTCTTTCTTCCGGTAATGGTATAACAGTAGTAGACAGCGAAAGACTATCGGAATAAGCCATCGTGTCTTCTTCTTCTTCATCGACTCCATTCTCTCGGACGGAGGGTAGCTTGATGGCAGAACCGAAATTGTCTAGTCCAAGATCAAAAGTCGTTTCGAATGATGAACCGAAATCAATGTCAAGTGAAAAAGTGGGTAGATCTAGAGTTGGTGCTTCTTCTCTAGGCGGACCTAGTGTAGTTGTACTTCTCCCTAGATCTGGCTGGAGCAGTGATGATTCGCTTCGATGGAAAGATAGGTAGGACTGTGATTGGATTTGACTATGAGTTGGATAAGGATGTCGATCTAATTGAGATGATTTGGTACTTTGCGGAGCTCGGGAAGCAGGCGTAGGTGTATGGACTTCAGAAGTGGCTGCTGTTGAATCAGAATGTGAAGAATCGTCTGAAGGTGCCATTGGGGATAACGAGCGAGTTGGAGGAGAAGGAGGATACAAAGCGTGTTGCGTCGAAGCATATGGGTGCCGTTGAGTGAGGGTCGGACTTGCCCAAGGTGGTGATTGACTATTCTCCCTCGCCGTGTGGTTGGCGGACCAATCGTCTGGACTTGGTCTTTCGCTGGCTGTCCAAGCAAACGCAGTAGGTGTTGCTCGTCCCGAAATTGTCACGTCCTCGTCCACCGGCAAGGATTGCATGCTCTCGCCTCTTCCTTTTCTCGATGCTAACGAAACATCCGGATTATCGTTCAATGGTAATGATCTTGATTTCGAATGAGTCAATGAACTAGTCGAAGCGAACAGAGGTAGGATGTCTTTCGTCTTGTGTGACGGTTCAGGCGAATGCGCTGTGAAATAGCTTGCGGATGCAGAAGACATGTCTGGCGTGCCATTTGATGAACGCGAAGAGTCGAAAGAGGTATCCATGAATGGACTAGCGCTCCGTCTGAAAGATTGATAGTCTGTCATCTCGCAAAGGGCGTCTGTTCTTTTGTGTGTCACGTTGACTTGCGCCCAAGTGGTATTGGGTCACGAGCGTTCCAAACGATTGTCAGACAAGGCGCGGTCTTGTGCTCAATAAGCTTGAAGTGGTAGATTCTTCCACATAACACGAAGACACACGAGCTTTGACTTGTCTTTACTCTTTGAATGCCAATGAAGGGGGCCCTTCAGCAACTGGTAAAGCTGGACAGGCGATTTCAACTTGACAGGAGTAGGGTAGCCGATGCAGAAACACAGAAGGCTCGTCGAATGCGCCCAAGCTTTGTTGCTGCTGCCTTCTCGACTCTTCTGACGCAAAGGAAGTGAAGTCGCGCAAATGAATTCGCCCCTTGCAACAAGGTCACACGCTCGTGTAGGTATCTCCTCCAGCTGCGATTTGGGGTATCGAGTATACTGAGCTGGACAGAGCCAGCTGTGCTCGACTGCAAAGAGCCGGCAAGCGCACCTACCCCTTCTTGCAAGTTTGCACGTGCCGCTTTTTATTTTTCGAAACTCTACAAGTCTGGCTTCCGCATTCTTAAATCCTCACAATCTCACCCTCTATCTGCCACCCATAGCAAGAACAGCCAGCATGCGTCTGATAACACACAACCTACTAGCCTGTCACGCAGCACCAGGAGGCAAAGCATGCGTCTCACCTGCGAATTTTCCACTCGCTTTCCAAGATGTTACAAGACTCGAAACGTCTGAAGCTGAACTGAACCCAGAATTTTTAAGAGGCTTTGTGCATAAATTGGATTGGCCGGCTCTAGTTACTGCTTCTAGACAGGTGCGTTTGCTTTTCATTCAGGCCCTACTTTGGAGCTCATGCAGGGTATGATAGTTGGGGGATGAGAGTCTACCTGAGATATTACCGGATCTAGGGGATGATGAGACAGAAACGACAGAGGAACAACAGAATGCGCTACAGGTGTTGCATCACGTTTTGCTCGAGGTGCGTCTCACCACTGCAGATTGAGTGTACGCTCATTGCGTGCAATGATAACACGCGCAGATCCACGTACAAGATGGAGCAATGGTCTGCCCGAGCTGTGGACATATCTATCAGATTCGAGATGGAATACCGAACATGGTGCGTAACAGGTACAAGTAAAAGTGTTTCGACGCTTACCATGTACTGTACTGCAGTTGCTGGCCGAACATGAGATCAAGCGATAGAGAGTATTTACTGTATGATTGGAACAGCCAGCATCCAAACGGATCAAAATGCATATACGGTGCGTGACAGGCTGAAGTGAAGCGTTTCGACGCTTACTTCAAGATCTCCGTTGCACAGACACTGGCCGAGCTCAGGATCAGCGATCAAAGCTTCTCAGCCAGAACAAAGGGACTCAGAGAAGGAGACAACCGAAGAGAAGAATGCGATATTGAATAGCCATAATCGATGTTCAGCATTGGTCAACCCAGTCGAGCGAAGAACCAGCACGCCTTCGCAAGACTTCGCTCTCTTGCATGCTTTTGTTGTCGCAGTATCATTCACATCAGCTTTCCACCAGCACCCTTGCTCAATGAATCATCAAGACAAGAGTATACGACCAAGGTGTTCTTTAGCAGTATATTCGGCGATAGAACAGGTCTTGAGTAGCAGAGGCAAATATCACAAACATGCAATGTAATGCCATCAGGTACAAATACAAATATCTCTGTGCCCACACATAGTCCATCTAGTCCTCGTCTACTATCCTAATACCACTCTCCTGTGCTCTCGGGGCTTGCTGAACCGGTTCCTTCTCTTCCTTGTGCTCCTCGTCTTTACTTTCCATAGCCAAAGCAGCCGCACTCGGTTTCAAGGTGAATTCTTGCTGCAACTTGGGCTTCTTGTTAACAGCTCCATCCAGAGCTTCTTCAACATCCTCCTCTTCAACTTGTTTCGCAGTTCGTTTCCCCTTTTTCTTTGCTCGTTTAGCTCGATTCTTGTTCAACTTTGCGTCTGAAATAGCTTCTGCCGCTGCTCTTTTCTCTTCCGCTTCCCTAATCGTTCGACTCTGCTCTCACATCAGTCAAATTCCTACCTTGTTGAACAAAATCATCTAGAAGTAACCTTCTCATCCTCTTCTTCCATCAACCTAATCCTCTCATACTCCCTCCGCCTGGCTTGTTTATACACATGAAATTCACCCGATCCTGCACCCGCACTAGACCCTTGAACGTTCTTCATCATTTCTTTCGGTGCTCGTAACTCTTTCACTTGAGGCGCATCGGGGATATAAGCTGCTTTAGTAGGGTTGGCTAGCAAACGTGCAAGTTGGGAAGCTTGTTGCTCTGATGCGGTTAAAGGTCGCTTCTTTTCCGACATGATGGTTGGACCTTGACCCAGCATTCAGCGATTATTCAAGTGGTGTGCCAAAATGTCAACCGCTGAAGAAAGGATTAGAGCAATGAGAAGTTCACTGGCTTCTGATAAAACTGAGAATCGTTCGTTCTCTCTTCAAGTTCTGATATGACTGATGGTGATGTGTGGGGTATATAGCATGGAACAACCTCTGGAAGAGCGGCACCAGTACGTCTTGCCTTGCACTTGCGTATACTGTGGCTGATTGAATACAGCACCATGGGATTCGCACGGGAAATGTCAAGTGAGCGAATCACTTGTTCAGGCATGAATCATCACTGACGTTCGCAGCCTTCTTTGGTCGACTTCTTGGAGTCTGGCAAGGTAGGATTACCAAAAGGTGGTCGTGCAATCGTCCGTGAGCCCTTCCCCCTTCTAGCCGCTGCGTCTGTCTAATAGGAAGTCAGCCGGTTGCGGTAGAGTTTGTTCCACCCATTCTATTCACTATACCGAGCCTGATGGGCTGTTGTAAAATAGGGCTACGATGCTCTACTACTAGCTACAAAAGGTTATGAAGCAGAAGGCGTCGATATCTCACCAATAGCAGTCGAAGCAGCTCGGAACGTACATCCATTCCTACCGCTTATCCTATCTTAGCTGATTGATGCTATAGTGGCTGAAAGAGCAAGAGAACGCTCCTCGTATGCTCTCTCTTTAACGCTGAACAAGATAGCTGATTGTGGTATAGCGAATGTGTCCTTCAAAGAGATGGACTTCTTTGCTCCTTCTGATGCTGATGGACAATATAGTCTAGCTTACGATTATACGTATTGCTTTTCCTCTCATCTGCTGCAGCGGAAGTTCAAATGGAACAACAGGTTTTTCTGCGCTATCACGCCCGACTTACGCGCGAAATGGGGTGAACGATACGCCGCTCTCATTCGTCCAGGCGGGATGTTGATCTGTGGAATGTTTCCCATCGGCTCGTCACTCTCTCACACTTTTGTGTATCAAGCTGATGTCCAAGCAGATGGAGGAAGAACAGGAGGTACATCTCAACGACACGAGAGGTACCAAACTGAGTAGAAGGAAATAGGACCGCCGTACAGCGTCTCACCAGAAGCTTATGCTGAAGTCTTGTCGCACAATTTCGAGTATGCTTTTACTGCTTCTTCTTCTATTAAACCTCTCATTCATGTTTGATCACAGACGAATTTACCACGAAACGCCAACCAATGTTTCTGAAGGTCACGAAAACGGAAGGGAAATCACTTCAGTTTGGAAACGCAAATAAAGAAGTGTCCCATGGAAACTAGAAGTAAAGGAGTAGACTACGCGGGACTTGACTGCCTGCGACCCAGAAACTCGTCCTTCCTCTGCTTGTCCTTCTCTTTCTTTGCTGCCTAGTGACTACTTGCGTTCATCTTATTAGATGCCATTACGTCGTGTCAGCACTGTTGCGACCGATACTGAGGATGACATTTGTTGCACGTGATCATAATCCACTTTGGTAAACTTTGGGTCGCATGGTTGTGAAACAACCAAGTCTCCTCTCCTTGCTGGCTGGACCTGTCTAGCCTAGCATATACCCCTCAACAGGCCAGGAGACCTGATGAATCAAGTGGAAGCCCAAACACTGGCGAATTCCATCCTCCGCCTACATCACTCGCACGATAACACATGGCTTTGCTATCACAATACTAGTACAAAAAGCATGCAGCTGGCCATATCACGAGAGATGCTGCAACAGAAAGCGGGTCAACTCAGGACAACTCAGGACAACACCAGTCGAGCTGCCTCAGCCCCTTCACGATCTTGTTTGGCTAGTCCACAACCGTTAGGTATTGGGATCCAGTTGATTTGATCTGTATGTCTCTCATCTGTAATTCACCATATTCACCCCTTGAGCTTGAATTTAGTACAAGGTCGCCCAGATCTGTTGTATGAAGACTTCTTCCAACAGCCGGATGAAGCTCTCATTGAAAACCTTGAGCATGAATTACTCATGGCGGAATACGATCTGAAAGCGTTGTATCAACCGGACAAAGAGTGCATCGGGAGCCTTTCGCAAAAGGAACAAACGAGCCTCAGAGGCAAACACTGTGTATGGCTGTTGACGACTGCGCCCGCATGCACACATGCTTCATCTGATCTCTGCTGAGTGTGTTCCTCGTTTGCCAGGTTGCACGTCCAAGCTCGAAGATATAATCGGTGAGGCAGCTCATGCGGTGCATCTGTTCTCAGCAGCTAACTTTGTATAGTAAAGATCTACTCAGATACTACTTGAAGAGGTATGAAGTACAGCAAACATCGTACAACAAATCAATCTTGCCCAGTTAATGCCACCCATGGCAAATCTTATCATCTGCTGACTCCGTCGTCGTTGATCAATTCGGGTCAATCAGTGAAGAAGTTGGCCTCAGGGTACGCTTGGCTGTTTGAAAAGCGTGACGTGTCTAAGACCCCAATACAGGACACAGAGGAACTTCATTATTGATTCATAATCTTGGCCAGGATGAAAGCCGTATGCTGCCATGTGACCAGCTATGGCGACGGTGTATGCAACGCAGGAGGGAGTGGCTTGCTATTGTAGAACGGCGATCAGTCTTCCTTTCAATCACTGCATCTGAAGTAATCATAAACGCCGAGAGGTTTGTTGCTCGAGGCTTCATACACGGTCGCAAAGGAAGTCAGAACAGAAGGGTGATCGCGTCAGTGTGGTAATGCAAAAAAAGCTGTCGCATGAAACCTTCAAATGCATTGCAGGAACCCTTTATCTTACATGTTTAGCAGTGGCAGGAACTGACCTACGATCAGCGAGGGACAATTGAACACTATCGAAGCAATGAGATGAGTTCGGAATGTAGAAGGGAAAAGAACACACGATCTCGCTTGATGGTGAAGCAGAAAGAGCATGGGACAGGCTTGTTTTCAGGTGTGAGCAGAACGCAGGTCGTCATTACTGTTTGGGTCGAATTTTCGAAAGCGTGTGTTGCAAGGGCTGTAAGAGGTGGACTTCATCAATGCCCAGAGGCAATTGAAAGACTACTCTTACCTTCATAGTACTCTACAACAGAGGTGTTGTCGAGAATCTGTCAGGCTGGCGGTTGAACCATAGCCAAGGCTGATTTCAAGGGTCAAACTGACCTCAAAGATGTATCGCTTCTTACCAACCAGCTCCTTCCTATCCCATTGACAAAGATACGAGAACTCGGTACCAACCAAACAAATTTCGCCCGTTCTTCGCCAGACAACCGTTGGTGTTCCAGAGAAGGTGATGAGCTTTTCATATTCCTGTAGACGCCAAGTTCATCTGTCAGCCTTGGTTGCAGATGACGCGGTGATCTACAATCAAGGTCCGCTGGAAGCACTTTTCCACAAACACCTCGTCTTCCTCTGTCAGCGGCATTTGTAATGCGATTAAACTCGGTCGAAATTTCGCTAGTGCTCGAACGATACGCAGGATGTCCATTTTGTCAAACCTAAGGCCGAAATTAGATGATTATGACAATCTTTGAGGGCAACGTACCGATCTTTGAGATGTCGAATCAACTCATGATAGCTTCTGGCATATGGGTATGGCTTGGTCACTCGGCGATACACGTCTTCAGCTTTCATCGCACCACTAGCAGATAAGATCGGAGGTTCGTTGCTAGACGCAGCAGTAGCAGATTGACTACCGCCTGGCTGACTTGTGGCGAAATTGCCTTGTGGAGCTGGGAAGGTTGGAGTGAGCGTAGACGAGCGATCGTTGCCTTTGAAGCTGTTGTTTGACAAAGCGGAAGCTTGAGGCGGTAAGAACGGGCTGACTGCAGGTGCAGAAGGTCCAGCTGATGATTGACCGACAGAATGAGGTGGTTGGCCAAATCCACTAGTTGCGCTTGGCATCTGACTGAACGAATTGAAGAATGACATTGAGCTTATATTACTTGGACCAGGCTGTTGCGAGAAGGGCGAGGCGCTAAAAGAAGTCGCAGAATCAGGTAAGCCGGCCGAGACACTGCCAGAATCAGATGGCGAAGGTTGACCATTGAGCATAGAAGAGAGCATGGCGTATTCCAGATTCGCTTGTTCGCTGCCAAAGCCAGATGGAGCATTATTGTAAGGCATTTGTGGTATTTGCGCATTCGACGTATATGCATTCTGATGCTGTTGTGGCGGTAAGGCATAGAGATTGTTCGAAGGTACATTGTTTGCTGTCTGATGCTGTTGCGCAGTATTCGAGACTGGTGTAGCAGATTGAGGTGTTGCGGATGTTTTGAAGTCGTTCCTCCGCCCGAGCACTATTACAACGTGAGCTTGATACCGGCTGTTTTGATAGAGCTGCTCACCCTCGTCATCAAAGTCTGCTAGATACTTGGCCTTTTTGCGTTTCCCGTCCTGGCAAGTTTCGGCTAGTCCTCGCTTGACGCATCTAGCACATGGTCGAGCTGGCACAAGTAGTCAGATATTGCCTTTGCTCTGCAGCAGCGTGAAAACGTACAGTCATCACAGGTCAGATGAGCCGTTTGACACGAATGGCCTGCCCACCGCAAGTCAACACAAGCTTTAGCCCGCACAGCACAGCCTCTTACAAGCTCGAGTAGCTTTCTTGCGAGGCTTCTTGGCAGGTCGTGCAGGCTGCTGGGAGGTGGACGCAGCGGCTACACCGGAAACGTTACTCGAGTCGTCCAGCAGATCATCCATTTCGGAAACGGGTATCTCTTTTCGTTTGCCTTTGCTTTTGGAAGATGAGGAGCTTGCGAGAGGTGCTGCTGGAATAGCCGGCGCAGGTTGTATAGGTCGATATTGCGCCATTTGCGGGATGGGAGTCTGCGTCGGTCTCTTGCACTGCACGCTAACACAAACCCCGCGTCCAAGCCAGTGCGAATTGTTCTCAGCTGGAGGCAGTAAGGATGGTGGGGCGAATCAACAAGGTTCGACTCTTAAAATCGCTTAAGGCCGAAGACCGCGAGCTACAGTGAATACAGGCTTGTGAGGCACAAGATAGCATGCATAGACTAGAGATACAACAGTTGACATGAGAAACGGTACAGTAGTCAATTCTCGCCAAAATTACTCCAAGGTGCAGCCTGGTTGCAGTGCAAGTCTTTCGCCCTGCATCTGAAGGGAAGAATCAAGCTCGCACTCTCGGAGCCGTACCAGGACTCGACCAGGTCGACGCATTGCCATGGGATCTAGCTACAAACCATATGAAATCAGATTGATGTTGAGGTAGAGTGATGGTACAACCCAACTTACAGTCTGTCAGCGAGCAGTCAAATGTTGGACTTGGATGATGGGCACCAGTGTGCTCGGCCTGAAAGCATTCGCCAGATGCCAGCGCAAAGTTTGATTGTACACCTCGAGACGGATCATGATGTCTCTTCGGTGTCAGACACGAAGCCGTAGCGAGGTCGCCAGATTCCCTTCAGTCTAGCGAGAGAGAGAGAGAGAGAGAGAGAGAGAGAGAGAGAGAGAGAGAGAGAGATACAAAGAGCACAGCAAAGGAAAAGACCAGAGCGAGAGAGCCGGGAGAAGGGATTCGACTGTACCTGAGAGCTCGAGGGATAAAGAGCTATCGGCTATTTGAATGGCAAAACGCTGCCAGTCGAGAGGCTGATAAGTCGTGAATACACAGCTGAAGCGAGACGGCATGTCATCGAGGAGAGGGAAGCACCAGCAACTTGAGCTTGGCTATTTGACCAACATCTTGAGCAGCCCTGGGTGTTTGAGGCAATCCAGGTGCGCTCCGCAACAATACTGGCCAAGCGGACATTACTGGAGTGCGCGGCCAAATTCGCACATGGTCCCAACAGGACAAGACAGTTCCTCAACCTTCTCGCTCACTCTTGGCTAAGGACAATAACAGTCTGCCCAGAAAAGGCAACTGATGCCTCTGCCAGTTGTACATCGCAAGCGGCCTGTCTGGTCAAGAAGCTAAACGTTGTTGGGCGGAGAGCGTGAATTCCTCCGCAGACTCGAATGAACTCGCTCGCAGTCATTGGACGACTTCTGTCCAATAAGCCAAGTCAAATATCTTTCAGTAGGCGCAACAAGCAGACTGGCAAGGGCAGCAAGCGACGGAAAACGGCTGACGATAGTGTCGCTCGCAGCGAGGAAGCGCAGGCCTTTCATGAGTTGGACTTGGGCATCAGGGAGAAGGACGCCGTTTCTGATGATGAAGAAACGCTCGTAGACGATCCCGATGGCAAGAGTTCTCTATTCGATGCAACATTTGCCGGCTCAACACAGCAGGATCTTTCGCCTGACGTGTCTGACCCTCATTCAAGTCCACAAGCAGCAGAAGGCATACTCAGCGAAAAGGCGAGAGGCAAGCAAAGAGCTCGCTCAGATTCTGCTTCGACTCTTGCTCCAGCCGATTCCGTCGCACGTTCTGTGCCTATCAAAGTGACGCTCACATTCTACAACATTCTACGACAGCTTCTCGCCTATCTGGGTATCCCACTACTTCTCGGACCTCCGCGAAAATCTTTGGTTGCAGCCGCTACCACTCATCCCAGACGAGCGGATAAACCGCCTTCATACGAAACTGCCACTCATACGAATAGACGGCCCTCGGTAGCACGAGCATCATCCTCACGCTCCTTCTTACGCAATCCCTTTCGACGAAAACGACCGGAAATCGTTCAAACAAACACGGCACCTTCCATCTTAGAACACCCAGCCGAACAAAGCAAAGCACGACGACCTTCCCTCTCTTCCGACCAAAGTTCAGCTCAGAACACTAACCGCCTCTCAGTCCAGCAAACGAAACAAATTGCACTCCTCACCAGACCGAAAACCCTCGTGCTCGATCTCGATGAAACGCTTATCCACTCTACATCACGTATAGGCGGCCTATCTAGCTCTGGACCGAAATGGTCAAGCACAAACAAGCTGGGCGTGCGTGTGGTAGAAGTGGTTTTAGATGGTAGAAGCGTGGTGTACCATGTCTACAAACGACCTTGGGTCGACTTGTTTTTGCGCAAAGTCAGCACTTGGTATGATGTCGTCATCTTTACGGCGTCTATGCAAGAGTATGCGGATCCCGTGATTGATTGGTTGGATGGTGGGAAAGGCTTGATCAATGGCAGGCTGTTTCGAGAGGTCGGTTTCAATCGCCTTTTTGTACATTGGTGTACTAAGGGTATTTGAAATTTCGACAGTCCTGTATGCTTTCACGTGGAACATATTACAAAGACCTGTCTATAGTCGAGCACGACATGTCGAAAGTCTGTTTGATCGACAACAGCCCGACAAGTTATGCTCTCAATCCAGGTATGTTCATCGTCTGCTGTTCAGTAAACCTGCTCATTCCTGTGTAGCCAACGGAATACCAATAGAAGGCTGGGTTGGAGATGCATCGGACGAATGCCTGCTGGATCTTTTACCTCTATTGGACAGCTTACGGTTCACTACGGATGTACGAAGGGTATTAGGTCTACGAGGGTTCAGTACAACAGGCGCAATGCCAAATGTAAGGTATAAACAGGAAAGCTAAGCATAGAACGTGAGTCTCCTACACAATTGATGTATGTTTGGCTAATGTGATGACAGATTGCATTGTACTATTATTTACTTGGAGTACACTGGCAAGAGTTTACGACATGCCTGTCTCGCGCTTGTCCACTAGCGCGATTTATCTCCACGCCAGTTCCGCTTGGCTCGCATTCTGGTTTGCTAGCGCCTCAGAAAACTCGCGGATCAGACTCAAATGAATAGCCGGCTCTTATCTGATTTGCTGAAGGCCTTCAACGTAAAGAAAAGGTTCCCTGTCCATTCCTGCTTGTCTTACTCACTGACTAGAACATCAAGATGGCCAACCTCAACGAGACGATTTTGCCTATCGCGCCTACAGACTCTATCAGACACTCTCCTAGCTCTGACCGTCCTGAAAACGATCGCAAGCGATTCTCAGACGCAGACAGTGATGATACCAAAATCGATATTTCTGGCGGAAGCTTTGCCAGGTGGGGTTGCACAACACTCAATCTTGACTATTAGCTATTAGCTAATACACTTGTCTATATCAGTCCTATAGCCATACCAAAGTCTTATGGTGTCCTCAAAAGCGAAGCCGCAGCCAAATGGATGACCACCAAGTACATTTGGTTCATCTTTGGTTGCATAGCTGTGGCAGCATACTGGATAGGACTGAATCAGTACCTCGGCAAGTCTGCTAATCACTACTATGGCCATCTCTGACGGTAGCTTGTTACAGAGGGCACATATGAGACCGAAGCGTTGTCGACGTCTTTTGGCCAGCACTCTCTAATTGCCACAATTAATACTGTCCAGGGCATTATACAAGCTTCATCGCAACCGCCTATCGCAAAACTCACAGACATGCTTGGTCGCTTCGAGTCCTACTTGACTTGTTTGTTCCTCTATACTTTGGTGGGCCAATCTTGCTTGGTATTTTGTGCCCCTTTGACTCTTTCTAGGGACACATTGTCGTCTCAACGTCACAAAATATCGGTACTTATGCCGTCGGCATGGTCATCAACACGCTCGGTCTCACAGGCTTCTGGTCAGTCCTGTCTTCATGTCTTGGACGTCTTGTGAATTGCTTTGCAGGTTGGTCACTCAGATCATCATCGCGGACAATACATCAACTCGAAGCCGGTTGTTCTGGTCAATCTTCCCATCCGTTCCAGGTATCATCAATGGTAAACCTTATTAGAACTTCACGATCAGCCTGCTAAAGACGTCTCAGTCTGGGTCTCGGGAGATGTCGGCTCAGCTATTATTCTCAACGAGTCACTGGGTTGGCGCTTTGGCTTTGCGTAAGTACTTCACAAGGTGAAATCACTTCCAAGCTGAATCTATAACAGGATGTTCACTTTCGTTGTCCCTATCTGCTGTGCGCTTGATTCGTCTACCTTATTACACCATGTCTGACAATTCATCATAGTGTCACCTGCTATCCTTGCTCTCGCCTGGGCGCAAAGAAAGGCTCGAAAGATGGGCTGCCTTGACGACATAAAAGCCCCGTGGAAGGATGGCAAAGCCAAAGAAGTATCTGTCACCATCGCTCGTCAAGCAGATCTGATCGGCTTGTTCCTCATGGTCGCGGGCTTTTCGCTTCTTCTAATTCCAATGACTATTGCACGATCCGCCGGGAACTCGTGGTCTGACGCGAAGATCCCGATCATGATGGTGATTGGCGCATTGACATTCGCCGGTTTTATCTTTTGGTCGGTTGACCCGAATTCGCTGGTGCTTTCCACTAGGGCTGATCATAACTTCAGGGAATGGAAATATGCCAGTCATCCGATTCTGCCGCTCAGACTGTTGAAGAACCGCACTATCATCGTCTGCTTCTTGATTGCGTTCTTCCATCCAGGTGAGTACGGCGTGTGCAGACCATGTCAACCATGCTGATCGTTCTCATTAGCTGGTGGGTCTATCCAAGGCAACTACATGTGAGGTGACTGCTCCTTGAAAGAATCAAGGCTGATCCCGTATAGCTTCACTTGGTATCGTGTCGCAGCGGATGAGAGCATCCTGTCTGCCACCCGCCTAAGCAACTTGGGTTCGCTTGGTACGATTGCATGTGCTGTTTTAGGTCTAGTCGTGGTCAAGGTTAGCTCGTCGCTTTTTGCACTTTCGCTTTTATTTGAAGACTCTGTAGATCCCGTATCTCAAGCCCTTCATCATCTTTGGGTTTGTCCCGCGCAATTCTTATGTGTTCTTTGGCGACTGACCAGGGCTTTGTGGTTGCAGGACATGCCTGCAAACGATGACACTCGGCCTCATGACACGCTTCCGTGGTCAATCCAACTCTTTGGCTGAGCTAGCAGCTATGCAAGTCCTCAAAGGTATCGCGAATGGATTCATCGCTTTCCCGTGCGTGATATCTCTAGGTCGTACACATCACGCTAATGCTAAAATCCAAACAGAGTACAAGCCGCTCTGCAGTCTGCTTGCAAGCACGAGAATGTAGCGCTTATCACATCCGCGTGGCTGGCTTTGTACTATATTGGAAGAGCCGTGGGCTCGGCCATCGGTTCGTCCTTTGCAATTGATCAGCAATTCAGAACTAAGTCCACAAACTCTCGCAGGTGGAGCCATCTGGGGGTCGCGTCTACCTTCCGCGCTCCTTGCCGCTGTCGATGGCAATCAGGCTCTAGCAACTTCAATTTACCGTAACCCAATAGGCTGGATCGGACAAAATGGATTCGACAATCCTCAGAGACAGGCTGTTGCCGAAGCCTACTCTGACGGTCAACGTATCATCCTGATCAGTGCTGCGGCTGTCTCTGCTCTGTCAATCATACTCGCCTGCTGCTTGGAGAACATCAAGCGTAGGTATCTCTTGCGGCATCTCTTGACTTGCTAACATTATTTGCGTTAGTCGGCAAGACCATCACGCTCGAGCAATTCGAAGGACAAGCTCCCGTCAAACCAGGGCAAGCTTCTCACAACGAAAAGACGAGGCAGAACCTAGAGCACGACTCTGAAAAGTGATGGGAGGGCAATATCTAGCTACTCGGATAATGTACTGGTTGATTAGACTACTTTAGAGATTTGCATGACGCCGATCATCCTTTGACATGAGCAACGAGGGACCTTCTTTAGGCGCGACGTCTAATGATCCAGCGCCAACACCTACAGGTTTGCCTACTGCTCAGCCTGTAGGCAACGAGGCGTTCTTTGGCGACCCACCTTCGCAAGCAGGATCATTGAATGCGCCAGAAGAGCCAACGCGAATTCGGTCGACTGTAGATGTGAACAGCGCTGAAGAAGCAGAAAGGCAACGGAAATGGCATGAGGAGCGAATCGAAAGCAGGCTGCGAGGAGAATACGAGCGAAACGCTCGCCGTCTGTCGGAAATCGCAAGTAGTCGGATGCGGTCAGTGAAACTGGAATCTCATGTGAGAGGCTTTTAGGTCAACGAGAAGAAGGACAGCAAGCTCAGGTTGAACGCTATTCGCTTCGAAGGGTCTGAAAACACTCGAGCTGGTTTCCTTGCACGAATATGCGAGCCCTACTTGGCACCACCTGCAGGCTCGTCGGATGAATCCATCACTCTACAGCAGCTTATACGGCGCAGCAAACGCCTGTCAAGCCAACTGTCTCGCTTTGATATCTTCTCGGATGTCCAAGTCCAGCTCGAAGACAGCAAAGGCATCTTTGCTCAGGATGGCGATGTAGACCTTGTCATGAATGTAAAAGAGTCGTCTAGACTGTTTGCAAAGCTGTCCACCGAGATAGGAAACGGTGAATGGGGTAGTGCTGTGAGTTTCGGCTGACGCGATCACCACACCTCACTGATATCGTGTCAGGGAGGAACAGCTCGCATTCGGAACGCTTTCGGCGGAGGAGAGCTTATAGAAGGGAATGCATCTTTCGGCACCACGACCAAATCAAATTATCAGCTCAAATTCGATGCGCCCGTATTAGCAGATCCTAGCAAGAGAGCAGAATTGGTCGGATTCGCAACAGATCGAGATCTTACTCTTTCTGCTAGCTGTCGAGAGTCATTACAGGGCGCTCAAGCTCGACTAAAGACTACATCACGCTTCGGCTATCACGAATTGGCATATGAAGCCGTAGCGCGACATCTTCACTCCTTTGAACCATACACATCTATATCGTACGTTTCTTTTGCTGTCCAGATTCGCCTGCTCAAATAATATATGCAGAATGCGAAAAGCAGCAGGGCATACCCTGAAATCAGCCTTGTCTCATTCTTTCATCTCCGACACCCGCAATGATCCTTTCATAGCCACTAGAGGCCGCTACCTTCGGCTTATGCAAGAGTATGCAGGTCTAGGAGGAGATGCGAACCATGTCAAGCTGGAAATGGAGAGTCAGATCAGTCGGGCAATTCATCCCGGTTATGTGAGTTCCGTCCAAGCTCCGCATCTGCAAGCCTGATATCGCGTTATAGTCGCTGTCATTTGCCTTCCGCTCTGGCTGTTTGCTACCGCTCTTTGACAAGCCGTCACTCTTCTCGGATCGATTCCAGCTCGGCGGTCCATCGAGTGTAAGATCATTCAAGCAGAATCATCTAGGGCCAAAGGATAATGGTACGGTCATGTGTCATCCATCACAGCAGCGCTGATGTCTGTGAAAAGGTGACTACCTTGGTGGTGATCTGCAATACGCAGCGGGTCTCAGTCTGCTCACGCCATTCCCGTTCAAACCGCACTGGCCAGTGAACGGGCACCTTTTCTTGAACGGTGGCAATCTAGTATCATGGGATACAAGTAAGTCTCGATCTTGATCGATGCGACGTCGCTGATGAGTTTCGTAGCAAAAGGACGCCTCGACACCATTACCCGGCTGATAGCGGAACCATCTGTGTCTGCGGGTGTGGGACTAATCTATCGTCAGAGTGGTGTGCGGTTCGAAGCGAACGTGGGAGTGCCTTTGGCTGCGCATAAGAGCGACGGCGCGAGGACCGGCTTCCAGATAGGAATAGGGTTGAGCTTCTTGTAGTCGCACGCTTCCTTTTAGACATTGCTGGCTCGTCCTCATACCCATACACCCGATCCATCTCCATCTCCTCGAAACTTGACCACAATTCTGTTGTATCTCAACGAGCGTTTGTAGACACTTCACAAACTCTCTGCGTGCCGCAATAGCTTGTCCCAGATCGCATTCGCACAGTGTGCTATCGGTTCAGCCAAACATGTCGAAAGCATTGAAATCTGGCCAATGTCGTACTTTCGCGTAATTCGGGCAAGCTCACGCAGGAAGATCAGGAAGGCTACAAAGACGAAGGCGCATATGTATATGGACGTTCGCAATTGCATCTTTCGCGGAGTATGGAAGACCGTCAAGCACGACAGCGCCGCAGTCTCTTCTGCAGTCAGCTTTCCGAGTCATTGATCTATAGCAGCATGTAAAGCTCCCTTCTGCGCTGCAGCTGAGTCTCTTGTCAAGCATGAAGAGGCCTGTACACCGGACCCGCCTAGTCGGATGCTATTGGTCTATCACGCTATCTGCAACTCCATTTTTCCATATCCCTTCAGGATGATCAGCGGCCTTTGCAATCGTTTGCAATCGTTCCTTTTACTTTCGCTCAAATCGAAGCCGCATTCCGACGCTGATTTTCGCACTTGCCTTCTGACCCTAATGATCGATTGCCCTCGCAACGAGGCGTCTTGGCTCAAGAAGTCCCTTTCGTGCACGGAGCACATATGGTCGTTTTATCTTGCAGAGTCGTGAGAAGAGCTTACGAAGGTCTCTTCTGTCTGTTTATAAATCTCCTCTTGTTCCCCCGGAAGAGCGAACATTCGTACGCCAAGAGAGCCGTGAGAAGGCGTCTTCTGGATTTGAGTACTATAACAGGCTGGCAGTTAGGGTACCAACGGCTTTCTTCCCGTACCAAGCTGATCCTAACATCTTTACGATCTGCCATGAATCTGGAATTCACAACTTTTCCACGCAACAAGGATGCCAATCATCGAAATTCGCCGTATGTCGACATTACCAATTTGCAACGTCAACATACGCGGCCCGACCTTACTGACGTCCACGTTGCCCAGAGTACCGTCGGGGCTGCTGTTTTTGGCGTGATCGCCAATGTCGGAATGATGGCTGCGAACAGCGTGGCAGGAATGAGTCCAGCGATGGCGCTCGCTGCTGGTGCGGGTGCAACAGCGGCGGCAACGTCGACCGCTCTGTCTTCTCACCTAATTTTGACCCATCGCCTGGAGTGCTTCAAAGTTTGCGTGGACATCGCCGAGCACGCTAGAATCCAACATGGCAAGCTCAAGGCGAATCTATACAGAATGCTGCCTGTTTCACTTGCAGTGAACAATCTGCATGAATTTTTGAAACTCTACATCAGTGGGAAGCGGCGCTTCGTAACCTTCCCGCGCAGAAGAACGACAATTGGAGCGATGCGCAAGTCAAAGTCGTCATGAATCAATGGGCAGTCCATAAGGGGTATCGCAAAGACCTAGAGGGTGGTATAACGAGTTGAAAGCTTGGCCAAGCGAGTCAACCACCGTTCCATTTGGTCTCCACTCTGGCAGGCAACCGCCGGCTCCTGGCTCCAGCGCCGATCCAAATCTGTTGCATCATGTACGGGAGAGGCAGATCAAGGTCGGAGAAGCGGGGCGCGGTGACTTATGGCTCGGACCCTAATGTCTAGTAGTACTATACTGTTCTGTGATATCCCTACCATGTATTCCTCATCTCGCCATTACGTCTCACCAAATGCTACACCAAATCAAGCGGCTTCTCGATCGTATCGTGAGCATTCTGCAACAGACAACAGGATAGTTTCACGTCAGTGCAGACGGTCACAACGCTTCGCACTGTGTTCCCGTATCATTCGAGATGAGGTAGCAATCTAATCCATAGAGGTCTATTCCCCGCCAAAAATGCTGCGGGGAGATGTTTAGCTTCTTTCAACAGCAGTCAAACAGTGTGACTCACGTCAACAAGCTATCCGCAACTGCACTAGGCGTCAAAATTCCAACATCACTAATAATCGCCCTGATCAAATCCGGTCTGCCATCACATTAGCCTTCTGTCCTCTACCACCTCAACACACTCACGTAGAATAGTCCAACAACGGATTGTTCTCGATCTGCTCTTCACTCATCTCCAGCGCAGGTGGTTGAGGTGAATGACGCATTAGCCGAGCTTGAGTTTTCGGTATGCTTTCTGGTGGTGTTGGATCTGAGAAAGCTAATGGTGCAGAGGTTGTAGGTAGATCGTATTGACTGAGAGGGAAGAGGCGGAGGAATTTGAAGCTGTTCTTTGTTGTTCAGCCGGAGTTAGACAGAGAATGCGAGGGGCATACCTTTCCGCGAGAAAGTAGACTGGACAATCTTTTGCTTTCGCTGATAGTGCTATGGAGTAAGAGCCTATTGCGTTTATGCATCCTCCAGATTCCTGCACAAGATATGAGTGATGCAAAAGCCGAAATGCGACGACCTACTGCTACGCCTTCTGCTCCCATCAGCTGTACGACGATCAAACCAATTGAGCATACAGAGCTGCAAAAGCGGATGACCACACGTACCACCATGTCACACTTTCCCATCGTATAAGCTACCGCACTGTCCAAAATCACATTACACGGTATGCCCGCTTGCTGCAACACCGCTGCCGTCTTGCAACCCAACCCAAACGGTCTTGCTTCCGTCACAAAGACATTAAACCTCTTTCTGCCAACGGTGGCTGCATGAATCAACGTTTGCGAGACCAATCTTGAATAAGAATGAGTCATGATTGTTGAACCGTCTTGTATAAACATGGAAGCTTCATTGATGATCTTTTTGGCGCATACTTGGCTGCCTTTAACGAATGCTCGAGCTTCTTGTGCTAATGAACGTTTGTACGAGTCAAAGGATTGGTTGAGGGAAGGTCGTTGTAGAGTCACGAAACGCATGAGAAGGTTAGCTCCTGCTGTGAGGGAGATAGGGTTGAAAGATTGTTGCTTGAGCAGGTCGGCTGTCTTTTGGATCTGATCCAGCAGTTCAGTCATTGTCGAAGCTCGTGATTTGTCTATGAGAGCTGCCAGGGCTAGGTAGCGAGAGCGCGTTCAGCATTACGACGCCAGTACCGACTGCATACAGGCTTACTTTCAATAGCTGCGATAGGCATGGGCTTGTTGGAATCCTTGAGGAGAAGTTGTTCATACTCTTTCGCAGCTACAACTCAATCAGACGTCGGATCCTTGTTTAGAGGGCAATGCTGACCATCAAACTGCTCATCCGTCTGTGCCATTATTGCTTCACTGACGCGGTTGTTCGGCGGCACCAAAATATTCTTTCTCTCGACGTAATACGACGACGCAAGTCTGATCAAAAGGAGGATACCACAGCTTTCAAAAGATATCCCGCTACCTCAGCCGTGCGCGTGGAATATACACCCCTGTGCTTTGATATCCCCTTGAATGTCAGTTCATGCACTTTGCGTGCGCTCAGTCCATCGGAGCGCTGCAAGACATGTCGTCGCTCAAGATGTCCGTCTACTCTTTGCGCCGGCCTTGAAGAATTGGTCTAGAACGTACGCGACAGAGACTTCATCAAATATGTCTACGAATGCTGCACCTCCGCCTTTGCCCACTGGACAGCCGCCCAAAGCACAGGAAAGCAAAACTGTAGAAGCACAAAAGGTACCTGTAGTTAAACAGAAAGACACCCGGATAACCAACGAGAAGCATTCTGAACGAGCAGCATTAGCAAAACCAGTTTCTGATTCCAAAATGACGCGATGGCAAAAGATCAAAGCTACCGTCAAGAAGGAAGCTCTGCACTACTGGCACGGTACTCGCCTATTGGGCAAAGAAATCCGTATTTCGACTCGGTTGCTCGTTAGGCTATTAAGAGGAAACAAATTGACACGAAGAGAACATCGACAGATGAAGCGCACTACGAACGATTTGTTGCGCCTTATACCGTTCTCCGTCTTTGTCTTGATCCCATTCATGGAATTGCTCCTGCCTGTTGCGCTCAAGTTATTCCCCAATATGCTGCCATCTACTTTCACCGATAAATACAAAGAGGTGCTTCCGATATCATCCATTCAGTATCAAGCTCATCTAGGCGATTGTGTATAAACCAGGACGAAAAGAAACGCAAATTGCTCAAAGTTCGGATCGAAATGGCCAAGTTCCTGCAAGAGACACTACGCGAAACTGGAGTGAAATCACCAAACAAAATCAGAGACTCTGCTGAATTCAAAGAATTCTTCCGTAAAGTCGGTCATCGGCTTCCTTCTTTCGCTTTGGCTAATAGGCATTTGTCGATACGACAGGTCAGGTCAACGGGCGAACAACCTTCAACGGATGATATTGTCAAGACTGCTAGATTGTTTGAGGATGATTTGACGCTCGATAATTTGTCAAGGCCGCAATTGGTTTCGCTTTGTCGGTACGTCCAGTAACCCTTTATTTTTCCAAGAAGTGACGGAGTATTCGTTACATAGCTACCTGAACATCAACGCTTATGGAACTGATCAATTTCTCCGTCACACCCTTCGTGCACGTCTGATCAAGATCGGAGAAGACGACAAGGTGCGCCGGGCTCAAACATTTTACCATCTGTGTCTAACTTTCGGCCTTTTGCACAGGTGATTGAATTCGAAGGTATCGAAACCCTAGCCGATGCTGAACTGGCCGCCGCCTGTCAATCGCGAGCTATCAGAAGCACTGGTGTACCAATCGAGAAACAGCGAGAGAACTTGGCTCAATGGATCGACTTGCATGTGCATCGGGAATTGAGCGGAACGCTCTTGATTCTTTCGAGGGCGTTCAGTTTCAACCAGGCGAATACTACCGATGGGTATTTGGTCAGTTTGAGGGATACGCTGAGTAGTTTGCCGGATGCTTTGGTGCGGATCCCTTTTCTTGTGTCTGTTGTAGACTAAGGAGAACGGATTTTCCTGCACAGTTGAACGAGACGGAGATGGAAGTTTCTGGCGATCAGTCTGACTTTAAGAAGAAGTTGGAGGTGCTTGAAGAGCAGGAAGATCTCATCGAAGATGAGGCTGAACAAGAAGAGGTGCGTGCTTGCTGCACTGAGTCGGCATTGGCTGATGCGGTGCTGCCAACCTGTACAGAGAGAAGCGAACGACCGTCAAGCTAGAAAGGAAGAGGCTGAAGCGGAAGAACGCGCCAAGCAAGAAGAGTTGGAATCGCGCAAGACTGAGGAAGAGAGACAGAAGGCCGAGCAGATGCTGCCTGAATCTCAGGTGCGTTATTGGTTTGCAAGATTGACTAATCGCTTATGCAACTCCACCACGCGCAGGACAAGTCAGCAACTGCAGCAGAAGACACTGACGATATCCGTATGACATCCGAGCAAGTGAATGAGCTCGGTGCTGCTCTTTCGATCCTTTCTGCCAAGTCCAGTGTGCTGCAAGAACGAGAGGAACTCAAGAAACTCATGGAAGAGAACCAAAAGACTGAAGAGTCAGCTGACGATCAAGACTCGACCGTTTCTGGCTTGGCAAAGAGGATCAAGTCCATGATCAAGAAGGTCGATCAGCAGCTGGAAGAATGTGAGTTTTAGCTATTGCTCTTTCGGTAAAGCTGACACGCAGAACCAGATGATGCCGAGGTCGGTAACAAAATGAACACTATAGCCGTTGGCGAAGATGGCAAACTCGCTTTGATTGACCTGAAGAAAGCCCTTCGCGAAATTCGACACGCTCCTTCGGAAGACAAGATAGATGTGTTGGTCGGCAAGCTGGACATTGATAAAGATGGGTTTGTGACACTGCAGGAGATTTTGTCATTGGCGGAAACGGAAGGCTTGGGAGTTCTGCTAGAAGGACAAACGCCGGACATTGTGCAGGAAGCTCAAAAGCTGAAAAGGGAGGATGTCATAGAGAAGTAGATGAGGCAATGCAAGTGTAATATAGCTATACACCTCTAAGCATCTTTGGCAGCAGACATGGCTTGCCTTCTTACCATTCACGAGCTTGGACCTACTTGTCAAAGCGCAGTCCTCAAGGCATTAGCCAGGCTGTCAAGAGCTACAACAAGACTGCTCTGACACCTTACTACGCGTCTACTTGTTGTCCTGCGCATAAAAGAAAACAAACAAAGCATTGAGAAATGGACGCAAGCTTGGTCATATTGCGAGGCTCAGCTGCCGCAGAAGACAGCTGCAAGGTCGTCGAGGCCGTATTGGTCACTGTCAATGTACATATCATCGCTCAAAAGCGCGTACAAGGCTTTGGCCAAATCCCTCAGCTAGCAAGCGGTGTTAACGAAATCTATGCGGTATCTGCTGGTCAGGCCGTCCATGATGCACTCGCCAGGTAGGCCGGAATGGTAGTGTCTGCGGCGCCATAGCTCATTCAATGATCAGCTTGACGGAAACCTATGGAGACGAAGTCAACTGCGTCTTTGGAGAAGAGGCTGTCGCAGCAATAGCCAAGCTCTTCCCGGAGCTTGTTGAGCTTGAGAAGCTGAAGTCTCGGAAGTACACGAAGTCAGCACTTTGGCAAGCGAGAGACGGGTCTTTACTTTCGACAAACCCATAGCTCCGCTAACGGCGGAAGCGCTAGCTGACAAGCAAGCCGAGCTTGATGAACCTACCAGTGAAGAGCCCTCACTTCCTAGCAACTCTTCTCTCATTCTGTCCGACTCGGTTACATCTACTTCCCAGTCTTTGAAGACTCGAGCTGCGCCCAGATCGCTAGGCAAGCCAGCAGTGCAGCCTCGCTTGACCAAATCTGCAATGCTGCGGATGGGTCTCACGCCGCCAGCACCTCTATCACGCGCACCAAGCTCTCTGTCCGAATCTTCCAGCACCAAACCGACTTCTTCCATTTCCAGACCAAGAACCTCGACATCTTCTTCTACCATACCAAGATCGCTCGCTCAACCTGCTATAGCCGTCCGAACCAATCGTGCCGCCCAAATACGAGCTTCCGGAGCCGTCTATGTAGGCGCAGAACCAGCCGTCAAACCGTCTATAGGTCGTCGGCAATCAACAGGTACGGCAGAACGCTCATCCCTTGCGACATACGAAAATGTACCTGGTCATAGAAGAAAGTCGCTACAGCCAATGATCGTTCGTCAACCGGATTTTGTGGTCAAGCAGAACCGAGCAGCGGCGCTGAGGGCAGGTGGTGAGGTAGCGGAGCAAGCAAAGATCAGGAGACAAAGTTGCGGGACTGCAGATCGATCAAACAACCCGGCTTTTGACAATATTCCTGGATTCAAGAGGAAGAGTTTGGCTAGTGTGGAGAGTACGAAACAACCTGCTGCGCCTGTTAGATTGAGCAAGGCTGCTGCTTTGAGAATGGGAGTTCAGATACCGGAGAGTACTAGGGCGAAGAAGGCATCAATGGAGTCTTTGGAAGAAGAGAATGATGAAAATGCCCAGAGTGAGTCTGGTCACATTATATCGTTACCGTACTCACACCTCATTGACCTAGCGACACAACGCTCTTCTTCATTTCGCTCGTCTCGGCCGCCATCTATCACTCCTCGTCTGAACAAAGCCAGTGCACTACGCAGCGCTATCGATCGACCTCGCTCTTCCCTTGCTTTGGCGGACTCACCTCGGCATGTCAATCCGCCAAGCCCGACAGCCAGCCGTCGCCCTTCAAGCGCTATGGAGAAATCCAGCCGGGCTCAAAGCAAGTCCGGTACACTCACTGCTCGCGTCCGTCAGCCTATCATCCATGTCGACAAGGACGAGTCGGAGACTTTCTGATTCTGCACCCGTATACCTTTTGCTTTATCAGTCACTGCTGTTGTTGCTCGTGTCATTATGGGTTCTCTTTGTTGTTGTACGGGATGACGGCGGGTTTGTACTCCTTAGGGATTTGTGACACTTTATTGCATTGTACAATTTCAGGGCTCAAAATACAAGGACTGGCTTGATTACTTTCCCGTCGCGCAGCTCATCGAAAGCTTTCTGAAAGTCCTCGAACGGATAGAAAGTGAGAATCTCGTCAAATGGAAATAGGCCTTGGGCGAATCATCAGCATGTATAACAAGTCTCGCATTCATAAAACTCACCGCGCTGCCACAGATCGATGAGTTTTGGCAGATATACCCTAGGTGCAGCATCTCCTTGATGGGTTCCACGATAGGTTAGACCTTTCTGCAGATGCGAAGTGACAGGTAGTGTAGGTCCTACGTTGGGACCGGTGCCGCCTATGGTGACCAATGTTCCTCGAGTTGCCAAGATCTTGTGACCAGTTCCCAGTATTGCGGCACTTCCGACAGCATCGAGTGCATAATTGACTCCTCTGCCTTCCGTTACTGGAGAAGCATGAGCATTATCACGATACCGGGATCAGAATGGCTCACTCTCTTTTACTCTCGCTTCAACGTCCTCTTTGGAAGCATCTATAGTGTGAGTCGCGCCATACTTTGTTGCAGCCGCGAGCTTCGAGGCTTGAAGGTCTATCGCTATAAGGTACTTTGGTGTCGTCATTTTGGCAGCCACTACAGGTACCTTAGTCATGTACGCAGAGCTTTCGACTGTTCTTACTGATGGCAGCAATTCCGACTCCGCCACAGCCGAATATCGCGAGCGATTCATTGACTTTGGGCTGACAGACGTTCAAAACAGCTCCAGAGCCGGTTTGGAAAGCGCATCCAAGACATGCTATAGTCTTCAGAGTTTCTCGATCGGCGTCGACTTTGACGGCTGAGCTACACTTCACTATAGCTAGACGCGAAAAGGAGCCTGTCCAATATGTTAGAGAGGCTGTGAGGTACGGCAGTATTGCCTTACTTTGACCGAAGAAGCCCGCATTGAGATGCCCTTTTGCGTCGGTGACTATTGATGAGCCGTCTTCTCGCTTGCCCAGGAAGTTCATTTGTGTCAATTTATCGCAATAGGCCGGAAAACCAGAGGAACCTTTAGGATATGAGTATGAGATCATGCGAGAGAAGCAGTTCCTACAAGATGGGCAAGCTGCGCATGATGCAAAAGACAGTATCACAGAATCGCCGACCACAAAGTCCGAGACGCTCTTTCCAATTTCCTTGATGATGCCCCTTATTGAAAGGCCGCTCAGCGCTATTGAAGATGTAATTTGAGTTACCTACCCTCCTTCATGTCCGAATACGCCTTGGAGGAAAGGTGGAAACTGATTTGCACGCGCTTTCATGTCTGTTCAATACTTAGCGTCACCTGGAAGACAGGGCTGATACTACGTACCTGTATGACATATGCCAACAGCGACCATCTCTACTAGCAGTTCATTATCCTGCAAATCGCTCAAAGTGACTTCTTCTATTTCAGCGGGAACAGCAGCATCTCTAAAGACAAGAGCCCTAGTCTGGCGAGGCATGACAGAGAGATCTACGGAAATACGATTGGAAGCTCAGGAGAGCTCTGCTGCACAAATAGCAGTCGGCACGACAGACAAATGGATGAACTGAAATGCCGTTCTAATGGAGACAGCGTCAGAGGCGACTTGGGAGCAAGTGAGAAGAGCCTATAGCTAGCACAAAGGCAGGCTACCATAATCGCGATATAGTACAGCATATCATTAGTTGCTGGTCAACCTTCATTCTGGCTATAGATAGTATAGATCAATTTAGATGCATTGACTTAATGATATATAGGCACGCAACATATGCACAGCGAATACTAATATCTATCCACCTAGCCTCCACCTCAGATGGGAAACCAGTATTGAAGAAATACCTTTGCCCGGCTAGCGCTGTTGAAGGTGCCTGGACTGAGCCGCCAGCAGCTGCTCGATCTTTGTTGCTCCTCGTCCACAGAAGGCTGGAGGATTTGAAAGTCGGATCTTGGTACGTTGCTTGTCTGGTGTTGACGGGACTTTGAATAGATGACAAGGAGCAGAGCCTGAAGACGATAGGAACGAGTTCGAAGCTTGTTGTATGCGATCCTGATTGTTAGTGTCTGAAGCTTCAATATGTACCAGTCGCAATTCTGGACTGCATGTTGTATTCGCTTGATGCAGAGTAAGGCGGAAATCGGAGTCTATCACAACTTTGACCAGACCGCTGGGTATTTGCCATCTTCCGAAGTCATTGCGCAGTGCCAGCATTCGCTCTGAAATGTACAAAATTGATAAGCAAACGATGCCTCATGACATTATAACAAACGTACCTTTTTGGTGAATCTCCAGGATGCCACCCATCCCAAGTTGAGACTCTTGGTAACTACTCATTTGACCGCTCGCAGATCCATTCCCGTTTTGAAGGCAACACGCGAGCGCTGCTGGTAGATATGGTTGGGTAGGTGTGCTCGGCACGAAAGGGTTGATGACACGAGCCTGCTCTAGGTCAGTGTACAGTTACAGAGGAGTGAGATGACTCGCTCGTTCGCGCTGTTGATGAGCCAGCTCGTGACAAAACACTGTATAGTAGGCGAACCCAAGTAACCAGAACCAATCCTGATCCTCACTTAAAACAACTTCTTCTATGCAATGGAGCCATGATGTAGACATGAATATGAGATTATGGTAAAGCGCATGAGCTGTCATGTTGGAGCCAAAAGGAAGACTTGATGCCGTCTCCGTTTCTACATACACGACCTCTATCTTGGCAGAGGCTAGATACTGTTGTATTTGAGCAGGAGACAGATGATCAATCTTTGGAGAAAGAGGTGTAAAGCAAGAGATGTAGCTCGCTTGTAGTTCGGAAGGCAACGAGGATGTTAGGGTCGACCAGATTCTGGCGATCAGAAGAGTATATCTGGTTTCGATAGGTTGACCGTATGTCAAGAGACCATGCGCGTCAAATTGACCGAGCCTTTCTATCGGCGGTGTGGACATTGTGAGGGATACAAGATCGGCGCAGCGAACCAAGGAAAGCGTTCTGAACTCTTGCTAGGGCTGAGCCGAATCAAGACCAGTCTGATTGAAGTATAGCTGGCTGTGAGCAGCCGATAGTTTCCAAATGGATGTGTTTCGCTTGATGGCCTGGTTCAGCTGACTTTGAGATCATAACACATAGGCTCTCGTTCCCTTTGCCCAAATGGCAGGCATCCAATTGACTTGGCCATCAGATATGCTCATGGGCAAGAGGCAACTCTTCTCTAGGCAAGATTTGAGCTGCGAGCGCTGAACCTTCTTCTTCGATTGCCATTCGTATCTACTCCAGTCTTGAGCTGCTCCTATGGCTTTCCGCATCAATTTTCTGCTTTTTGATGCGCACTTTCCCAAAGAGTTGCAAAACGGTCGTTGTTCTTTAACCAGCTGCTCGACTGTCAACTCGTGCTTCTTCTCTTGTCTGATAGCAGATTGTATGCGACGCCTCTTCGACAGCTCTCTACGTTTGAGATGATCTGCCTCGAATGCTTAGAGACTGCCCTCTTGATGTCGTCGTCATTCCCGTCTGCTTCAGTCTCGCTCTGGTTTTGTACTTACTGTGAATGTCATCTTTTCAAGCATTTCTCTGCGTCTTCTTGGTCTGTCTGTTGGTACCGAGTCCACGCTTGCTGCTCTTCTATTCTGCCTAGCGTGCTTGTGATCTCAACAGTCGCGAGCATGAACGCGTCGCCGAACTCAATTTACCTTGAACGCGTATTATGTGATGCTTTACGTTAATTGCAGCTGTTGCAACCTTATACGCTGTTGCTTGCCTTCTCTTGGTCGAATCTTTATCTCTCGCTTCAATCTTTGTTGCCCGTCAAGATGTCATCAACAGCTCCTTTGTTCTCGCCCACCGTTGTTTACTCGCCTTTCACAGACAAGCCAGATCCTCTCGACGAGACGACATTCGACAAAGACGAATATGATACACGCGAAACCCAACAGATAGACTTCGATCCACTAGAAAGCAAAGCAAGCAGACTTAAAAGGACGACATGTCTGGCACTACTCGCTACCGCGTCCCTTGTCGCCCTCCTCTCCCTGCTGCAGAGCCATGCTTCTGGTGCTCTGGCTCCTTTCGAAGCAAAAATCCTGGCTTCAGTCACGTCAACAGCGATCGATCAATGCAGAGTCATCTCGACCAAAGCTAGGTGTGATTGTTTTGCCTGCCTACGTGATTAAGCTTATCTGTTTCCTCGTAGGACACACATCGAAGGGCTGAAAGAAGTACCAACAGGCGCGATCGCTGCTACACTGGACGGCATTCTTATCTCTACATCGACGCAAATACCCTATCCAGCTCATATCTGCCTATACGCGGTCCTCGCACCGAATCCTGATTATCCAGTAAGAGAAGTAGCACCTGACTATTGGCGCGATATCGGACCAGACGGAATACACTGGCAGATCACTTCCGATTCAGCTCATATCCAGCTCGAAACGCCAAACATTGCCAGTCTTTTTCCAATCACCTACGCAAACTATACAGACAGCCCTGAACATCCTCATGTATACGCTCAGCCAATCACGATTCGAGAAGCAGGCGTATGGACAGCTTCAGCGGAGACCGCCTTGATTAGCTGGGACTGGCTACGTGAGAATCAGGGTGTCAAGGATGTCTATGAGTATCAAAACAAGCCTCTTCAGCCGACAAGCTTTACTGTCAACGCTCCGGCCGAGATGGTCGAGAAGCCTGTATGTGATGCGACTTTGGGCAAGACCGTCGATTCTACCGGGTATGTTTGCTCGCTTAGCGACCTACAGACATCTTATCTGGTCTTGCAGCATCTGGAGGATCAATGATACGGATCCATCGAGACCTCACATGCATGACGAGTGAGCACACCGGTCTTCGATATATCCGTGCCTAACCTGTGTCAAAACAGCTTCTGGCACATGTCCTTCCAACACTCTGAATGTCAACAGCCATACTATGATCCTCCAGCCATTCGGAAGTGTTTAGCAAACAAAAAGCTTCACTTCTATGGTGATTCTAACGTCAGGCGAGCCACAAAAATGCTACAGAGTGAGGGCGCTTGGTGTGGAATGGACAAGCAGTATGACTGTGAGCGGACCTTTCACCAATACTTACTCGGCTGATGTATTGTTCACAGCTTGCCAATCAGAGGGTGCGTCCTGAACAGTAGATTACTACTGGCGAGATTGACCAATGATATAGACTACATGGAGCATGCCTTCCCAGACGGAACAGTCGTCGGTCAAGTCTTTTCCAACGCTTGCAGGAATCCTCCTTTGTCGATATTGGACAACACAACGATCCATTTCGCCTTCACTGGCGGGCTCTCAATTCACCCTGATTGCAGCACGATGGCTGAGCTAGCCATTCTCGCCAAGCGAAGGTTAGGCCTGCAACAACCGCCTATCTCGCCTGAGGAGGAGCAGGATGTTGTCGTGAGTGCACTATGCTATGAACCACGACGTCACTAAAGTGCACTATAGTACATATCATCTCTCTCATGGGAGCTTGCTTTCGCGCCGCTCGATGGTTACAAAGATCAACTATCTGAGCTGCATCAGCTACTTGATCAGGCTTATCCAAATTCGAAGATTCTGATCAGAGAAGCTACCACTGTCTGTAAGTAGCTCTAACATTATGGAATGCTCTTCTTACCGGCTTCAGGCTGTCGCGGAGCCTTGAAGGGAAGCGCAGGCATCAAGAGAACAGTGCTCTTTAACCGACTTCTGCAGCAGGAATTTGCAGATGTACGTTCTCGCACGCTGCTAATGGTCAGCTCCACTGAGCATGCCTCGCAGACAAATGATCGATACCACATTGTACCGGTCTCAGCTCTGGATGGCCGGAGATTCAGCCACGATGGGAAAGGAATGGCAGTACTCTATGTGAGTGACACCACACTGGCAGAGAACCGCAGCTGACTTTGCGACCAGTCAAATCATTTGCGATCGACAGAAGTCAGCCAGGAAGTGCAGATGATAGCACATGCAATATGTCATTCCTAGGCGCTAGGGTTCTTGTTGCAGCCTGCTTTGTAGCATTTTTGTAATTGGGCAGGACCCGTGTATGGCATGCATTTAGCTAGCTTCACTTTTAAAGCAGAACTCCTCTTGTTCTATTCGCCTTCCACCATGCACAGGTACGCAGACCAACCCGCAGTAGACTGATAGTAAATTGAGAGCCGATGTGCCACAAGCCTGAGCACGAGGATTGCCTTCAGCCAGGCCTCCACATTCGCTCGAAATGTGTACGCACATTGAGAGTTGTGTTCTGAAGCTTATCTTTCGAGGAACTTGATGGGCATGCTGCGACGCGGCGGCTTCTCGTGTTGTTCCGATATCATTTGAATAGGCCTGCCAGGCTGACGATGTAAGGTGAACCTTTGTTGGTCGAACTTGGCAGAACCCGGTATTCTGATCGAAGCCGTGTACAGAAATTGAACGTCCAATGAGCTGGCTACCGAATCCACGAAGCCCTCGAAATCTCCAAGCATCTCTTGCTCAAGCACCCCTGCCGTTTCCTCTAGCCCTTTCTTCTTCGCCACGGCATATCTTACGATCGAGAGTTCTCCCAAGTTCATATAAACCACGAGAGATCGCAATTCGGGAAAGGTGTGGGTGTCTTGGAAAAGGGAGAGCGCATCGCACGCATTGACGGATGTTAGTAGCCAGCTGCCTATCGAGCCGGTTAAAGATAGATTGACGTGCTGCAAGCCATGACGAGGGTTTCCACTGTCGAACATGTTGCGGAAATGATTCTTCGCTTCGAGAACGCTGCCAGATCGAGCGGAGGAAGCATGCGGAGATTCGGAGATGAATAGTTGTAGGCTGAGAATCGAAGAGGGAAAAACGGGAATGCGAGTCGAACTATCTGTGCTGTATTCTAGCCCGTCAATCGAAAGCTGCTTTAGCTCCGAGAGTGCGGGATGCTGCAATAACAGATCGAGACCACGAATGCTTCTCCCCCGGAAGGGATAGCCGCTACGTGGTTTCCAGTTGCAGTGTAAGTAGGATAGCTTGGGCAGATTGTCCAGATAGTGGGCTTCATCTTCCCTCCTGCAGAAAGCGATCGAAGCCCCAGCTGTCCACATGGAGAATTGAGTTGCGGATGCCCATCCCTTGCGATCAGACACAAGTAAGAGGCGTGAGGAAAAATTCTGGGCTTTGATCCAATGGAGAAGTTTCCAGTGCATCGGATGCTGCGGAGAGCCATCTCCAGGATGCTGCTGTCGAGAGGCATTGCCATAGTTGAGAGGAGTCACAGTGACGAGGCGCAATTTTGGCAGCGCAAGGGGTGAAAACGTGATGTCGCTGAGATGGGCTGAAGCTTGCAGAGCAGTGTGGGAAAATTTACAATACTTGACGGTGAAGATGATATCGAGCCGAGTAATACAGGAGCAGGTTCGCAGTATAGAGCACATGTGGGAGAGGCTGCTGTTCAGATCCGCAGTAGAGAACCACTCGTGCATATCTGATCTCGGCTGTCGGGGGCGCAGAATTCTAGTTAGGTCGCGTTGCTTCAAGCAGATCCGCCAAGAGACGTGTCGGATCAATTGTCGATAATGAGGTTTCTGGCCCAGAGTATCGGCCAGAGCTCGGCTAACAAGCTGATTCGAGCGGATACTGCAATAGATGCGCGGAAGACAATGCTTGTATAACGTTTCTGCCATAATAAACCAATCAGCCCACATTTGTCGAACGAGTCAGGAAAGCCTACTGCTTATCTCGCCTAACAACGCAAACGTTTTTGCCTTGTTCGTTCCCGTAGCCAAATCCAGCTCATACTCTTCCAAGACGAGATCCATTACGTCAAATGGCAGCGATTCTAAGCGAGAAGACATGGTATAACGTGAGCGAGCAGGGTAGAATACTGCTCCGAGAGATCAGAGCTAGAGCGAAAGAAAGGTTATAAGGCTGCGAACGGCTGCAAAGGACCGTATTGTAACTAGACGAGCGCTGCGCCCAGTAGGCTTGCTCTGTTGCCAGAGATGTTGTCCAGAAAGAGAACTCAAGCGCAGGTAGCTACTGGTCAGACGAGGACAGGCGAGAACAGACGCCGAGAATGCAACTTGAAAGGCTCAAAAGGCTAGAATTGCCTGGAAAGCGAATTCAGACGCCGACTGTCTTCACAAATTGCTCGAGTGGTACAGCAGGACTGTTCTCTAGCCGTATCATCTCGATCTGGTACAGAAGTTGATATCGTCCGCAGATAACCACGCCAAGATGACAGATTGAGGATCATCTACTAGTAGCTCTAGCCATGTGTTTGTATTCCCAGATGCTGCGCTACAAGCTATATAACAATGCTTTCCTTTGATTTCAACTGTCCTTGAGTGTCCATGAACCAATAAATATTCCAAGCTCTCATCGCTCTTTAAGATCTTTGTCCCCACACAACAAAGATCTTCACTGGTCATCACTGGTCAGTAGCTTGATCAGCTGATTCTTCGCCTGTCTGTTCGCCCAATGCATCCTCTGTGGTATCGGGTGCTGCAGCTTCCGGTTCTGTAGTAGGTGAATTGGTGGGCTGGGCCTGTTGTTCTGATGAAGTCATTGTCTGCACTGGAGCTTCAGAAGTGGTCGGCGAGACTGGGCTCGAGGTGGTAGTCTCAGGAGGTACGTAGGTAGAAGTCGAACTTGGTCTGGGTGTTGACGAGCTGCTGGATACACTCGTCGTTGACACTGAGCTGGTGGTGGGGCGGCTCGATGATGTAGAAGACGTAGGAGATGATTCTGCCTCAGTCGTTCGTTGAGTTGTAGCAATGGTAGAGCTGGATCTTTGCACGCTAGACGAAGACGAAAGACTAGAAGACGTTTCGGCTTGCGATGACTGCTGCACAGTGGAAGAAGCCGGTCTTGAGGTTGTGTATACAGTCGAGAAGCGACTAGAGGATACAGGTTGGCTACTTGTGGCGACTCGAGATGAAGTTGCAACATTTTCAGAAGTTGGACGGCCTGAAGGTGTGCTAGTCTGTTGTATCGTCGACGAGGAGAAGGAAGAGGACGTTCGAGCAGACGATAGAGCGGTCGAAGACGATGCAGCGGCGGAGTGGCTGCTTGATAATGAGGAAGTCGGACTGGAGCTGACGATGGACGACACCGAGCTAACGGAAGCTGCAGGTGAGCTGATTCCGGGTGTACCACCATTACGGAACGAGTTGCAAAGCTGATCAGACTGCGTCGCTGAGTAGCCATAGAACATTTCGAAGGATTTGATGAAGGTGTGACCTGCCAGCCTTTAATACTCGCAGACTGCGAGAGTAATGCAAAAACTCACTGTCAGTCGTAGGAGGACCTGCACTCCATCCCAAATCGCCGCTCGACCAAGTGTTCAAACAGAAAGGTCCCGTCACTTGCGGCACATTGCTCGTGATTCGCGTTCTTTGCACACCACTGGAACACTCGTCAGCGTGTAAGCAGATAGGTAGAACAGGGCTACTGACTCGATGTAGAAGGTCGTTGCTTCAGAGTCCCAATCAATACGGTATTCGTGAAAGCCCTGAGAAGGATCAAATCCGGGATCCATGTTGACAGCAGACTTTTCTCCTCCCTCCGCGATAGCTTGATTCGTCGCCCAGATTCCAGCTTCCAGATATGGACTATCAGGGTTCTTCTCCAAAGCAGTGGTAGTCAAGATTTCCCAATCGAACTCTGCGCTGTCGCTCTCGTAGAAGAACATTCCTTCGACAACACCTTTTGTTGTTGAGGATTTTAGCACTGTTCTTATCGAGCCATATTGGAATTGTGCGTTTGTAGTGAGATGTGCTCCTTTCTGTGTCCCACTGTTGCCGTCTTCAGCAGGGTCTAAGCTATCCAGTGGGGGACTGACCTTCCGTCATTGGCCTTTACAGTCAACCGGAGAGCTCCATCAACAAGAGTCACTTGCTCTGTGCCGTATTGCATGTTTTGTCTGGGGACGGCATAGGTATCGATGCTGAGACCAGCGCCATTGACCTTTCGCAGATGCTCAGAGTTTGTCTAGCCAAAGGTGCAGACGCTTACAATTGAGACCACATTGTCACCTGAACTGCTGCCAGAAAAGTCTGCTACCAAATGTTGAGAGCTAGGGAGGCTGGTCAGAATGATGTCGTTGATATACTGCATGTACTCACTATGAACCAGCTAGGCCATCAATACTGCAAGCAGCCAGACTACTTTGTGTCAGGGACAATACAACAGCTGCGGCCAAGAGCGATTTCGATGACAAGGCGGAAGTAAACAGACTCATATTGTCGGCGACCGTCGAGGACAATCAAGGTCGTTGAGAAAAGAAGCAGCTACGGCTGTTTCAAGAATGAACAAGAGCCGCATGCAGACTAATAGCAGACGTCAGACACGTCAAAAGAGAAAAAGCTTGAATTTGCTAGCTCGTTGACCCGAATAGGAAATTGAATTTCATTGCCCCGGAGTCAGGCAAGGCCTTTAGATTAGGTACGCGGACATGATAGCTTGAGACCGTGCCAAGGTATATTGCACCAATAGACTGGTACGCAGGTTTGCAGACGAGACACTGCAGCGGTAAAGGCATCGAAGGTTGAAGCGCCAGCTTGCCGGTCAACAGGAGCTTGTATTGCTGCTTGATATGCACGCAATTATCAACAGCTATAGATGCGCCAATACAGCAGAAACTGAGCAGCTGATTGCCAGACAAGAACTTTCGTGAATGGCACCGTGTCGCATCGCCGAGGGCACCCCAAGGGCAACGCTCTCTTATGTATTGGTTTCAAGGGTCTCTGGTAACAATCACGAGCTCAGGCGGTACTCCTGAGTGAAGTGTTGGTTGCTCTCTGACCCAAATCTGTTCGAGAAGTTTCCACTTGACCGCCAACATCAGCCAACATCACATTTCACTTCTCACCACCCTGCACATAATGAGCGCAAACTGGCATTGGAAGACGAAATCGACAAAGCCTTGGAGCGATGCGTACTTCAACGCTGAACTCTGCAAATTGTCCACTGGCAATGTCAAAATCGTTTCCGTTCAGCCAACAGAAGGCGATTGTGAAGTAGGCATGCGCAAAGGCAAGGTCATTACGATTTACGACCTCCGCGTCACTTCGAATTGGGAGACGACCGACGGCTCAATCAAGGGTACTTTGGTTGCTGTAGAAGTCTCGCACGATATGGAGGACTCGGATTATGTGTTTGAGACTAGTGTCGAACAGTCTGGAGCTGAGGCGGATGCTGCAAAGGAGCAAGCGAGGAAAGCTTTAGCGGATCTCTGCAGACCTGTCTTTACTCGTTTCCCCAAGGTAATGCTCACGTCTCTCTCCATCTACTAGTCCTTACAGGCTTGCAGGAAATGGTCAACGTTCACGGCAAAGATTTGCTCAAAGATGAATCACCTAGTACTTCCGGTCACTCTACTCCCCTCCCACCAGCTTCAGCACCAGCTCCAACTTCTTCAGCCTCCACAATGACATCTTCAAAGGCAACAACCGCAAAGGCCGGCGGCATCAACACTACTTCTGTTCGAGCTGAATCGTCATTCATGATTTCCGCTCAAGATCTCTTTGAAACGCTCACCAACCCAGGCAAAGTTCAGATGTGGACTCGTAATCAGGTGAGCACTATTCTACCATGCGACATACATCGCTTATATGGAATTCGTCGTTCACAGGCCAAAGTCAGCATATTCCGCTGCTCGAGCTGGTTCTGGCTGACGTTGCTTCTAGATTGCACCAGAAGTAGGCTCAGAAGTGTCTCTCTTTGGCGGCAACATCAATGGCAAAGTCACTGCTGTTGATGCACCTAAAAGCATCAGCATGACTTGGCGAGCGCCTAGCTGGCCTGAAGGTTCGATATGGTCGTTGTTCAGTCTTGTTTTGAAGACTGATCGGGATGGTCGGTCGAACAGGTCATTATGGTACTTTGACACAGAGCTTGGTGCAGAATGCCAGTGACACTACTTTGACTTTGCGTGCGTGCGGAACTTATTCATGCGAGACATCGTTGACACTTTTTGGGGTATAGGTCTCGATGGTGTGCCGCTCGGCAAGGAAGAAGAGACTGAGAAGAATCTCGGTCAGTATCCAATGTCGTCTGCTAGGCTTTAGCTGAAGAGCTTTGAACTTGACAGACATCTACTACATTCGAAGTCTGAGTAAGTGCTGTCCATTGATAGACTATACAACTAGCTGACGCTTCAACAGAACAAATAGGGTTAGTACCAGTCCAGTATCAACCATCATCCTCCACTCCCTCGATACCGCACGCCCGGACTCGCCGCGGTCCAAAACCACATACTTTTCTTCAAACGCTTGGAGCACGAGCTGCTGCTGCACTCGTACCTATGCTCAGTCTCGGCGTGATCGGCGTCATGCTGTATGCTATTTGGCACGGACCGACTTTCCAGGATCAGCAATGAACCTCTTTCTCCTCTTTCATCTCATGTTATTTGTCCATGATGTGCAAAACCGTGAGCTATTTGAGATCAAGGACGGTTTCTAATTCAAATGCTTTTGTTCCTTACAGGCTCGGTACAATGCTTTGAGCGGATCCTCCAAAGTAATAGCAAAAGCAGAAGGATCGTTACAAAACGGAAATGACAATGGCATAAAAGCATAACTTCAAAAATATACACAAAAAACGAAAAACAAAGGCACTACACATCGTTCACATCGTTCACATCTACGTCGACTTTCTCCCCTTCTTCCCTAGGCCAGCTTGGATCTTTTGGAAATCTTCTTCAGTCGGCATTGACATTCGTTTAGCCTTCTTTCGCTTTTCCCTTTCTTCCTCGCTATTGTCTGATGGCGAGAGGGATTTCCGCTTCTTGGACTTCTTATTGTCTGCAGTAGCGTACTTCGCTTCGATAGACGCCAGGGTATTGGCCATTCGAGCAGCACCCCGCTGTTGGATGAGAGCGCGAAGTGCTTCTTCTCCTTCTGCTTCTTTGTCCTTCTTTCCCTTGCCTTTCCCGCCTTTCCCGTAGAGCTTGTCATGTACGCCTAGTTCTTTGGCCAACGCTTCAGCTTCACCAGCTTCTTTCGACGCTTCTTTCATGCGCTTCTCTTTCGCTTTGGTGTCTTTGAGCATTTTCGACCAAGCAGGTAATGATTTGAGCTCTTTGGCAGCAATAGCGGCATTGATGAGGGTTGTAAAACGTTCTTCTGCTGATAGAGCATCTGACGCCATGACAGTTTCGAGAATGACAGTGATGGAGCCTTTAGAATCATTGTATGCTTTGTGTAGATCTGCCTTTTCTTCTGGTGATCCTGCATACGATCGATATGAGCACTGCTTGCGATATGGGAGGAGATAGAAACGGGACCTTCATAAGCTTTAAAGAAGTCCTGGATGCTCGTCGCATTCACTTCGCCCTTCCATAGCTCTCTGAAGTAATCATCCCATTCCTCCCTGGTCCTCTTGTTACCTCCAGCGCCTTCATCTGTCCTGCCCGTTCTGTCGTACACTTCCTTCCGCTTGCCATCATTCAAAACAGCATAGGCATAACCAATTTGCTGAAAAACTGTCTTGCCTTGTTCTTGTTTCTCAACAGAGGCAGACACAAGTTTATCAGGATGATGCAGTAACGCGAGCTTGCGATAGGCTTTCTTGATTTCCTCGGTAGAGGCAGACGAGGTCAAGTGCAGAGCAGAGTACAAGTCATAGTCTTCTGTGCCAAAGATGGCTTCTGCTGGATCGGCGTCCATCGTTGGATGCAGCTTTAATGGACGTTGTGCTCCGAGAGGATGACTTCTCGAGATGTGAGACTCCGGAAATCAAAACAACGCGCGAATGTCTCAAAACAACCGGTGTATCGGAATAGAATAATGCATGGTATTCCTCTATGAAGTACTGCCCTTCTTCCCTGCTAGTCTCTTGAGTTCATCAAACTCGTTCCGACCAGCTTGTCGGCAAAGTGCAGCGAAATGTGATGAAGGGTTATCGAGGAGATTTGAAGGAGAGTCGTACCTGCTCTCATCAGCCCAGTCGAGAGTGTTTGGAAGTAAAGGACTTACTCTAAGACGCATCCCTCGCCGAGCACAAGGACTCGATCGTAATCTATGATAGTCGTCAATCTGCCCCAAAGTTAGTATCTCGGCTACCGTGCGAACTCTGAGCATACCGATGAGCTATGCAAATCAGCGTAGCATCTTCCATTTCGCTTCGGATTGTTTGCTGTATTCTCTCGTCTGTCTTTGCGTCCAGGCTAGCAGTCGATTCATCCAAGATCAGGATATTCGATGTAGACAATTTCAGTAGCCCTGTTCATCAACACATCAGCTAGATTCATCAGACAGAGTGAAAGAGCGAACCTCTAGCCAACGCCAATAACTGCCTCTGACCAACAGAAAAATTCTTTCCTCCTTCCGTAACGGGATCATCCAAACTCCTTATAGCGACCCGTTCTTCAGCAGGTGTTTGCGTTTCATCTTCATCATGTTGCAGCTCAGACAGCCGCAAGCTACTACCTGGTCTAGACGGTCGAGGTGTGTGACCCGGGGTGTTGGCTATCATTTGGCAGCGCTTTAAGGCATCCCATAATTGATGGCTGCTTACCTATCAGCATTGCAATCAATGATTAGCAAGACACGCACTCATCATGCTTGCCGAACGGATCTAGATTGAAGCGTATCGTTCCACTGAAAAGTGTCGCGTCTTGCGGTATTCTGCAGAAAGCGTTAACTGGGAGAACAGCTCAAATAGATAGCACTTGCATAGTCAATCGACTACGAAGATCTTGTAGGTTGAGCTTCGAGATGTCTAGCCCATCAATCTCGATCGAGCCAGATTCGGCGTCCAAAAAGCGGAAGAAGGTGAGCCTGCTTGCATGATGAACACATCTCCAATCAATGAAAGGGCACACGTACGCTAATGTGCTTTTGCCAGACCCTGTTCGGCCAACGACAGCGACCTTCTGTCTTGGCTCAATAGTAAAGCTGACGTTCTTCAATACAGGCGGAAGGTGAGGTGCGTATCGAGCAGTAAGATTAGACACTTTGATGATGCCGCTTCTGCTTGGCCACGAGTCTGGTGGTTTGAGGCCTTCGGTGGATTCTTGTGGTAGATGAAGATATTCGTTCACGCGCTCAATGCAATTCCCGTCGATCTGCAGTTCGGCAGAAAGACGCGCGACCCAAAGTAGGCGCGCTGAAACAGAATAAGCAAGTATAACAAGCCGAAGAAGCCAGTCTCACATTGAAAGGTCATAGCATAGCTTAGCACGAAACCGGCTAAGGCAGCTGTGATGGTCTTGCTGATAATGACAGAAAGGGCGACGATCAGCGTTACAGCCGCTCCTCCGAGATCGGTGCGGAAGCTGAGCCAGCGGTTGGCAAGCCAGAGTGAATAGAAAGGTCGAAGGTTGTCATTTTGTAGGCGAAACATCTTCTGCATGAAGCGAGAGCCATCGCCATATGCTCGGATAGTTGTCACCTGAGATAGCGATCAGCTGGAGCTGAACTGTTCAGGTTGTACCTACGCCGTTTAGTGTTTCGCCAAAAACACCGTACATGGGAGATAGCCCAACAGATTCAGCTCGCTTGAGTTCTCGCGAGCCACTTAGGTATAGATGTGTGGTATAAGCATAGAAGATTCCCATCAGGAAACCGAATATTACTGTTTTGCTGATTTAGTCGTTGGGTCTTTCAACCAGGCAAAGGACTCACAGAATGAGGGCATAACAGCAACAATGGTAGCAAGGATTCCGACCGTCCAGGCAATCTCGAGAAAGCTGCGCAAAGGAATAGCTTCAGCTGATGCAGCCGAAACGCAGAGAGGCACACACAAGAATTGCATCTTCCCGCCAAGTTCCTGGTCTATTGTGTTGGAGTCGCGGGAGAGTCGGTTCAGGACTAGAAGGCTATCAGACAAGCACCACTGCGCACAACGAGACAACTCACTTCTACCGACAGGAGTGATGTCAAAGAAGCGAACGCGAGCGCCGAGAACAGAGTCAAAGAGTCTCGCGTAGAGCCGCTTTCCTGCTACGACTGTGCGCGACAGGAAGATGGCGGTACGTATGCCATACAAAGCTAGCGTAAGGACAGCCAAGCCACAGTACACCGTCAAGTAATAGACAGTGGTCTCGCGGTCAGGCTGGCCTTCGTGTTGAGCGACACTTGATGCAGCAGAGTCGTAAGATTGAGCCCAAAGCTGGAGCCAGTAGTTCATGCTGACTTCTGCCGACTGCGAGATGGCACTGATCGAATATTAGCGTCAAGTCTCGTTCACAAAAGACCTACGTACTATGCAAAGACGATCAGCAACCATGTCCCCAAGCCGCCTATTGCTGCAGCGTAGACTTTGTATATTCGCCAATCAACAGCACCTGAAGACGTCTGTTAGCACAACAAAGCGAGCATTGATCCTCACTTACCTGTTTGCGCTTCTTCATCTCGCTTCTCTGGCAAGACCTTGCTATCGGCTACCGGTGTGTGATCCAGCTCCTTCTTGTCGCTCGAGACATGTTCGTCTGTCGCATGGCCTTCAGACTGCGGTGGCTTCTCGTCGATGCGATCTGACATTGCCGTGAGGTGTTTTGGCGCCTCATCGGGCAGACCGTTGTACAGCACCTCTCCCGCGTCGAGAACGACCATATACGAGCATATCGGGGCGAGAAGAGAGACTGCATGCGAGACCAAGATACATGTTCGGTCTTTCATGAGAGGGCCGGAAAGGGTTGCGACTAGCATGCGAGCGGTTTGCGCATCAACAGCGGCTGTGATGTAGGGTAGCAATCTCAGCAAAGTGGCAGAGGGTGCGTAGTCGCGGGGTCTGACCTATTATGTCATCCAGTAATAGATGCTTTGCAGGGCTATACAGAGCTCTCGCCAGTGATAGACGCGCCTTCTGACCTCCGCTCAACACTGTCCCTCTTTCCTGCTAGCAGCATCAGCACGGTAAAGAAAATCTGTAAGACACGTACTCCGACTTCCGTCTGGTCGCCTTCGGGAAATTGTGCAAGATCAGGTACGAGAGCACACGCTTGCAGAACATCCTTGTAGCGCTGTTCGTTCCACGGAGAGCCAAAGGTCACGTTTTCTCGTACAGTATCGCTCAAAAGCCAAGCATTTTGTGAGCAGTATGCAAGCGAATCTTCAGTATCGTTATCGATGCTTGATCGAGCTTGCCGAAAGATGGGCGAAGGCGAGAACACAGAGCCAGCGGTGACATGTGTTTCGCCAAGCAGACTGAGGAGCAGCATCGTCTTGCCAGAACCCACAGGCCCGACGACAAGGGAAACTTTGCTGACAGGAAAATCTAGATTGTGAGCTCGTAGGCGGAACTTTGGGTTCTCAAGGCTAGCAAGGACATCGAGAGTCGGTTCACTGGCTACAGGCTCTTCCCAATCGAAGACAGCATTTGTGCAGCCAATGTGAGGCGTATCTGCCGTCTTGCATGAAACGTCTAGGTTGGACCACTTTTCTGAGTCTGGCTCAGCCAGAAATTCTGCGATGCGACCAAGCGATACGTTTGCGTTCAAGACATAGACAATCATGACAGCTATAACAGAGGTTAGCATAGATCAGCTGGTGGTGAATCTGCTCAGACGAACAGAAGTTGCTAGTAAGCAAAACATCAGCACTGTTGCCAATCAAGACGATGCAGACTCACTCTGACGGTGCCCGAACCACATTGAACAGGGCGATCGCAGTGAAGGCAGTCGCAGCGTCTAATGATCGGCCAAGTATCAAAGTGTGAACCCAAAAGGTTGCTGCGCTGATTAGCACGGAGCCCCTGCAACCATAATCAGTACGTAAAGCCTGAACCGAATGATGCGACTGACCCAAGCATGAAGACATTCTGAGCAGCAGTGGTATACGTTCGCTTGAGCAGAAGGCTCAGTTCTTCCTTACGAGCTTGGTGAAGCCGCTCAGAGAAGCTATAAGAGTTCGAGAAGGCGTAATCAGCCTGGGCCAGCGCGCCAGGAAAAAGCCATACCTACTCTGCCAAGCGAAGAACTTTACGACACGAACAGCTTGAATAATCTCTTGCACGAGATGCAGACGCTTGTCTGCTGCTGCTAGTAATCGAGTAGAGTACTTGAGATAGAGCTTGCTGACTAGATGTTGTTTAGCTAGATTCGCTTGCTGCAGGATTTGGCTTACGACCACTTTGTATCGGGACTTGCAGTGCCAGCACGACAAGCTACCTGCAATATCAGCTTTAGGTCAACGATCAGGTGACAGGACCTACACCAGCTACAGCAGACAGACCCAATAGTCGGAAGAGCAGAATGACAGCCAGCGTAATTTGCACGAAAGTAGCAGGCCAAATGAAATGTAGGTAGGCTGAAATTTCTGAAGTCCGATAGACGTCCACCGACATCATGTTTGTGATTCTCCCCGCCCCACTAGACTTCATGTCTTCCGCACCACCTACCGCTCGATCTGCTCTTCTAAGCGTTTTCGCATAAATCTCGCCACTCAGAATCCCCTTCATCTTGACAGAGATTCGTCTTCCAATAATCAAACTTTGTCCACCAGCGACGGAAGCCAATAATTGAGAAGCAAACATTAAAAAGGCATAAACGATTGCTAAATCCCTCTTTGCAGGATCTTGACGTTTCTTGCTCAGAGCTTCAAGAACGAATCGGAGGAAAACAGCAGGTCCAATTCGAGTAATGCTTTCCACCCATGCCCAAGCTTGTTGTTTCATCAATTCGGATCTAAAGAACCACAACATGCGTCTTCGGAGCGAACGTTTCGCCGTCCATCCGCCCATGGTTCGAAAGTTGTATAGAGCTGTAGCGGGTTTACCGTCTGGGTGTACTTCTGGTGCTTGGATTGCGCCAATTGTTTTGGAAGCGCGGTAGATTAGAGGTGTGAGAAAGTCGTAAGTAGCTAGCGAGAGTAGGGAAGCTGGTTTGAATTCGGAAGGAGCTGAATCGAGGGGTATAGCGCCGCAGCTGGAGCGTGGGCGAAGAAGCAGGTATAGTGAATTGAGGGTTATGATCGAAGTGATGGTTATTTGAATGGCTGTTGATGGTGTTGATGCTTTGGAGACGTAGAGAAAGGAACGCATATTGACTACTGAGGTGAACCAGGCGTAAAAGTAATAGATTGCGAGCGAGTTGTCTATGAAAGGTGACTGGGATGATTCTGGTCGAAGTAGCTTAAAGTAGCATATTGCGGCCACACCAATCTATCAAATCTCAAGTCTTAGCCTCTCGACATAGGATGCAGCAAGTTTAAACTAACCCAGGCGATGATGGTGATAGCACCTTCTGCTTGACTCAACAAGATTGCTCGGGCGAGAAACAAGCCAACTAGCACAGTCGCGACAATAGCTTGTATAAGATTATATCGCCGGTCTGCAGAGTATTGTGCATTCATAAAGGGTTTGAGGGAAATGATTTCCGCTGGTCCATGACCATTTTGCTTTGCAAAATCTTGCACATCGATGAACCCCAGAGCAATGGCAGCGTCTTGAGATTCTTGAGCAGCAACAGAACGAATGACTTGAATCTCTGCAGCTCGCACTGAGTCCTCGTCAGAGTCTTCTGATGTATCAAGCTTGATCGGTTGATTTGACAAGTACGCTTCAAGTGCAAAGTAGAGCAAAGCCAAAGCAACGAGAACGAGTGGAACAATTTCTTCTAGCGCTCTGAAGCGGAAACACGGCGAGAAGTCGAAACCATTCCACCAGGCAGGCCTTTGCGATGGACAAATTTGACCGCGGTTGAGGTCCATGCCTCTAAATCTTGAGCCTTGCGACAAAGCTGTACGTGTTGAGATGATCGGTCGAACAGAATAGCCTTGACTAGCAAGAGATTTCACTATCGCGAGAGGTCAGATGGTGACTAAGCAAGCGAGTGAAATGTTGATCTGTCACAACTTTCGGTGGAGTACATCTGCCGAAAGTCGAAAGACAGTCCTGTTAGTTCCGTTTCACTGGCTCGTTCCTGCTCAGTCACCCGCTCCTCTTGACGCCTGACAGGTCTGCACACAAGCCATGAATCCAAATTACGACAACATGTTCGCGTGAGCCGCGTGACGCAAACACAACAATGGCGAAATGAAGCATGTCGCTGACAACATTGCATTAGGCAATCTCCATACTCTAACAATTCGTGGAGCAACTCTTCAGTGGACCAACAACAGCAAGGCAGCAGCAGCAGCGGCAACAGTGGCATTTTACCGCCTACAAACTATTTGGGACAAAACTTCAATTTCTCTGATTATTCCACTCTGCTGGGCTCTGATGCTGCTACCAACGCATACACCAACGACCAGCAGAATCAGACGTTCTTTCCTTCACCCGAATCTTCTTCAGGCTCGGGGCATTCTCCAGTGTTGAGCCACAACCCTTCAGCCGCTAGTCTCCTTCCCTACCCTCAGTCCGTCTACAATGCCAAACCTCAAGACTTACAATCAGGCTATCGACCAAACGCAGCTGGTTCAGCCGATGCAGCAAGTTCCGGCGATTTCCTCAAACGCAAGAACTGGCCCAGCTTACTCATTGATGAATATTCTGAATTCCTACACGTCTTGTCACCTACCGGTCATTTCCTCTTTACTACAGATTCTATAGCAGCTTTAACGGGTTATGAATCTCACGAATTGGTTGGCCACTCGATTACCGAATTCATCCACGCAGACGACATCAAGACGCTCGTTCAAGCGTTCAACGATTCCATCATCACAGGCGATGAAATGGTCGTTTACATTCGATTCAAACAACAACAAGGTGGTCGGTACTTTATCTTCGAAATTAGAGGTCGACCTAGATACGGTGAAGAAAATCGCACAGGCACCGTACCTCCCTTTACCCGCGTCACATCCAAAATCAACAATGCGACAGTAAACACCTTCGCCGTGGATCCATCAGCACTCGCTCATTTGATAAGCAACGCAACGCCACATCTCGTTTCCGGTCCGGCTGGGTTTCAACGCAACCAACCCAACGCGAATGATTGCAAGTGTTTCTTGGCCACGGCTAGACCTTATCCTGGCAAGCATGTTGCTATGCAGGATGAATTCTTGGAGTACAAAATTGAGACTGAGCGGTTAAGGAATCAGTTAAAGCAGCAGTATGACGAGATTGAGGCCGAGGGTGGTGGTGAAGGGTTGAACCTGCCTAGGGATTCGATATTGAGTGAGTCTCATGCCGTACCATTCTTGAACTCCTTCTGATCCACTTTGAACAGACCAACCGCCTCAGAACTATGCTTCGCCACCGGATACTTCTTCCGCTTCAGCACTGTACAGCAACGCCTATTCCTTCCCTTACAACTCCAATTCCTCAGCTTACCAACAACCACAACTAAACATGAACTACTCTGTTGATGCGCAAGACCCGAATTACCGCGCGCACAAGAGACAGTCTATCTCGATGGACAAGTCCAAGCAGGACGAAGCCAACAAAAAGACTAGGAAAGCGAGCAGGAGAGGTGAACCAGGGCAATATGTCTGTCATGATTGTGGAACGCTGGATTCGCCTGGTCAGTGTCTCACTCTACTTTGCGTGATTTTAGCTTATCTTAGCTGGTTTGACGACAGAATGGCGCAAAGGACCAGATGGACCGAAGTCACTTTGCAATGCTTGTGGATTGCGCTACGCCAAACGGTCAAAAGTACCTGGTCAAGAAAAGCCAGTCAAAGCAGCTAAACTCAAGGGTGTTCAGCACGATTCGTGAATATGCGCTGGGGGCAGATGTATCATGTACAGGGCATTTTTGGGGTTCGGGGATGCATGGATACTTTCGGATGTATGAGGTTTTCTTGTCTAGTGTTGTTATACTGTTTTGCAAAAAAGCCTCGACTATAGTAGGCATTTCCTTCATTGTATTACATTCGGCCATCTACTCGTCTTGCACGCCGCTGTATTCTGGTAATCGCTTGCATGCGTCTTCCCATGTCATTGAACCGCTTGACAGCGCAGCGAGGGTCTCGACTACTTCATCGATTTTGCCGATTCTTTGACTTGTAGTGTCTCGGTCTCGTAATGTGATAGTGCCGTTTTTGATAGCTGTGAGAACAAATGGTCAGTCAGCTGTATACAGCAAAGTCCATCGCAACTCACAGGCAAAGTCGATAGTCACACCAAAGGGTGTACCGAGCTCGTCGTTCCTCGCATATCGTTTGCCGATGCTCGCGCCAGAGTCGTCTATGCGCGATGAGATGCCAGCTCTTCGCATTTTGGCAGCTGTGAGGGAACATTGCAGGCTCAGCTAGCAAACATGATAAGCCCGAATACCACTCACAGACGTCTCGTGTAGTCGGGCGTAGAGATTCTGTAGAGCTAATTGGTACGATGAGGACCTTAACAGGTGCTACTACAGGCGGGAAAGATAGAACCTGTAAACGCCAGGAGACCTTAAGCTAGAATCTAGCTACTTGAACCTGAGCTTACACCTCGAGCGGCGTCTTCTTCTCTGGCCCAGTACGAGTGTTCAAGGAGAGAGTACAGGATACGACCAATACCAAACGACGGCTCAATGACATTTGGTGTAAACTCGCGCACTGGACAAAGGTAAGCTCGGGACTTGCACACATATGAAGGTACCGACCAGTCTCTCTGATTGTCTGTTGAGCAACATTTAGGACATCTGCAGGCACATCGACATCTTTGCCTTCCGGTAGACGAATGCTTGTCGAGCTTTACAATCATGTCAGGATGCTTCAAAGAGACAAGACAGCAAGCGCACCCTTTCTGCTGCAACTCAGTCGAGACACACTGCAATCTCTCCTGATCCAGAGCCAAAATCAAGTTTTCAATCGCTTTCGCCTCGCCCTTGAACAGCGGACCAAACTTCTTTCTATCAATGCTCGCAACCCACCTCTCTTCAATCTTTGGTTCATCCAATTGTTCCCTCACAACTAGCTGTCTACCAGTCTTGACGCTGTGCACAGTCAAATCGTATGCTGATCGATCTGCACAACCGACGCATTCGATCCAGCCGTATGAAGAGTGAATTTCGGCGTCCCAGCAGTCAGAAGCGTAGTGTGCCATCTCGTTGGCCATGTGTTGTCTGAAACGTAGGCGTTTCGGGTCAATGCCGATTTTGGTGAGGAAGAGGTAGATGCGAGCCATGAAGTAGCCTAGAGTTTGGTTGTTGACCAGACCCTGTCAGCGAGAAATATTACACTTAGCCGGATATTAGGACGGGATCTTATGACCACTAACAGATGAAACAGCTTCGCCTATTGAGATTTCGGAAATGTCAGTCTTACCAGCAGACTGAACATCTTTCGGCAGCAGTGAGAGCTTGAGATCAGCAATTTCACTGAAGCGAGGGTGGTCTTTCTTCGCTGGGTCGACGTAATGCTCAATTTCGGCCATGTAGAATTCCCTACAAGAGATCAGCGCGGCAAGGATACTAAAAGAGAAGACATACCTGACTCGCAATAGGCCTTGTCGCGGACTAATCTCATTTCTGAAAGACTTGCCAATTTGAGCGCTTGCAAAAGGCACTCGACCATTGTTGAATTCCAGCAATCGACCAAAGTTTGTGAAATGACCCTGTGCAGTTTCAGGTCGCAGGTACCTGTTTATTAAGATGAATCCCACGTAAGACACGATAGTCTAACCCGAGTGCTTGACACACCCTTTCATTTGACCAGTCGGACCGATTTGAGCTTCGAACATGAGGTTGAATTCGACAGGCATAGAGAGCTCATTGCCAGTCTCTGGTGACTTGATATTTTCCTTTTGCATGAGCTGACCCAACTCGGCACCAGTGTAATTGTCAATTTGCGCAAGGATGCTTTCGTATTCTGCAATAACTGAGTCCTCCAGTTTGACAGCAACTGATTTGACCTTCTTCTTTTTGCTCTTTGCTGCTTTCTCTGCGTCTACAGGTGCTTCTGGTGTTTCTTTGACGCCTCTGGCTTCCTTGTCACCCTTGAGCCTCGCTTCAAGAACAGCTTCTACCAAATGATCCGCCCGAAAGATCTCGCCCGTTTTCAAGTCTTTGCACATCCAATCCGTAAACTTGTCGACATGACCAGAAGTCTTGAGCACATCAGAGAGCGTAATGACGGTAGTATCAATTTCAAGCATGTCCTCTTCAATGATAAAATGTCTTCTCCATTCATTCAGGATGTTTGCTTGCAGTGCAGAGCCAGGTGGGCCCAAATCATAGAAACCAGCGCAACCGCCATAGATTTCGAACGAAGGAGCGACAAAGAATCGTTTGGCCAAAAGACCTTCGAGCGCTGTTCGCTCAAAGGGATGCGCATCTTTCTTGAGTGCTGTAACAGCCATTCTGATTGATGTGGTGTATGGTCGTGTGAATCTGAAAAGCGTCGCGAGCGTTCGTTGCATCCGCTGAAGCGAAGGGAACATTTTTTGACTCGAAGTTAGATGTCATTTATGCATGCTTGTAACCCATCTATAGCTTTCGCAGAGCCGTACACAATATAGAGATGAAAATTGCAGATCAGACAGAGGTGTCCAACATCGAAATGAAGGCCTCTGTACCAGGGCAACAAAGCACACAAGTCATCATGTAGCAACAATGGCCGGCACCCAAAGAGTAATCCGACTGCGCGATGTCTCATCAGCCAGAACAACATTCAAAAGACACGAAACTCACATCGAGTTGCGACCTAGTCTACTAGGCAGTATCGCACAGTGAACTGAATCGAACGGCTTCCAATAGGAAACCGAACGCTATCCCTATGCACCTTTCCCAACCTCTTCCTCCTTCTCAAGCGGATCACTCCCGCACAGAACGTCAGGTAGCTTCTCCTTCCGCTCTCACTTCAAGCGATAGCATGATCGATGTGAACGGGTACGAGGTGGTCAACAAGCCCAAGCTCGACTCCCGTTCACCACATATACGCCTGAATGAGAGAGCGGAGATCGTAAAAGCAGTAATAAGACGGATACAACCATTTTAGGAAAATGGTAGACCTCGCTGCCCTCTAGCACAATGTGCCTGTTCAATTGAATCTTGTGGCCAGCGTTAAAGCCAGATCCTTTGTTCTTGTGCAGGAAGCGATCCAAAGAAGAAAAGAAAGAGGGATATAATTTCTGGTAATGCACCTTTGACTTGACCCGCTCGAGTGTTCGCCCTCGCGAACTTTCCTCTTAACAGGGGTTCCTTCTCGGACAGCGGTTCCTAAGATTGTGAAACCACCGAAGCCATGCTTTTGGGATCACTCGGACTTTCCCACTGCTGAAAAAGGGCCTGCACGTCGCACGAGACTCATCCCCGAATGCCAGATGGAGCCTCTTGACGCTGCAGGTTCACCGTGTGGAAAGCAGTATGCGTGCGATCTTGAGGGTGCCGTTGCTTTCACTCAGCCAAAGAGAGAATTCTTCGTTGGCGGTTGCGGTACAAGGGCGAAAAAGTTGTTTGACAAAAGGTCTTTTAGATCAACTGCACTTCGCCTTCCCTTAATTGCTCCCGTATGCTCCGATATCGCAACATGTGTATTGAGCCCTTTTCTAGCGTTAGCAAGCGACCGCTGTGACGTGTCAGTGTGACTCGACGCGAAAGGAAGGTAACGCACTCCGGAAGTCTTACTGGACCACATTCCCGCCGTGCCAGTGCATATACAGCTGAATCCAGATCCGGTTCGGGAACTGGCAATCGATTAGCATCTCTCGGATTGGAATGCCCGAACGCACTCATGCCTTGTTCATCGAAAGCATGCAGCTTAGTCGGTAATAAGCTGAGTACTTGAGCATGTGTCAGATTGGACACGAGCACATCGTATCTGGTGTTAGTTAGCTTCAATTATGCATGATCATAAAGAACCATACCGCTCGAGATACTGATTTTCCTCTGCAGATAGCCGCTGCCGATACTTGTCGTTATTCACCAGCAGTAGATGATGTTTCTCTATCTGTTTGACATCAGCATGTATTGTAAGAGAGAGATTGGACCCACTTTGTGTATACGACATCTGACTATAGATGTTGCAAGCCATCGCATTCGCTCGTTGTCCTGCTGTACTAGCAGGAGCCTGAGATGCTCTACTTCGTCCCAATTCGCAATTTCCGTCCTGAGCTCGTTCACAGCTTCTTGCTGCATTGCGAAACTTCAGCCTGACTTCTCCCTCATCACCGAGCATGCACTGACCTGTCTTAGCAGTGTCTGCAGACACAGGTCTAGCTCCCCATTTGGATCACTCTGCAGCAGTTCCGGCGAGCTCCTCTCGTTCATCCATCTACGCGACAACCGCTGAACGATATTCTCATCCTCCTCGACCTGTAAATCCAGATCCAGCCCATCCAGCGTGTCGTCTAATGTCTCTTCTGCTCTTCTATAGCTTTTATCATACCCGCTGTCGATATCTGAGGTAGTTTCACGTTGACGCGATGGCCCAGCTACAGGTCGCGTTGGCGCTTGTGTGAAGAAGGATTCGCGCGTTTCGTCTTCATTATCTGAATTCTCGTCAAAGAAGTTGCTCATGCTGGGCGCTGTTGACGTCTGTGCTGGTCGTGAGGGTCCGAGAGCCTATAATTTTCGGTTGGTTAAGAACATCCAGACGCAAGCATAGCAAGCACTTCACCTCCAGCATGGCCAGCAAGCTCCCTATTGAAGTATGGCAGAGCGTGTTTCTTGAATTGGATAGCGAAACCGACGCAGCCGAAATTTACAATTGCCTTCTGGTGTCAAAATGTACGAACGCTGCAATGCAGGGACCAGCTCTTCTCTCGACGATCTGGATCAGAAGGACCCGTCAGATATCGCAGCTATTCCTGTATCTGCTCGAACAAAGAACGATTATCCCATGAGCTTACTCCGGTATCCTATCTATTACGCTTGTGCCGTAAATTGGATCACCTTGCCAACCTGCCTGTTCTGCGACGCGCCCATCCACATGATTATCTGTCGCGATTACCAAGTTTGGAAAAGTTGCGGTTGTCGGGCAACAGCTTAGCGCCGAGCGGACTGTGCTACATCGGGCCACTGGTGCGATCCGTCACGCTCCAAGGCTGCTCACTTTCGGCACGAAATAGCCAGCTGTGCCCTCTGCATTGACGAAGATTGCTCGAAATTCGAAGGATGCATCACCTTTTATTTGATAAGCAGTGAGTATGACGAGGAAGCTCAAAAGATGCTTCGGGTGCGTGCCACTGTTGCTGCTGCAGCAGTCCACTTATGGCTCGTTTAGCGTTGTTTTCGAAATCGCAAACATGTCAACCTTGTCTTCGATGCGCTGCCTGCCTGGTAGCTCTTCGCTCTGCTTTCTATGATCCCTATTCCCAATCCAGCATCTCGGTTCGCCACATGATCCTCTTTATGTCCTTCGATTGTCAGTCGAACAAGCTACCAGGAGAGACGTAGGAGAGATGTAAAGACATTTGGGCGAGCGAAGCGTGGGGTCTGGTGTCGCCATCCTCTACACATTTCGGTAGCTTTGCAAGATTGCGCCATCGCTTCATACAACACAAGTTTCGTCTATTTTAAGACGTCTCTTCGACCGAATCACCCTCCAGCATTCCCGACAAATGTTCATTATAACGACCTCCATGCACTTCAGCCGCATCAATCATCTTGCGCAACTCTGCCAGCTCATCCTTTGAAAACTTGACCGACAGCGCTCCAATCCCTTCCTCAACACCAGCTTTGCGAGTAGATCCAGGGATAGGAATGACACCTTGGGCTAGGAGCCATGCAAGGGAGAGTTGAGCGATAGTGATACCTTTCTTGTCGGCCATGGATTGGAGTTGTTTTACAAGCTGCGGGAGGATCAGAAGGTGATTATCATGGCAGGAAAAGCATACCTTGAGGTTCTTGTCAAATACATCGGGCTGTACCTTGGATTAGAACTCGATTCGTATTCAGGAAAAGAAAGCATACCTGGAATCGGTCGAAATGTTTCCGCATATCGCCTTCGGGGATGTCATCGGGAGACTTGATGCTGCCAGTAAGAATACCTCGAGCAAGCGGCTGGGAAGCTTATGAGCAAGGCTAAGTACAATCAAAAGCACTCACGGAGTAGGCAACAACGGGAATCGAAAGCTACACAATATCAGTGAGACCGTGAAAGTAACGAGGTCGCCAGCGTAAGCTCGAGGACATACCTCATTGCAAGCTTCTAGCACGCCATTCTTCTCGATGTCGAGCGAGAAGGGTCTGTTTATGGTCAGCTTGAGAAAGAGATGAAGATAGTCTTAACACACGAGTACTCGACTTCGACCGCACTGATGGTAGCGACTTTAGCGGCGCGTCGAATAGTCTTTGCGCTGCATCTGTTATGAAAGTCAGCGAAGCAAAGCTTACTGCTCGGGCTGGCTGACTCGGACAAAGAGATGTACTTGAAGTGACCTTCAGCAATGAGGTCTTTCAAGTCACGCATAACCTGTATGCGAGTGAGCTTTTGCGCGCTGGAGGACGCCGTGACTAGCCTGCTCGATTGGCACGTTCGGGTCGACACGAGCGCATTCCTGCTCCTTATTCAGCGTGTAGTTTTTAAGCAATGCTGAAGACTTACAAACATGTCCATCTTCTTGAGATCGCCGAGCTCCTTGTTGCTATGATAAGAGTCAACGCCAGAGCTTAGCGCGTCAAAGTGGAAACTCACATCGCTTCAACGCTTCTACGAAGTCCTTTTGTGCTGGCATCAGGCCTGAAAGCCTCCAAGTCGATACCACCTTTAACAGAGAGGAACGTTTTGCTGCTTCCCGGTTCAGCTATATGCCAAGAAAGCTAGCGCTCACAGCCGCTTACTCGACGTAGTCAGGATGAGCTTTGTAGAACCGTGCCAGCAGTTGCAGGTTGGCCTGTTTAGGGTCTGTTCCGTAGAATTCACCGCTATCGAGGAAAGTGCATCCACCATCTACGGCAGTCTTGATAACTTCGAACGCTTCTTGATCAGGTTTGACTTGAGAAACGGGCTTCCATGTCAGCGACATGAGACCATAGCCTAGAGAAGTCTTGAGTTCACTGCGCATTTTGTACTGTGTGACGAGTCAGGTGGTGATTGAGGACAGGATAGGATGCCCAGATGAACGCGCAAAGACTCGGCCGGGCGGCTGTTCGGAGAGATTGTTCCCAAAGCTTACATAACTTAATGTCTCCGAGCACGTGTCGACATAGTCATCATCCAGGTTGAAAAATCGTAAGGCTCCTGCCTTGCTCCTGCACCACCTACTACTGCAAAAATGACTTCCAAAGGCTCCGTACTATTCGTTCTTGCTTCCCATGGCAAGCATCCTGTAAGATTGAGCCTCGCAGTGTCTCGGACTTGCGGCTGATGAGCGATGTTGCAGAATGGAAACCCAAGTCCGTCTATTGACTACACTACCGTAGCATAACTGATATAGTGGCATGCTTGCTTCAGCTGGCTGGGTGAGTTTCTTCTCAAAGCCGAATCAGTCAAGCTGAAACATGTTATAAGTATCTACCTGAAGCTGCTCACCCGTATTACGAGGTCAAGCCTCATTACGATGTCGTTTTCGCCTCCATCAAGGGCGGTAAAGCTCCACTCGACCCTACTTCCGTTGAAGGATTCAAGGACGATGAAGGCTGCAAGGTCAGTCCATCACACTCATGACCGGTACAACTTTTCAAGATAGACTTGCAGAAATTCTTGAATGACAAAGACGCACAAAAGGCAGTCACTGAGACTGTCAAGCTCGGTGAGGTCGACACGAGCGCCTACAAGGGTATCTTCTTCGTTGGAGGTCACGGACGTAAGCTACTACCTTTTGGCCTGCGATGGTAGCTTACTGTGTGCTTAGCTATGCACGAGTCCAAGTAAGCTTGCTTGCCTCTAGACGTATAAGACGTCTGACAGCTCTTGCAGGGAGAAGGATATCCTTGCTAAGGCTGGTGACTTTTACCAAAGCGGAAAACTCGTTGCCGCAGTCTGCCACGTAAGTGTACGTAACCTCCTTGCTCACCCTATCCTCATGTCGCATTAGGGTCCTGGTGCTCTCGTTGAAGTCACTGGCAAAGACGGCAAGAACATCTTTGACGGACGCAACGTCACTGGATTCTCCAACGAGGAAGAAGAACAAGCTGGTCTGACTGATCAAGTACCTTTCTTGCTCGAGACTCAAATGAAGAAGGTCGGCGGTAAATACAACAAAGCCGACAAAGCCTGGGGCGAGTGCTTGCAGGTCGATGGCAATGTCATCACTGGCCAGGTTAGTCAAGCTCTGTCTGGAAATCAACCCTTCCTATGCAGCCAGCTGATGTCAACCTCTTGCGACTGTCTAGAACCCTGCTTCAGCTGCTGCTGTTGGCAAAGCAATTGTCGAGTACCTAAGCAAGCACTAGATTGCTATGCAAGCAAAGCTAGTAACGTCTGGCAAATGTGAAATAACATCATGATGCAACAACTTTCACCTTTCTCTGAGATCCTCTGCAGGCGATGCACAGACACTGCCTCATCACGTCTTTCTGAGGGTTTGTTGACTTGACAAGATACCACGTTCACATTAGGAGTTTTTATACCAGTTTGCAAGGAGATACCACAGCATGGGCATACTAGAGAAATTGGGAGATATCCAGATTCCCAGTAAGCTGCCGCCGTACTATAGAATGCCGCGAATTGACCTCGTCAACAGAGTTTGGCAGGTCGGATAGTCACAAGAGCTTGAGTGCAGAGGAGCGAGGGATCATTGGAGGGAATGCTCAGCCTATAAAGCGGTCATACATCAGCGAGGACGAGGAATGGCGGTCAACGTGGATCTCGAGGACAGCTCAGCTCTTTTTTCTGTTCATCTCCCTCTTTATCGCTATAGGAGTGACAAGCGTGCGTTGCTCGATGATGTATGGAGATGTCTCCTGTATCTTTAAGCTGCTCGCACAGTTTCAAAGCTCGAATCATGGCGTATCAGGACTTTCCGCCCTCAATCTATTCGTCCTTCTGCAAGCTATAGTCATTACTGCTGCGATACTAGCCATCACATTCGTCAATGACCGATACGGCAAGCTCAAAGCTATCGCAGGCGCGACTAGGCAGATGTATGTCACTCTAGAAGGAGCGAGAACGAACTCATGTCAGATGACAGACGCTTTCAATTCGTCATCTCGATAGCACAAGTCGTTCTGTTGCTTGTCATCGCTTTCGCAAACTCGATATCAGCTAATGTCAAAGGCTGCAGTAAGTTTGCTCAATGGAAGCCCGACTTGGCTGATCAAACAAGCGCAGAAAACCCGGATGATGACTCGCATGCGGACGATGATGAATAGTAAGTGTACCTGACTGAGATTGCAGGCATCTTTAACGCATTTGTCTAAAGCAAGGCGAAATTGGCCGGCTTCTGTAAGACGAAGAAGGCTCTGGCTGCTTTTCTATGGTTCTCGATGGGTACGTGATCGCGTCTAGATTGAGTATGAAGCTCATGCGTAGAGTGGTCGGTACAGCTGCTTGGACTGTCTCTCTGGTCTTCACTTTCTTGCGCTGGCGAGCCATCAGAAACGGAGGAGGTAGCAAGATCCCACCCTTTAATCCTCCGATGCACGAACAAGGCGCCTCGTACGAAGATGGTGCTTTCAACGCAGCAGACGAAGACGAGCCTTACGACGCGCCGAGACCGATGTACCAAAATCCTGATGCAAGACCTTCTGGTACTTTTGGCGAACGACCTTTTGAAGATTCTCTTCCTTCTGGGTACAATATGGGCCAGTCGAGGCAGAGCAACCCTTTCCAAGGTCCTACTCCATCTTATGATGACCCTTGTCCGTCGAATTTCGCTTAGCGAGATCTGATGCTGATGTCGGGCCCACAGATGATCGAATTCGAGCTCAGATAATGAGAGACGAACAAGACAATGCGCAGTACTCAAGATGATGAAGACATACCTTTGCAATCAGGAAATACCCATTCTGTGCTATAGACACTTCCGAACATACGATTCCCTTCATGTATATAGTGCTCTCGCAAGGTTGAGTAGTGTGTCACGTATTTTCTGCCGATCGACGCTGCCGCCTTGATCATCGTCAAACTCCGCTTGACTCTTGTTGCTGAACGATCCAGGCACGTCAATTCAGAGCATACTGAGCATACACCGCTCTCCAAGACTATTACATGGTCTGCACATACGCTAGTCTGCCCTGCTTTTGGGTCTCAGATTCTGAATTCGCTTCAACTTGAAATGCATATGGCCTTCTCTGCGCTTATGACTCATCTGTATATCTGTTCTGTTCTCTTGATTGTGCCCTTCTGTGCAGTCTCGCTGAGTCTGGCTCGATTTCTTATATTCACATCGAATGCCCGTCATGTCTCGTCTACTGTATCAGCCCTTGGGCTTACACGTATGTATGTACATTGTCAGGAGCTAGTGGATAGTCCTGAGGCGCCGGACCTCCGTCAACGTCACCTGACGGGTTTTCTTCCTTCTTCTAAGCGCATGGTGACTCTTGGCAGTCAAAACATTCGACCTCATTCGCTCGCCCTTTTATCTCTGCAACGACGCTGCTGGCCATTGTCTTACCTTTTTCTCTCCTTGATATCTTGAAAACGATCACGTCTAAGCCTTCAACAAACCCACAAACATGATTTCGATAACACAAACACTACTGGTCGCAGCTGGGCTAGCGGCCCAAGCGCAGGCGCAGTGAGTGCTCAAAGAGTTCTTGCCCAATATCGAGTGACGCCCGTACTAGCTCTTACCTGGTCTCTCCCGCTGGTCGGTTGAACGAGAAGTTTGGCTTTGGTACATCTCTGGAAGATGGCTCTGGTGATCGTCGGGGTCTTTGCGTGCGTACTCTCTCTTGCCTGCTTAGTTGCATACTAACACCTGAACATTAGAATCTTGAGTGAGCGTATCCGTACACTGCCTGAAATCTTCTCAAATGACTTCTAGGAATGGCAACCCTGTTTGCTGCTCCTCACAAGTTACGAACGACCAGCAGTCGTATAAGCGTGGCGTAAGCAGATTTTCACTCTTATCGCCTCTCAGCTCAATTTTGGAACAGGACGAAGTAGAAGCCTCTTGGTGGAGAAACAAGTATACCTCTTCTCTTTGTGCTACAGATGATCATCTGAAGAATGTTGCTTAGCCATCAAGGAGGTTTCATCCGTTGGAGCATTGTTTGCCTTATTTTTCAAAGTAAATTCAGCTGATGCTCGCCACAGGTACCTCAAGACCAAGTCTCGCAAGATGCCTTCGATTCCGCCGAAAACGTGCTGTCGTACCAGTGTAATCAAGTAGGCTGTGATGCAACTTACGACGGCTCAGGGCCCAACAGTTAGTACTTTACCAAGCGAACCGGTGGCCACTAACAGCTGTAGACTGGGATGGTGCCGACAAGAATGGCTTCATGGAATGGTCAAACATGTGCTCTGGCGGTTTCAAAATCCCATATCATCTCGAAGATGGTGCTTACACTGTTCAAGTAAGTCTCCGGCCTCCCCTCCTGGGACTCCAATGCTGATGAATTTTCAAAGTGGGTCTGGTTTGGTGAAGGTGATGACAACAATGGGGCTATGACTGCCAACAGTCCCTTCCAAGGTTGCGTCGATCTCCAAATTAAAGGCGGCGAGACAGGCGACAAGCCAGACTGTCCTCTGTTCAAAGGTAAGCTTTCCGTATCTAGATATGCTGTGCAGGCTAACGATGCAGCATAGGCGGTGACTTGTCAGAATCTGGCGCTGGTTTGCATGCTGTTTCATGTCGCGAGTCTCTCTTGACGGCGTGACTGTACAGATGTTTGCGCGTATGTTGCTGTCGACAAACCAACCGTGAGTGAACCACACTTCTGCCCGGGCGAGCGTTGCTGATGAGATTTCAATAGCTGGATGGTGTCTGCAGGGTACTTTGAAATACTCAGCACTCGCAACAACACTGACACATATTAACAGGACTCTAACAAGTGCTCTGGTCGCCCTGCTGTCGGTATACCAGCCGGTCTGGATCAATGCATCGCTGGCAAAACACCTAAATCGGTACGTAACTGACCAGCTTCAATCAGTATAGTGTCTCACTTTTCACCCGACAGTACCCTCTTGGAATGGTCCAATCTGCTAAAGGAGCACCTGACACGTACACCGACTTTTCGCCTTCTGGAAGCGGACCCTCGACAGGCAAGAAATATGCCGTCGAAATTGAGTCTTCTCCCGCCGCGACTTCTGTTGATGAAGGCAACGCTTCAGCTCCTTCAGAAGAGTCCAGCTCCTCGGCTGCTACTGAAGAGGTGGCTGATTCTGCATACGAGGCGCCCAAGTCAAAGAAGAAGTGCTCCAACAAGAAGCGTCGGAGCATGCTCGTCAAAAGCTCAGCCAAGCGACACCGTAGAAGGTCAGCTGCAAAAGGTGCTCGTGCTGCACGTCACGTCAGAAGCAACTTGAAGGGAGCTATCGCATTGTGAAAGACCACAGGCAGTACACAGGGCATGCTCTGTTCGTCAATGATAACAATCTCGTACGGTTACTTCAACAGCACTAGCATCTCCTAGCGATTTTGGCCCTCTAAAGCATTCGACTGACCGAACTGTTCGAGTTGTTACTTCTTGACTTCGACAGTGTTGCAGCGCTATTCGACGACACGCGATACCCTGTTTAGTTAGACTGATGTACAGCAAAAAAGCAAGTGCTGCAAAGTATCCACAGCTCCACTGCACCAGCATCCGCACGCTCTTCTACCGGCGATGGAAATCGATGGATTGTTTTCTTTGTGATCTCATGACTCTTGCCCGTCTAGCAAAGCTGTGCTAGGGCAGCAGATGACCTGCAAAGATAGCGAAGCGGGTCTGTAGCACCGTGGTCATGCAGTGCTAACGCCTAGACTGGTCCTGCATCGCTCTCGAGTTGAACTTCATTTGCACAGCCAACGATGTCATACGCTGTTTCCTCGCTCTATACCTCTCTTCTCTTCCTTATCGTACTATATTTTTTCGTTGAAGTGGCTTCGCAGGGCCTTTACTTGATTGAAGCCAGACGATATGAGCGCTCCGGCTCTCGCTGCTCCGATTGCTCCGCCTGTCACTATGACTAGCAGGCCAGGTATACCGACTGGGTATCAACCATCGCCAAGTGGCCCTCCTAGTCAAGCTGCTCAAGGCAGACCTGTTGCTAAAGAGGTACTTCGCTTCGGTTTACCGCTCGTTTGGCAAGGCTGACCCGTGCTATGCAGGCTCTCAAGCCAAAGACAGCAGCTGTCGTTGATGCCCAATGGAAAGCGACTATGGACGCTTTACCGAATCCTAACCGCTTGGCTGAACTCGAAGCATCGGTCAGAAACGCTGACAGGGAAGCTAGAGAGGCTGCGAACAAGAAAAACGAGCCCAAAGCTGGCGAAGCTAAACCTAACGATTCAAAATCCGAAGAAAGCAAACCTGGAGATGGGAAATCCGCCGCAACCAACGAAAGCAAGAGCAATCAGAATCAAAATGTACGTTACCTCTTGTGCTGCTAGAGACTATTCCTGATATAGATATAGACACCACCGAAGCCTGGCGATACCAAGCCGAATGAATCTGCCAAACCAGGTGATGCGCCCAAACCAGGCGACAAACCGCAAGGCGAAGGCCCAAAGCCTCCCGTCCCACCGGTCGCACCCGCTCCACCCGCTATCAATTCTGGATTTGGTCCTAGTTCGTCAGTAGCACTTTCTCCGAACACCGTTGACCAATTTCTCAGGTAACCCTATGAATAGCAATAACCCAATGTTCAATAGCATGATGGGGCGAGTGTGATTTATTACATAGCTCAGAAACATAGCTTAAAACCCTTTCCTCGTCAATAGTCGAGGGTATGTTGATTTTCATTGTTCCGCTTCGTCTCTAAAGTTCTTAGGATGTACGGTGGCATGGGAATGCCAGGAATGATGGGAGGCATGGGAATGGGAATGCCTGGTAGGTCTTTTGACGTCTTTAAATGCACTTTTGTCTCAATCTCGATTGCCAGGGATGGGTTTGTCGCATACTGTGGCCTGCATATTTTGGCTCAAATCATCTAGGAATGGAGAGCAGACCACCACCGCCACCGCCACCTATGGCACCACCTCCTGCTATGCCTCCAATGCGTGAGCATTAATTTCTGTCGAAGGGATCTCCGTACTGATGAATCTTCAGCTGCAATGCCTCGTAGGTGCCTTGGATGGCCTCCATATGTCTACTCACAGCCTAATAAGCTCCACCACCACCGCCTATGCGTGAGTACATGGTCTGACTCTTCTCGCCGAGCTGATAATCCAGTTCAGCACCTCCAATGATGGTATGTCTCCCAAAAGCCTCCCTAATTATCTCTCATGCTTTGCATTTCGCTATTAGCCCCCTCCGCCACCGCCTCCCCCCCCACCACCGTATGTGCCATGTCCATGCAATGCATGGGCCATTTCTGAGCATCAGTTTGATCTCTTAGCATGATGCCGCCTCCGCCGTACGTGTCCTGATTTGTCTTACATACTCTATGGTTGATTTTGATGCTGAAACAGACCACCGATGCCTCCTCCGTAAGTCATTTTCGCCTGGATCGTTGCGACCTTTTCAATGATTAGAAAATTGATCATCTGGCGTGCAGACCTCCTCCTCCTCCAGCTCCCGCTCCAGCGCCACCTCCTGCACCTGTCGCTGCTCCGGTCGCACCTCCGCGTTAGTCTCTGAACATTACACAGACATCAATGCTAAATTCTGGTCTGTAGCTCCTCCAGCGCCGAAGGGTCCCGATCCGATGGTAGAGATGATGAAACAGTTCAAGACCCAACTAGAGGAAGCCAATAAGAAGGCCGAAGAAGCGAGGAATGCAGCCGCAAATGCAGCGAAGGAGAAAGACGACTCTGTAAGTTTTCTTTCAGGCTCAGAATTGACTTATAACTATCTTACAGAGTGACGAGGAAGACGAGCCTGTCAAGACTAAACAGAAGCGGCACAAAGAGCGTGCTCGAACACCCCCGACCGAGACAGACGAAGAGGATGAACATGAGCGAATGCCGCCTCAATTCGACAAAGTAAGTACTAGGTGTTGTATGCCACGCCTGTTCTTTTCCGATCGATCGCGTTTCCAGGATCTCTGGTCACCAGATCCGCTCTTGCGAAAGCTCTTCGTGATTGCGGGCTTTGCATAACCAATGCATCAGACTGAATGGCTTGCGCTTACAGGACGAGGATCATGGCTTTGGTCCGTCTGGTCCAAGACGATCCGGCCCTCCGCCTTTATCTAGAGCGTCTTCCTATTCTCATGCAGATAAAGGTGGTCGACACGACTTTGAAGATCAACCCACCTTTGGACAACATCCATTCGGCTCACGGTTGCCCACAGACACGCCTGATCCGATGCCTCCAGAATCTTTACCCAATGCATGGCGGCCAGGGAGCCCTTCTAATCAACCTAGCAGGAAATCTAGTTTTGACTCCGAACTCGAAGGACAGCACTCTCCGCCAGGTTCTCCTAGTCGGCCGAAGAGTAACTTCCGCAGGACATCGGACACTGGATTGGACGGACTTCGATCTCGTCCTCGCAGTGAGCAGCTCGCTGCAGACTCCTGTGTGTATAACCGTAATTCTGTCCTAGGTCCAGATGGAGACTCACCTCATGACGATCCGGCTGTTCACTTTGGTAAACAAGCTCCGCCAATCTCTCGCCAATATCACGCAAACCTGGATCAAGATGCTTCAGAAGAAGAGGACGACTGGCAACCATATCATCCACCTTTCTCTTCGAACGAGTCCAAGTCGAAGCAGACACGGAACGCTTCCGTACTGGAGGATCTCTTCGGTCAAAGCGCACCAGAGTATGTCATTACAAACGCTATGCTTTTATCTACGCTGACTTTTCCAAACAGGGTCGAAGGTATTTGGAACCATCCAGACTTCAACCGGTCATACAGCAAGAGTGTTCCACCTGAACAAGACTGGGCAGAACAAGGCGGCTCTGGTGCTCAAACACCACTAGACCCTGGCATGATCACTCCTGTTGATGGCCGCAGACCTACCTATCAATGGCAAGACTCTGGTCGCATTTCTTCTTTCGCTGCAGAGCAAGGGAGACAGTTCATGCCAGCATGGGAAGATGAAGAAGATCAGTACGACTATGGGCCTCAGCAGACTCGCTTTTATCGACAACGGCCTATGCACATGTATGGCGACGAGCCGATTTCTGGAGCGCCCATGTTCGATGGCTATCCAGCTCAGCAACTACTCGAGCCAAATATGAACGGCTCCTTCGCTTTGCAAGGTGCCATCCCACCGTTTGGAAGAGGATTGTCATATGATCAGTAGGTAATTTTATGCTTGCTGGTAATTTGAGGCTCACGTAACATTCAGGTACGATGATGATTGGAGTGATTAGGTGGAAAGGGTAGACACATGAGTAAGGGATAGACGAGGTATCCTGTTCCTTTATAAGATAGGTAGTCTCCCGCAGCTGCGTCCAAATAGTCAATCAAGCTGTACATTGTCGAGCATGTTTACATCCGTTGCCCAAAGACTTCTCATCGCCTTGACCGCATTCGAAGAGGGAGTCGGATAAGCCGCGTCGAACCGTTGCAGACCATCTCGGGCTTCTTGCAACGCTTGCTCTTTCATTTTGGCAACTTGTTCTTGCACCCGAGCTTCATTCTGATTCGACACGATTGCTCTGTAGCCAGTCACCAAGTGCCTCCAGGTCGCATGTTCGGATGCCTGAGCATAATGTAGGCGAAGTGCTACCAACAGGCTGTAGGATGCTTGAGGCGTGCCGTCTGAGTAGTGAAAGCAGTAGCCGCTGCGGCCATGTACGTCAAATCCGTTCGAGCTCAGCAACGGAAGAGCTACCTGTCGTATCCGGACTCGACCAAGAGATCCGTCTTGGGGGTTCTTGTATCCGAGTCTAGCTGGTAGAAGAGCGATTCTATCTCATCGTCGAGCGGAATGATATTGTTGAAATTCTGCTCAAGGACGAAGCCATATTCTGACAGCAGCTTTGCGTTTGAGTGTGCGCCGTAAGGAAAACAGACTTCTCTGTAACTAATATTTAGGACAAGCATTCATAAAGGCAGAAAACGCACTCGTCCTTGCGGAACAAAGGCTCATCAGAAACGATCGTAGTATCCGAAGCAAGACTCGAAAGAAAGGTGAACTGGTTGAATTCGTTGCAAGGGAGGGCCTGTCTGTTATCAGAACTCCGGAGCATCTGTTCCATCAGAACACAAACCTTGGAACCGAAAGCGTGATTGATCATATCGATCAGCGGTGCCATAGTCAGATTGTCCGCTTGATTCAGCTGGAGGTTGTAATAGATGCTTCGCGTGTTGACCATCAGCCAAGCCCAAATAATGTCCTTCTCTTCCAGTACCAATGGCAACAGAGCCTTCTTCAGTGCATACTGAGTTGGTTTGGATTGATACTGAGCCTAGCAAGGCGTCAGCGCAAAGAGGCTACTCGCATGAAGTGCACACACATATTCCGCTTGAATGACACTGAGATCCGCTCGAAAGCGCTTACAGACATCCTTCATGCACCGCCGATATTCTTTAGTTGTATCTTGCAACATCGCTTCCTGCTCAGACCCGTGAAAGAGCCAAAGTGGATGCTCGTCTTCATTCGGTAGGCTTTGAATGAAGGGCACAAAGAGCGTATCCTGCTCTGTTTGCGATAGCTCAGCTCTCCGGAAGAGCGCAAGATGTAAAGTGATGAGCTGAATAGCAGAGAGCTTCTTATACAGCGCGGCAGGGTACAGAGGACGCAGTGTTTTGGAATGCAACAACGCAGAAGGAGGCAGACTGATCAGACGCGTAGCTGGCTAGCACATGAATTGAGAGAGCTTCTGCTGTGTGCAAGGACTGGCAAACCTTGTTGTCTTCAAGAGCAAATAAACCTCTTCGACCATTTTGTGTCCGCAGCTCTACTTTGAGTGTAGCATGGTCAAACAGGTGCTTTCGTTCTAGCCAGTCGATGAGATTGGTCCATGTAGGATCCGCCATGAGGCATTGTATCTATTCGGACGAATAATGCAGGTCGTCGACAAGGATGACGCGAATTCGAAGCAAATACAAGCAGACGTCTCAACTCCCCTCTCGTCTCGCTTTGCAATCTCCGCCTTCATTGTCCGATCACATCGATATCAGCCCTCAGAGCGCATCAAGCGGGTGTCTGATCATCGTCACGCGGGAGTACCGTTTCAATCCGCACGCAACCTCACTTTGCCCACATTCTTCGCACTGCAGTTCATCGCGATCCACTGTAAGATGATTTCTTCCGCAAAGGCGGAGGCGTCGGGATGAAGGTCGAATCATGAGACGCGACTTGGGATTTAGGATGTTTTGGATGTCGCGGATGCAGTGGAGAAGAAGCTCTAGGTGGCAATTGCGGTCTTTGAGGCGTTGTATTGTCTATCGCGGAGATTTGTGCGTAGTCGAAGAATGCTTCGCTCGTCGGATCAATGACGGATCTTGCGCTGTGGTGGTATATTGATCGGCTGATGTTGAAAAGGTAGGGAAAGCTGATTGAGGCTCGACCTCTGAGTGTACCGTGTCTGAGATGGTCAAGGTGATCACCGAAGCAATGTGTAAGCCAGGCATCACGTCATGCTCGGACGAAAGGATTTTGACAGTCTCGTCCGTTTCGGCAAGAGTGCTAGCTCGGGTATATGATGTAGATGCAGCAGGTATGTGAGACGTAGAGCTAGAGGGAGGTGAGAGAGATTTAGAGGCTTTTCTGGTAGCTGCTGCTTCCCGTCTCGCCTTGAGCTTGTCTGATGTGGAACGATATGTCCTGATTATTGCAGAGCTGGTATTCGCAGCTGCTTGTTGAGATAGCTTGACAGCAGACTTCTGATACGCCGGGTTCTGCTTCATAGCTTCAATACAAGCACCGCTTACGCTGGGATAGACTCACGGTCAAAGCAGTCGCCAGGTCTTTGCTTCCTTCGCCTAGGATATCACTGAGAGCAGCAGGGAAGAAAGGTATTCGATCCGTAATCTTGGCCAACAAGTCCGCCTCGAGTAGCTTCTCCCTCATCAAAGCATTGTATTTGCCTGGTTCGACCTGTTGCTGTGTATCAGGCTTGTGGCCTGTGGCATCTTGAGCATGAGGCGGCTTGATATCGTCGAGCAGCGCATCAAATTCGCCGCGTCTGTCTTGAGACAGGCAATTCTGGTCGCACAAGAAGTCTAAATGATTGTGAATCTGCTGTTTGATGTGTTCTACTGCTGCCTGCATTGGTATCTAATGATTTGGGGTATCGTGGTTGCACCAGAACGACCTTGACATGCAACTTCACCTCGAATGCCTTTCTCCCTAGCTCGGGTCTTCTCGTGCTTCTCAGCTAAAGCAAGCGATGACAAGCAATGTATCTTCTGTAATGTCACTCGCGAGCAGTTTGACATTGTCAAAGAGGTGAGTCTATCTCTCCGGTCCTGTCTGGAACCTAATTACTTCACAGACAGAGACATGCATAGTCTTTAATGATCGCAGTCCTGGAGCGAGGGTGCACATGTTGGTGATACCGCGAATGCATGTCGACAACATCAGCACGCTCGATAAACATCATGTTCCAATGCTGGAAGAAGCGGTTGCTTTGGGCAAAGAGGTACTTTCTGCGCGGCAGATACCGCTGGGTCAATCTAGGTATGTTCTTTCAGTCCATGCTTCGCTACAACAGCTGATTTTGGTGTCAGGATGGGCTTTCATATCGCACCCTTCCACTCTATAGATCACCTGGTAAGCTTCCCTTTCTGTCTATGTAAAGAGTCTGAGTCGGGTACCTTAGCATTTGCATGTTCTCGGATTGCCATTCACAACGATGGGCAAGTACAAGTACCGCATGTCTCCGTCAACCGATCGCCGTATCAAGGGTTTCAGTCATTTCGTTACTGCGGAACAAGCTATACGGATCCTGAGCGAAGGCAAGCAGGTTATGGTCAAGGGAAATTGAGTGTTAGCTTTGCTAAATATACTTGCGATTTTGACGAGATGGGACACGTATCATGGTTTCCTCTAATTCATGTGACCTTATTACTACCTACGAACAAAATCAGATTGAGCCATCACTTCCATCAACTCGTCGCCCCCCTCCTCGTCGCCTGAATCTGCATCACTATCGGTGTCTTCCCAACTGTTTTCGCTCGATCCACCATCCGTCGACGTTGCGTCCTCTCGTTCAAAAACTACCCCGACCTCATTGCACGCCTCTTCCAGCAACAATAGATTCCCTGCACCCCAATGCGAATCCCCATCAACAGTAAACGCCTCCAAAGCAGGGTATCGTTTGTCTCTAATGAATTGGGTCACTTCTTCTGTCGTGCATCTGTACGCGTCGCCCAAAGTCCAGAATTGAATGTTGGCTTCCCCAAATCGCTCAAAAAACCTTATTCCCATCGGGACTTCTCCTATAACGAGCATACGTAGATTAGGGAAATTGTATCGTGATCCTAGATCGAGGCTATCGACGTCTTGTGTGCCGTTCGGGCAATCGTCAAGTCGTAAACAGCTGAGGTTTGGTCCGAGTTTCTGTAGAAGCGCTTCGAGACCTGCGGAACATAGATCGGGTGTGATGTCTAGGTCGAGCACGGTGAGCCTAGGTGGCCAGTCGCAGGATCTATGTGTATATGAGCATTGATGCAATGGACTTGTAAAAGGGTGGCTTACGCCCAAGTGTCGTCCAAAGAAGCTGGTTCGACCAGTATGATGATCTCTAGCTCTGGTCGAGAGAGAATCGCATCCCGCATGAGGTATTCTCGATCTACTTCTGTTGAGTCAACATCGAGCACTTTGAGTCTCGGTAGACGGCTAATGAGGTATGCAGCTGCTTCAGGGAAGATATCCTTGGTATCGAGAGAGCTTGCTAGACTGAGAGATTCTAATGTATCGGCATGCTTGAGAATCGATGCTGTTAAAGTCCTTTTCTGCTTGTGTCGATCCGAGTAGTCAAAATCAATGTCGATGTTCTCGAGATTGGCTGAACTCTTGAATCAGACAAACCTCACCGAGGTAGTGCAGCCAGCTTACTGAGAATGTCGCCGAGTATCTCTACAAACAATTGATGCCGCACCTTTGGCTTCGTGTCTGCCCGCTGGACAGGAGATATGGCAAGCCTTTCGTCGGCATCCAGTTTTACTCGGCCATAGAAGCTCTTGATGTACTGTTTGTTGTGCTTGAAATGCTCCATGCCGTTCCGTATTCTCGTATTGGTGAAGCCTTCCACATCCAGGTTCTGTAATCGACCAATATCCACTAAGCAAGAGATATGCACAATGGTCGGCGTTGCTTACACTCCAAGCATAAGGCCGACATAGCGACATGAAGGTAGAATTGACCAAAGACAAGGCGTGAAGATTTCCATTAATGTACGCCTTGTGCTCTGGACTATTTGCGCAGCTTGAATATCACTTCCACTTGACTTGCACCACACTCACAAGGTCTTGAACGGATAAGAAGGTTTTCTAGCAGCGAGATCTGTGTCAATCTCTATTGGATCCGTCTCTTCGTCCACTTCGTTGACGAATTTGACGATGAGAGGTATCAGTTCGATGGGCAATTGCCTAATATCCATTTGCTGTCCTTCCAGCGATTGAGGCTCAGTCTGCTGTACTCGTTTCGGCTCGGTCATATCTTGACTAGCAATCGTGCGCAGGGTATAAAGATCGCGCAGGATATCCTGATGGTACTTCTTCTGCGTGCTCTGCTTAGGGTATCTTCAAGCTCGTTGACGAAGAACAAGCGACTTTTGCAAAAATCAACAATCATGCAAGTCAGCTGGTCTCAGCTGGTATGCATAAAAGATCTACAGGAGTCTTACATAGCTAGCGATGAGGCTCTAGTCGTGTTCCGCAACTACAAAAGCATGTCAGCGAATAGAATAGACTGACAGAGAAGCAGCATACCGAATAGAGTAGCTTTGCCCATACCTGTACAGACAGAAAATATGAGCTACTTGTAGAAAAGAGAGGAAATAGACGCACCAGTACCAATGCACAGCGTCGCAATACCAACTTCTTTACCTGTTCTTCTGAGCTCGTGGATCAAGCTGGCAGCTAGGCGACCACCAGTAGCACCGAGCGGATGCCTTTACACCATGAGTATGTATGTAAAACAGCTATGAGCGAGCCTACCCGATGGCGATAGCACCTCCCTTAGGGTTGACCTTTTCTTCGGGTACTTTGCATACATCCATTGTAGCTAGTGCTTGTGATGCAAAGGCTGCCAGAGAATGATTGAGCATCACAACCAAGATCGGAAGGACCAGCTGACCTTCGTTCAACTCAAAGAGGTCCACATCATCCACAGTAATGTCATGCTTCTTGAGGAGAGCAGGTAGAGCGAATGCTGGACCAATGCCCATAATGTTTGGCGGTACGCCAGCTACTGCAGTGCCAATGAACCTTCCAATCGGTTTCAAGCCCAATCTTTCAGCAACATCCCTTCTGCATAATGTCAAGGCAGAAGCTCCATCCGAGATTTGAGAGCTGTTTCCTGCTGTTGATGTACCAGTCTCGCTGAAAGCCGGTTTGAGCTTGCTTAGACTCTCCATGGTAGTTTGTGATCGAATGCCTTCGTCCGCAGTAATAGTCCGCTCTTTTGTCGAACCATCCCCTTTGGTGTCTGTCCATTGTACGGTAGTAGGAACGATCTCGTGAGACAAGTGACCTTGATCCCGGGCAGCAGTAGCTTTGGCTTGTGAACGATTGGCGAATTCATCTTGTCGTTGACGGGTGATGCCGTACTTTTCTGCTACGTTTTCTGAAGTGATACCCATAGACATGAGGCAGTCACGCGCTTCTTGATTGGGTGACTTCTTGAGCTCTTCAGAGATTCTGGCTGGAATAGCTCGAGTCTGTCTAGAGATTAGCTGTGTATCGAGAGCGACAACAGCGAGCTTACTCCGTAATCTTGTGTCATGCTCTCCACACCGGCTGCGATACCCATATCAATGGTACGGGTCTGAATAGAAGCAGCAATGTCGGAGATAGCTTGTAAAGAGGAAGCGCATGCTCTGTTGACTGTCCTGAAGGCTGTTTCTTGTGGGAAGCTACTGGAAAGTCAGAGCAGCTCATGCTGACATAGACAGACTGACCCAGCATGTAGCGCTGCTGTTCTCCCGCTCTTATGTCCACCGAGTTCCATCAACACATTACCAGCCGAAATGTCATTGATGTCTCCCTGTGACACATCCATTCCCTTTTGCTCCAGTCGCTCTTTCGTAGCACCAAGGATCTTAGCTAGCAAAACTTCAGGGTTCGTGTCCTTGTAGGCGCCATTGAAACGGGCGATAGGTGTTCTGAGCGCTGTGACAACCACCACATCATCGGGTGACTTCTTCAGGATCTCTTTCAAACCCTTCTTGAGTGCGAAAGACATGGTGCTGGTGCTTGTAGCGAAGAGAGCTCGAGAGAATGGAGACACTCGGGAACGCGGAGTCCGCGCTAATCGTTTATCCACGACGGTGTTATGGACAGCGAACAGCAAAAGGAGAAGAGCTTCCGTTGAAGCAGCAAGACGAGCAATGCGTTGTCGGCGAAGAAGCACTCCGAAGCGGATGTGGACGGACGGACACAGAAGAGGGGAAAGATCGCTCGGAAAACAAGCGGATCAGTGGACAAGAACGAAGCTTGTCAGAGCCTCCCAAGCGGCGAGAGAATGCACATGAATGGCCGTACCGAAAGCAAGGCGTCACAATATCGCAAACTAAAGTTCTCTGTCGACTTGGAGCAGTCGACTCTCGAGCACTCTCGCGCAAATATCCCTCCCCTAGCAGTCCACTTGGGCCCTACTACGCGGTCGGGAGGCATCGACGAATGCCTCTACCACTTTGAATACTCGGTCCAAGCGCTACTCATTTAGAGTTTGACCTTCCGTCGATGGAGGCCTTTTCTGCCTCTTTTTTCTTTGCTCTCTCGTATGCCTATAGCTATGAACAGGCGTTCAGCTACTGCAGGATGATTCCATTTTGAACATTTTCGTCCACGTCGGAAATTTTGGAAGACTCTTTGATCTCGATTTACCGTGTACGCAAGCAATGACAGGTATGACTGTAAAGGCGTTTCACCCCTGGATGTCTTCCAACGCAGCAGCTTTTTTACTTCTTTTGCTCTCGTTCATCCACTCCATTCACTTCTCGCATCCCTCACACTTCTCTTCATTCATTCTTGCGTTACACACACTTCCATCTTCCGCATTCACTCATGTCATCCTCCGTCAGTACTATTACCTTGCTCGTGTTAAGCAACTCATTGAAACATGCATGAGGCAGAACCAGATCCTCGCTCAAAGAGTTCAACAGCTCGAAAAGCTCGTGCTACCATGTAAGCTTGCAGGACTCGTCTAGGTATACTGGCTGAGGTTGCACGCGTAGCCGAAAACAGCTCTGAGAGCTTTGTGAGTCCAGAGCCAAGCCTTTTCAGCATAGCTGATATGGTGCGTTGCCTGTCCACAGAACTACCTTCAAGAAAAGGTCAGGACGTCTGGAGAGAATCACGTACGCGTCGAGCAAAGCGTCAAGGTCAGTCTTTCCCTGGCTGACATGTTTCTCAAAGCTGAGAAGGAAGTACAGAGTAAATCATTCTTCTGCGTAGCCATTATCGACGCCGAAATTCTAAGTGAGCATCTTTCTTCTGCCTATGCACAAGCTAACGCGTCTTGTAAGGCTTTGATCCAAAACATCTGCGCGGCGGCAAAGAGCAAGGCAAATTCGTTCGTCAAGCTGTCAAGGAAGGCTTGGAAATCTCTTTGTCGCACATGGGCGTCGTGAGTCCTGCCTTAAATTTTGCAGAGTATAGCTAACTACGTGGTCTAGAATACCATCTTGCCCGGTCAAGCAGCTCCAGAACACCCAGAGATCCATCTCTTCTTGCTCACCGATGCTGCTCATCGTCCAAAACGCGATGTCTTTGATCACGGTACGTATGCTCTCTTGCGTCTGTCACATATATTTAAGCGAATGCAACAGACTATGTTGCCGAGCCTGGTCTCATCAATGCATTCTACCAAGGCTTTCATGATTCAGACAACTGCTTGATGATTGATGGTGACGCTCAATTGCGCGAAAAGAAGATCCAAGGTAAGCACTGCTCTTCCCCTTCGAATCAAAGCTGACGAAGGGAACAGGCCTTCTTGACTTCTTCTTGCCTCAAGCGGATTGTCGACGCGTATTCCTAGGAGGCTGGGCCCCGCCTGCTCGATGGCGTCCATCTCCAGAAGAGTTCAAAGCTCGCTCTGCCTCGCCACAAAATCAGCCAATGCCTTACGACAAACTTGTGCTCTTGCAGCAAGCTGGCGGTGATTCTCAGTCTTTTGTTTGTGTCGACAAGTCTTTTGGTCCAGAGAATGTGCTTTGCTTCAGTCGTACCGAATTGCCTTGTGTTTTCCGACCAATCAAAGCTCCACGAAGGCTCAAATCCGCTTTTGACTTCAAGAGACTCAAGTCGCGCATCAAAGAATTCGCATTCTCGGACGAAGAAGATACTTCGTCATCCTCAGACTCCAACAGCAGCTTCTCAACACCTCATGCTTCACCTACCCAATCTCTTCTCAGCTGGACTGAAATCCCTTCTCCTACTACTACCGTTTCCACTTCTTCTCCTATGGTCAGCCCCAAAGCTTACTGCAACACTTCATCTCCTACTCGTCCAGCTCGTACCCGTTCTGCTACATCACCACAATCGAAAGTTGAAGCAAAATCACCTACTTCTGCGGACATGAAACGAAGCGTCATGAAACGAAGCGTCTCTCAAGTCTTTCCCCCTTCTACTCCGCCTCGAAAGCATGTCCCTGGTATGGTTGAGTACGATGCCTTGTACTCTTCCGCAGTCAAGCCGAAGCCTGTGAGCTATGCTGTCTACTTGGCCGATGTCGCTCGCAATCCTTCTTTGGCTCGTAAGTCTGCCCTACTTACGCATAACAATGCTGAGGCACATTACCGGCTTACAGATCAAGGCACCGTTCACAAAGTCAACCCTCATCTTCCCATGTCGAAGCAAGCGATTCCTCCTTGGTAGGTCCTTCTCTTCACGGTATGACTTGCTTGTCCTAATGCGACGCTTAGCAACAACTACTACCTCTCTGATACTGGATGCACCAATCCCGCCAAATGCAAGTTCTCGCATTACTTCATGCTCACTCCAGGTCAAGTCGAAGAGCTCAGGTGAGCATGATCTGCCTTATTGATAGCTTCAAGTCTGACGGGCTGGAGTTTCACAGGAAAGGAGCCAAATCAGCACAGTGAGCACACCACTTTCACTTTCCCCTCTGCCTTTGACGCTGGTCTTGATGTCTTACAGATGCAAGAACCTTCGCGACACTGGCAAGTGTGCATCAGGTGACGAGTGTCTATTTGGTCACTGAGCTGCTTTGCGAATCGCCTCGCATTGTGTACATTTGTCGAAACTCTCCTACGATGATCTCTACGCTACGATCTCTCGCGCTCACGCAATTCCACGAACGATCTTTCACGCATCACGACACTTTTATTCACGACACTTCTTCGCGCATACGACACTCCTCACGCTCACGACCATTCAAATACATACGACTTTCTACGCAAACGATCAACGCCGGTCGGTGTACAGCTTCAACAATCCGTTTCGACCAGTCTTCAACAATATCACAACAATATCACTACTACAGCAATTCAGTAACAAACACTCTCATATCACATTCGTTCAGTCAGACATTTGGATTTTCATTTGGGAGGATGTAGAAATAGGTTTTTTTGGTCTGAGTTCTTTACAAGGGATAGGTCGAGCCTGCGCGCTATCTTCGCATTATTGTCCCGATCACCTCGATCCCTTATAGCATGCCTGAAATGTCCATCACTCTTAATCCTTTGAACATGTCTCGTTCCTTCCTCTTTCTGATCTACTCTGTTGGCCTCTGCCTGGTACAGCACTCAATACCAACCCATCGCACTTGACTCCTCGAGATCTGTATTCGACTTTGGCCACGAATCATAGCGTCTGCCTCGGTCGCTTCCTTGCCAATTCAGCATAATGCGCAGCCGACAGCTTCTCCATTGTATGTTTCCCTTTGACCACTATGACTTCTCCTGTACGGATGTTCTCTGCTTCACTGATTACACGTTTAGCACTGTTCTTAAGGTGCCGGTGAGCCTTACTAGTCATCTGGCCAGATCAAGTCATATTGCCATTTCTGAGAGTCTGGCTGCAGATAAAGTCAGCTTTTGACTTTCAAGAGCACGTTTCCGAGAGCTCACATTAATCCACAATTCTGTACCGTCTAAGATCGTGGTATCGGGATTTGCAGAAGTAGTGCTCTGCGTTGATCTTGATGATCTAGATGGTTGTCGAGTTGCAGTACTGACAGCGACAGCAGGCGGCGTCTCCTTTGAAGCAGCTGCAGTGATGCTCGAACGCGCTTCTTGCTTGATGCCCCATTTCGGTTTGGCAACGTAAGGCTTGACATGCAAAACATGATGCTCCGACTTTGGTACCCTTTCAGATGAAGTACTCCTTCTCTTGCGTTTTCTATCTGACAAAGCGTTCGAGGTGCCAGCAGACGCTTCGGGCTGAATAAGCGGGCCAGTAGGCAGTACGGGTTGAGCCGTTTGTTCTTGCCTGACGGGAGATGTGTTAGACGTAGGTAGTCCGTGATCGGACTACTTCCCAGATTCAGCTTAGAATGTGGCTGTAAGAACGACATACAGTATAATCTAGCTGATCAAGACGTTTGTCCGAGGTTTCAGAGTTCCGACTAAGTGGTGCATTCTTGCGAGGGTCACAGATGAGTTCGTTGGGCAAGCCCTCACCAGCTATGCGCATGATTGGAGTCTGAGACTTTTTGGTATCACGAGGGTCCAACACAGGATCGTACATCAGTCGAAAAGCTGGCTCAAGGGAATGCACAGGGCTAGGCGTCGCACGAGCGTTGTTGGAGTCGGAATCTCCAATCGCAATTTGCGTATCAAGATGCTCAGCTGGTGAAGTGGGATTGGACGGTACAGGTTCTGGTTGAGCTGGAGAAGAGAGCTGGGCCAACAAGACCGAGCCGCCTTCACCTGCAGTAGGGAGTATAGGCAGTTCACTGGTAGATGGAGACGGCGTAGAAGTAGAGCGAGACGAGTCTTGCAAAATAGCGGCTGGCACAGGTTTGAGATCCTCCTCGACATTGTGTACCGCTGAAGGTGGACAGAAAGCAGCACTTGACACTTCTATAGCTCTTCCTCTCTGTGTAGATGCCTCTGTCGTCAAGCTCGTTGCCCTGAAACTGCTCTGCTGCCCTCCGGCTTCAATCAATACCAAGTTCTGGCGGAGGATCTGTTGGCAAGCTTCGAAAGGCGCTTTGACCAATTGCAAAGCCATTGAGACTAAAGCGATACGCTCCTTCAAGCTCAAAGTCCTCGAGAGCGTTCTGCAGAGTTGCTTTGATCGTCTGCTCGCGCTGAACGAGCAGCTTGTCCGTTTGCCAGCATACGAGGACATGCGAGCGTTGGGCGTCCATTGTGGTTCCGTCAATACAGTGCTTAGACGAGCTGTAGCTCGGTTGTTGCTTTACAACTTACTTACTAGTCGAATTTTCTTGATTGCGGATTCAAGCTAGCTACAGATCTACCCTAGACCTGTGTGTCTACATGCGCTATGATACCACACGCAGGCTTTGAGATACCTGCGTGCTGAAAACGCGTCCTTTCTGGCTGGAGGACTGCTTGCCTGTTGTACTTACGCCAATCCCTGGCTTAGCGTACTTCTACACCGCTTTCTTGGCTATTTCTGATGTCTAAGAGCCCTTTAAACCGCGTCTCTTCGATACATTCCAGTCGACAGCCTTATTCGGAAAATGTCTACTTTGATGTGCCTAGGCTGATCAAAACCGCGCTCGCACTGCTCTTCTCTTCTTGTTCCTCACCACGATTGTCAAATCATACGCTTCATCTCAAAAACGCGTCCTTGTCATGACTAAACTATCAAACATGTCCTCAATGATTGCTTGCTTCAACAAGACCTCTACCGGTCCTATGCGCACATTGTCTACCACTCGCCAGCTTCGCCGAGGTCAATCTGGCGTATACCGTCCAAAACATCGTCTACCATTTCGTCGCTGCCGCTTCATTTTCGCTTAAGCAAATTCGATCACCCAAGAAGCTCGCATCACGCCCTCGACAGCTTTCAGCCGCCTTCCGCACTGAACTACAACTTGCAGCCAAGCGCATTCAACAAGCTCACTGCGAAAGACGCTGTCGCGATGCTCAGATCAAGCTTCAGCAAGCTCGCCTCCAGCTCATCAGTCAAGATCGTCGTCTCGCTGCACTACCTCTCAACCAGCATCAAGTCGCTCGTACCTATGTGCCTATGCCAGAAGTCGTTACGCCTGTCGCTTTCCGCAAACAATTCACTTTCAAAGCATCACCTCTCTCGCAATCAATCTGCACTTGCACTGCTACAGCACCAGCGACCTATCAGTCGGGCTCATCATGGTCAAACGACGAGGATGACATGAATTGCGACTTTGATGTGCCTGCCGACTGGGGTCTCATCGATGACCAGCTCGCCCGATATGAAGCTGACTCGTGCATTTGCCTTGCTTTCTAGGTTTGCCGATCACATAGCTATCAAGCAAATGCAAGTCCGCGATGGCTCGTTACGATGTCGAGCCTTTAAGCTGGTCTCTCGATTCATCTGTTACTAGAGCGCATTGGAGCATTCGATCGTCCTGTTGAGCCAATTAGGCGTTCGACTCAAGACGCGCAATATGATCTGGCTCGAGCTGAAGCCAAATGATTCCGAGCAGGCGTGATGGTCTCTTCTACAGTCATCGACTGCTCAAGCGAGCTTCCTAGTCATGCTTAAATCTGGAACACCTCAGTGAAGGCGAGAACGTCGACAATTCCTCTTGCCTCGGCTCTATTCCCAGCTTGCGTACCGTCGTCATCTTCACAGCGACCCTTCGGAAAGCTTTGCCGGTGTGGTGACAAGTCTGCAAGGCACAATCCGCAGATGGCAGCAAGTTGCGAGGTCGTGCTTTGTTTTGAAGTCTACACTCTGTCGCCTCAGGATGGAGACATGTTGTTTTAGGGTTCAGGACTGTCTGGACGGATGGACGGAGGGAGATCGGGGTTGATGGTGGTGGAATTGGCAAATGAAGGTCGGCTGGTTGACGAAGGGATGTGAACAGTGCGACGTTTGGATACTTGGCTTTTGGAAGAGGAGAGGCATCAGGTGAAGGGAGGCGCAGGTCGACAGAGGCAGTGACTTTGCCAAGCTTGTTTGAACAGAACCATTCTGCTCCGGCTTATGTTATAACGAAGATGTGCCCTCGACCCACACAGCAGTCGCTTATCGACACAATTACTGCCTGATGTCCACTGTTCGCGTGCTAGGCGGTAAGCGTCTTGTCTCGATGCTTTTGGAACTCAAAGTTGAGTTCACATGAAGTGGGCTCGTGAGCCATCTCCTGCTGTTCTGGCTTCATATCTTCATCCTTGGGCTATTAGTATTGGCTCTCTGCTGACTCACCATCTGCGCCAAGCTCATATACAGCCAATTCTTCTATCGCGAGAGCATTCTCCTCCTGTTGCGTCTACCAGTCTGGAAAGCGATGGCGTGTCTAGTACCCATCGAAACTTCCGCGAAGAGCCTCTCGAGAGCTCTAACCCGATAGAGATCCTGCTGGTCTGCTGCAAAGCACAAGCATCCGTTGGGCTACTGAAACAGCTTTCACCTCGTCTGACAAATCTTCCATCCTTGTCCTGTTACAGTATGGTCTATGATCTCTATTCTAAGTTTGCCTAAGCTCGGTTGATAGAAACGGGATGGGTCTCGAAGAGAAACTCAGAGCTGAAGTCTTTACCAACGGGAGTACACCGCATCTTATTCCGACTTCGATAATGCAAGGCGTGGTAAGTATAGAGTCAACGCCACATACGGGTCCTGACTGACTTTCTCGTAGTATCTCAAAAGCTCCAGACCAGACATTGAAGCGGTCTGGGCTGCAAAGTGTCAAATTGTCTACTCTTTCCCGCCTGAACTCGACAAGACCAGCATACTCCCTGCGACACAGCTTCTTGACTCTCTCGTTGGACTGAATATCTCACAACTACCGTGGCATGACTTTGAGCGTGTACGGATCAAGAAATTGCTGATGAACGTTACTGTCAATCCCCTTACCGCGCTGCTACAAGTCCAGAATGGTGTTCTGCTGAAAGCGGAAGAAACAAAGTCATTGGCTCGTTCCATCATCAAGGAAGCTTGTCAAGTCTTTTCAGCAGAAGTACCGGAGGTCATGGCAGGCGAAGGGATGACCGGGGATGAGCTGCAGAGTTCACTTCTGTACGGAACAGGTTTGCCTTCTTCATCCATCCTGCAACACCATAAGCGCATGACAGAGAAGAGAACGAGGAAAGGACGAACTGTTCCTCCGGCATGTCGCGATCGAGTTCACCTGATTGTCGCGGGTTCATTGTATCAGTAGCAGACTGGAGTCTGAAAATGTCAAATAGTGTCTATCTCGCTTTACCAGTCCCTTGTCTACTTTGCTGGTGACTGGAATTTGCAACATACTGAGAAAGTTAAGGTACGCACGCAGTCGAAGGGCGAGTATGCTCGGAACGGTTGTTGGAGGGCGTGTATGCTCAAACCCGCTGACTATATTCAAACTTATCCATGCATTGAAACAGCAGCATATACCCAAAACAACCAAAAACCCTTTCAAGCCGCACTCCACGGCGACCTTTTCAATTCGTAATCATCCGTCTTGTAGACTTCCATTGATTCGTCCGCTAAACTTTCCGCATCGATTTGCGTTGACTGGACGATAGTAATAGCCACGCTCCCGTTCGACGCTTGAATGTGACGAGCTCCTTGTCTGACCGCGCGACTCTGGAAGCATTGCCAAAGCAACACAGCGGAGATCGGCGTGCCGACCACAGCGTAGACGACAAAAGGTCCAGCTGTACATGTCGTTCAGTAGAAACTCGCTACAAGTCTCGGAACGAGGACGAACCGATGAAGGTTTGATAGAGAGGAGCCTCCAATGTCAATTCCCATGGCTTGATGATAGGCAACAGCAAGATCCCGATGTCGAAGCAGACGATTGTAAGGATTGCGATAGCTGAGACGGCACGTTTCTTGCAGACCGATACCAATCGAGCGATAGTCTGTTCGGTTGCAGTCGCCAGTTGACTCGTATGCGTCGTTTGTCCAGCGAGATTGCTTTTGATTTGCAGGCCGGTGTTTCGTAAGACTTTGATTTGGTGCAGAATCATAGAGATGTGCGAAAGTAGGAAAGGTAGCCAGATCTGCGCCACCTTGTCAGCTAGGGCTTTGATAAGGGAGAAGGGAGACATACTAGCAACAGCAAGAGCAAGAAGCCTAGCCCAAAAGCAGCCGCGGCAACGATGTAACCAATAAACTTTGTATACTGGTCATTGAATCTACCAAAGAGATCAAGAGCTGTGACAACAGTAGAGGCTCAGCGACTGATGCCGCAAACGACTGCTTCCTCACTTTTCGCGGCAACCTGGATCTCCATGCGACCTCCTGTCCACACGTCGCTCCGACTCGATAGCATCTCCAACATGGTTCTTAGAGCTCTGATAGCCGCCGTATTGTGCTTGTCGAGCAGGATGATGAGCGGCAAAAAGACGGCGATGAAAATGATGGGCAAAGCGCAAAGGATCGTATCGACAACTCGAGGCCGGAGGTTGAACATTCTTTTCGTCGAGTGTCTGAGCAAGTCTTCAGCTAGATCCGATGCGTTGTAGTGTTTTACGTACACACCGCCTTGCTGAAATGAAATGCTTGAAAAAACGCAGCCGTAGCATTCTGTCCAGCCAGCCAGTATCAGGAACCCTTCGCTGAGTAAGGTGAGAAGTTGTAGATGGTCAAATAGTTCTGGTAGGGTGCGCATAGCCTGCAACCACATTGCCGGTATCGCTGTCGAACAGTAGATGGAAGCGAGGACGGCCAATGAAGCTGTACTGTTGAGACAGAGGTAGCTGCCTTGTGGAAGACAGACTCGCTTGATGATCCAGAATTGGCCTGTAGCAGCAATTCATTCGTGATGTCCTTTTCGCAAATGAAAGATTTACTGACGATCACGAATCTTTTGAGCGACAATGCCGAGGTTGCATACTAACGCGATAATGTGCGATGCAATGGCAAAAAAGAGGAGTCCTTGGAAAGTTGTGCCGCCCAAGACTGGTATCTCTGCTTTGACGCTAGGGAAAGGTTTAGGAATAGCAACAGCCTGGATGAGTCAACTGACGCATCGTGTAGCCATTGATAAGGACTTTTGAGGTTCAGTAATAGATAAGATAGCAGGACATCTCGCTCACTTGACGTCTGGAGGTAATCTCGCCAGCTGTGCTGCGAGCTGAATGCTTCGTTGTGGGTCGACTACGTGACTCATTTTTTTCGGGTACACTTGAGGGTGAAAGAGCTAGATAAGGAATGCGAGCGCTTGGTGGTTTGCGGACAAGATGCGCCTCCTCTAAGCAAGGACCCTGCTGCGTTCCACTAATAACAACACGTCTTTAGGGTCGAATGTTTGGGAAGGTAGCAACAGGTCGATGAAGTCGCGCGGGCTGAAGAACGTGCTGGTGAAGAGAATAGCCTGTGAGACAGCAGGGCTTGATAGTGCGAGAGCCTTGACCGACGCGGAAATGTGTTGCATGGTGCGACCCATTTATTGGACCTTCCGATCACTGAGCAGTGCAGAAATTTGCGCAGAATTGGGCCAGCGCGGCTTTATGTCCACCAATACAGGGGAATAGCCAGTCTAGAGAGCATGCGAGAGATATCAAATCATGTTGACAGCACGTCACAGAGTCTTTCTGCCGGATGACAAGGACTTTGCCGCATATTGCAGTATAGCTGAATACAGTGGAGAGCTGGGACGCTGCATTTCGCGAGACCTCAGCCGGACGGGGTGGTCGCGTTGGGCAGACAATCTTGACTCTTGATTCAAAGCGTCAAGTGCCAGTGAACGATACCTCAGCTCGCTATGCCCATGCTATAGCATTGATACACAATTCAAGGAGATACCTGTTTACTAGAATCGCGCAAGGCAAGGCAAGCAAGAAAGACCGACGATCTGAGCACCTCTCTATAGTCAAGCTACCTTGAGCGAGTCCATTGCTGCTGTATCAGAAGATACACCTGCTACAAGTCCATCATGAGCTTCTGGAAATTTGGCAGCTTCACGCAGCAATCGGCTATCGATACGCTCCTCAATGCCGCGTCCGGTCCTCCTACACCAGGCTCTGGTTCCTTCTTGGACCCATCGAATATGTCTGCTGGGAGCCATGGAAGCAATTCAGACCATGTCCCAATTCTTACGTTGGAGCAGCTGCTCGAGGAGGATGACCTGCTTCAAGAATGCAAGAATGGGCACAACAAGCTTGTAGGCTGGCCCTATATCCGGACGTCAGCTTCATTGGAACTAAGCGTCGTGTATCAGGTCGACTTTCTTGGAAGACCACGCATAGTGCATCGTCTACTAGATTATGTCGATGGTTCCGCGTTTGAAGCAGACGACGAGATACCAAGCACGCCTTCAGAGCACGAGAACCGGCAGCGAAAGCGTCTGAAGTGAGGATTCACTGCTACTCTTATACTCGCGTCTGATATCCGCCTGCAGATATCCGCACGTCTGCTCTGAAATCATTCTGTGCAATGTACCTTCTGTAATGCAAGAGCTGTTCAAAGATCTAGACGTGTATATCAGTGAGTTCACTCTCCTTCTCTCAAACCCTTCAATGCTTACATTCGATAGAACCATTTTGGGCAACGGTGCTCGACCGCTTCGAAACTCACGACGATCCCCATCATCTCGCAGGCACCACCAACACTGTCCAACTAGGGTATTGGATTAAAGTCAACTCCTTCTTCCTGGCAGAACGGCCTTTCGAAATGATTGCCTACTTCAAGTCAAATCCGAAACTCGTTTCTCGTCTCATCCAGCATATCCCATCCTCAACAGCTATATCAGATCTCGTCTTTCGCTTCCTACAAACAGAAGAATCAGGCATGGGTCGAGGCATGATAGAACACATCTGCACACATCCAGATTTACGCCTCGTTTCTCGTCTCATCGACTATCTATCGCCTGAATATCCCGCAGAAACTCACAATCACGTAGCTGAATTCGTTAAAGCAATCATCAACTTTTGCAGTACGGCAAATTCGAACGCGGCCACTGCTGAATTTAGTCAACCGCCTTCGAATTCAGGTCAAGGTGCACAAACTGCTTGGGGTCAAGCGAAGGGCAATGGTCATCAAGAAGATGAAAAGCCTTCGCATTGGGTCGATAGTCGACTTTTGCGCGAGTTGGCTAGTGAAGATTCTGTTGCAAGGTTGTTGAGCTACATGTTTGATGTGCTGCCCGTGGTGAACTCACAAAAGACTCAAGCGGAAGTAACAATCCAGGAAACCGATGCAGACACTCTGCCAAAGAAGGAAGATCCCATTACTCCGACAACAAGCACATTCAAAGATTTTGTCTCGACCCCAGCTGGATCAGCAGAAGCGTCTTTAGCTACCTCTGTCGCTTCATTACCTGTCACCCAATCTCATCTTACACCAGCGCAACCGAGCCTGTTGCAATTACCTACAGTCCCGCTGTCTCCATTCTACAGATCAAGCCCAACACCAGATTCAGTCACGTCATCACTTACCAACTCCCTAGCTATTCTCATCGACCTGATACGAAAGAACAATTCCGATTTCTCTGAACAGCAAATACTGCATTATCTCCGTAAACGAATTCCACCGGATCCTGATCCCTCAGATGGTAAAGAAGAAAAGTCAACGACTGAGCGCATCAAGGAGCACCTAGATGATGGACCCACTGTCGTATATCTGGGGCCGCTTCTCCGCCTTGTCAGCGACCGGTTGGGCGATCTTCAAACACTTCTCAAAAATCCGAGATCGGATGTGGGTCTTCCCACGTTTCGTATATGTGTTACAATGGAATGATAGATGTTATTCAGACTACGCCATTACACATGACCCAGGGCACGGTCATTCCGCTCGCGCTGGAGCGGTTCCGAATTTGTGAATTCTACGCCGAGCTGCTTCACTGTTCCAACATGGCGCTGCTGAATCGGAAGCACAACGAAGGGCCACAATATGACGCGAATGGTCATCTCACACCGAGCGAGAAAGCTATCGATGTTCTAGAAGCCGCCATCTCGAATCCACCAGCCGCTAGCGACGAACTTTCTTCGCCAACTGCGGACCCGGCATCGGCACAAACATCAACCTACAATTCACCTCAAGTGTTCTCTGATGAATCGTTTCAGCTTCCTGCGGGCATGGAAGACATTTCGCTTGATTCGCCTGCTCAAAGTCCAGCCCAACCCAAGAGTGCTACCTTCAGTGGGACCGACGAGTCAGGCAAGGATCAATCTATTGATCAAAGCCCGAGAGCGTCGATGTCAGCTGGAAAGAGCAAGTCACAAGCGGAAGCGATAACGGCAGGCCAACTTCTCAAGACTAGATTACTTGAGCACAAAGTCACCTCTGTTCTGATTGTTCGTCACTGATAGTTTGATAAACTCCGTGAGACTGATGTATGGTATAGGACCTATTCTTCGAATACCCGTGGAACAATTTTCTACACAATGTGATTTACGACCTACTACAGCAGACTTTCAATGGCAGAATGGACAACAGTCTGTGTCGACAATTATGCCTGCATGTCTTTACGGAAGACAACTTGACCAGTCGGATACTGCAAGGTCAGGCTGAAAACGACAAAGCAGCGTGAGTCATGTCTTTCTGCGCTACGAGCCATCTGACGACTCTAGATTTTCAGTCAGTCAAGCAAGGGTGTCCGTATGGGCTACATGGGGCATATGTCACTCATCGCCGAAGAGATAGTCAAGGTCTTCAATCATTACCCAGAAGAAATTTTCCGACTAGTCAAGGACACTATGGACACGGAAGCTTGGGACAGCTACGTCACTGATATCCTGCGCATCACTCGACAGAACGACAATGCTTTGCTCGGCGGAGGTGTCAGCGCTCATGCCAATGATACAATCTCTTCCAGCAGCGGCATGTCGGATGATGATGACGAATTTCCAATGTCGAATCGCTCTTCCAGGATCATGAGTCTGAACGCGAATGAAGGCTCAGAGCAAGAAGCGAAAGCTGCATCTTTGGTTGGGAATGCAGAGCCAAACGGCACGTCGAGCAATAAGACGAACGATCAGGTACGTGCATTGTCACTGAATCAGAGACGCACTGAGCAAAGAAGCAGTTTGCGCGATACCTCATACAGCAGATGTCGAGTGACCTTCCGGACAAGTTCACGACAAGTTCTGATGAGGAAGAAGATGAATGGCATTCTGGCTTTGATCCAAAGGACTCTGACTTTGGTCTGTGGGAAAGCGATCGCAAAACTGCGCCGCTCAACGTTAGTCCATTTCTTGATCCCGGTTTGAGTAGCTGACGATAATCTGCAGACTTCGGCTGAGGATGACTTTGCCGACTTTGAAGCATCTTCATCGGACAAGAAAGGTTTTGATGATAGTTTTGGCTCCACCAAGCAGAATCTCACACCAGCAGAGTGGGTCATGCTCTCCTTCGTTGGTATCCGCTTAGACTTAACATGACACTCTAGCTGGAACAGCGATTTCAAGACGAACTACGACAGTACTGCCAATACACCAGTCAGCGAAGGCGAAGGCGAAGGCGATCCGTTCGCGAGTGCAGAAGATGATGAAGATGACGATTTTGGAGACTTTGCTGAAGCACCAGAAGGCCAAATCAGTCTACCGTCATTCGACGATAGTTTTGACTTCAACGCAAGTGCTTCTGGCTTCCCATCGTTTGAAGATGCTGGCTCGTCAGTCTTTGATCCGGGGGCGGCTTCCGCTGCAGCTTCTGGCTTTAGCAAACTTGCCGTCAGTCTTATCGTCTCTTCTTTGCGTCGTTTCTGACTTACTCCAACAGGACGTCGTTGATCCTTCTAAAGAAGTTGACCGTGATGATGGACTGGTCGAGGTGGATAACAAGGAGGAGCCAGGCAGCAAGCTCGTTGTGCCGAGAGATGAAGCAGAGGTGGCCAGAAAGACAAGTCGCTAGACTCAAGCTATTGTGCATACTGTATTTGCCCTTGACGGGCGCATCTTCTTATGCGAGTTCCGACATGATGTTTACTTTTGGTCGTCCTTCAACATCTCAACGCGATAAGCTAGGACTTCTTGCAGAAACCTGACAGCAATATGGCGTCCAACTTTGTACAGACAGGAAAGAAGGCGAGCGCAGCCTTGTGAAGCAAGCTGAAACCCAGCTGATTGCTCATTTAGCTCGTGTGTATTGGTCGAAACTACGCTATGTGGGCATGCGAGCCATAGGCAGAGCTCACCAGAGCTCATCAATGAGATAGGCATGCAAAAGAGCTAGGCAATCAAGTCCCCAAAGAGGTGCGGACCTCCGCTGAATTGGACACTGCCCACACCTGATTGCTTTCTGCAGCCTTTCTTCTTCCTCAAGCCGTAGGATTATCAGCTCTCGTATATGCAAGCTAATCAGCAATGCAGGACGACGAGCTATCTGGCTAATGGCGGAACAGTCGAACTCCCGCAAGGCGAGAATGTACACTACGAGGTCGAGCTGGGTGTTGTAGTAGGACAGAAGACCAGAGATGTAAGGGCCAGGCAAGCGATGGACCATGTCGCTGGATATACTCTGGCTGTGGATATGTGAGCTTTGTGCTCGCGAAGTCTAGCTTCGACTTAAGTGCTCCCAGGACTGGCCGAAAGCTACAGGAAGCTGCCAAGAAAGCTGGATTACCGTGGAGTGCTTCGAAAGGTCAGCCGTTTGAGTTTCACTCGTATGCGCATGCAAATATTTTCCCCTTTGGCAGGCTTTGATACTTTCGTGCGGCATCTCATAGACTATCAAGCCTGATTTGACCTTCAGTAGACTCCCATTGGCGACTTTATCCCGAAATCAGATATTAAGGTGAGCTCAATCGTCTAGCTTGTCCGAAGATTTGACGCTGAAATGAGCTGTTAACAGGATCCATACAATTTAGAACTCTTCTTGCAGATCAACGGAAAAGATAGGCAGCGTGAGACAACGGGTAAGATGTCTCCCATTCTCCGTCATCAGATGTAGCTAACCTTATGCAGGCAACATGATTTTCCGCGTAAGGCTCGAGCGGTTCCTTTATAAATACATTAACATCCACTACAGATTGCGGAATTACTACAACATTGCTCCTCAATCATGACGCTTGAAGAGGGTGACCTTCTGTTGACTGGTTCGTCTTCACATTGCCGTCCTGGCTCTTGAATCCCATTCGCTTTCAGGAACGCCTTCTGGCGTTGGCCCGATCGTGGATGGGGACAAAATGACGGCTGGCATGCTTGATCTGTCGAACAAGAGGGAGCGCTTGGCGTTATGGGAAGGTCGGGCAAAAGATCGCGTTGGCGGCTACAAAGCATAAATCTACAATTTAGCTTTGGGCGGGATGTCATCTTGCATGAGAGCCATCAGAGTGTCGGCAGCCCGTTTGCTACAAGCACATCAGCTGCATATCTCAATTTGAACAAAGAAACGAACATGTTTTGGGTCAGCTTGTAAAGGAGTCAGCTCAAAGTCACAGCGGGCGAGAAAGTACGTACTTCTCCAGAAGGCGAGTCTTTTCTGCTAGTGACCGTAAACAGCAAACTTTCTGGCTGGATCATGTCTGATTCTCGTCCTGTGAGTATGAGCAGCGGTAGGATCGAGTGCACTGACACGGAACACCATAACCACCATCGGTCACGCAGCCCCATCCTAAAACAAAGGCATGAGCGGACCCGATCTGCTGTGAAAGAGACTGCAGACCTACCATACGCGGGGAGATGACGACCGTAAACTTGGGAAGTTGACAAAAGCCAGTGACTAGACTTGGCGAGCAGCGGATCCGAAAGGAAAGGTGGAGTTTCTTCGCCTTCCAAGCAGAGCTTCATCCCTGCTTGTGTTTTCAATATGGCACGGTACGGGAATACGGCGAACGAACCAAGCAGATGCCTGTCAATGCCTTGAGCTGCACTTGCCTCCTTCATGTCCAGACCATGCTGAGCCAGAGCTTTGCGGAAGAATCCTCGCCGCTGATCATTGTTGTACGAGTCGTCGAGCATAGAGTCGCACCACATCTTGGACTCTGGCGAGCAAACACGGACGGTCTCTGTTCGTCCGAGATGGAAGCGTCTAACCGAAGCTGACTCATAAGTGGCTGCTACTTGCCCTTTGTTGGTCAAGGCATAGGCGAGTTGAATGACCATTTGTACCCTGCAGGAATATCAGAAGATCAAACCCAAGCCGAATAAGGAGGACTCACCATCCATCTGGTGAACACTTGACTTTCTTGATTTGCTCTTTACCGTACGTATCGTAGAACATGTAATGTAGGACATTGGCATTGATGTTCTTGACATGATCTTCTGTAGCTCGATTGATATGGGACAAAGTAGTATCGTCCAATTCGAATGGCAGAGATGCGACAGAGATAGGGGAAGAAGAAGGATCAGAAAGCGTAGGTAGCTTATTGGCCATTAGGTCTAGCGTCATGTCGTTGTTCAAGCGGGCAGTCGGAGCTGAGGCAGAGATGAGCGAACCGAGGTTGGTACCGAAGACTTTTCAGACTTACTGCCGTCCATCACCGAGTGTTCTCCCAGAATACCGCTTTCGCCGTTGTCTGAGAGCGCAGGGTATGAGTAACAGCACACTTAAAGAAGCGGAGTACTTGCCAAAGATGACCCATTGAATTGGCTTGTCCCAGAATCTCGGACTCTTCTCTCCTCCATGCCACAGAGCTTTGCTGAAGGAAGCGTCTTTCGTAGATGGTCTGTCTTGATCGAGGCATACAACAGCAATGGCCTGTTCGACCGCTCCTAGTGATGCGACGTTGGTATCGGATTCAATCAAGTGTGCCCTTGCAGTCGCCCAATCATCTCTGTTCCATGCCGTCAGATTGCCGAGAGGTGGTCCTTCTCCTTCCTTGTCGGCCATAGCGTAGATAGAGTAGAAAGCTTCTCTCAGACTCTCGGCAGATGCGCGCTTGCCGTCTTTGCCCACAATCGGTACTTTGTAGAACCGGTTCTTCCTAATAGCTACAACATGATCACCTCTTGAATCCGTTTCTGGAATCTTGACGCTGTAATCTTCGTTAGGAGCAGGAATACGACAAGCGTTGAAGAGCCATTGGAAAGCTGCCATGTCTTGCTTCGCGCCTCCCGCTTGATCTGGTTCGATATCACCAGAGATGATCTTGTCTCTGTAATGAGCAGCATAGTAGGCGATGAAAGCAGCTACGTAGGCCGGGTCGTCCTTGGTCGAGCTTGAGCTCGGCGGACTTTGTGGTAGCTTGGCGAAACCGCTACAAGAGACCTTAGCAGTGTATTGGATACTCTATAAGACTACTCACTAAAAGTAAGAGACGTTGATAACGACTGGAGCGCGGTAGGCTAAACCACGAAATGAGCCCCAGCTTCCTGGTCATACAAGCAGCGCGAGGCTTACTCAGGTATGCGAGCTTGTCCCAGTCTACAGCGAGCCAGTTGCGCGACTTTGCTGCTTTCTCTTGTAGGCGTGCGTGCAGCCTTGGACCATCTTTGACCAGAAAGTCCTTTGCTTTAGCTTGAAGCTCGCCCAATTCTTGATCGTTGGCGATAGCAGCGCATGAACGGACAGCTTTGTGAATAGTCCTCTCGAGTTCTGGTACAGGCAGCGAGGGAATAGAATCTTCATGAGCTCGCAAAGGGCTGTCTTTTGGAGCAACAGGTTGGGGTCCGTAGCGCCATTCTTCGAATGATGGTACGCGTGTCGACATGGATCTAATTAGTCGACTATATGCTGGACGCCCTATAGCTCTTGTACGACTTAGCATTGGATGGCTGCTCGGGAGCAAGAAAGACATGTGAAAACATGATAAACGCGTCAAGAGCACCAATGCATTACTCTTCATCGCTCGCTTCCTCCTCGCTGCTGTCCCCAGCACTCAATATCATCCCTTCGACGAGCAGACTGGCACTCGGAACCAGCCCAGCGCTTTCCAATGTCATGTCCTTCGCTTCGCCAAATGGCAACCCCCTCTTCGGAAACATGCACACCACCGTAAAGCCATACGTATGGTCATACTCTGCTGGTTGACTTCCACCACCATCCAATTCCGGCTCATAAGCTTGCGTATCGATCCAAGCATAAATCTGCTCCATCCTTACATCCTTACCAAACTTGCCTTGCAACCTTCTTCCATCCGGTAGCTTGACGCTCAATCTACTACCTTCTCCTTCAACCGGTACGAGATGCGCTTTCGCCCATTTCCTCCAAGCCCGCTTCTTTTCCTCTAAACTCAGTTTCTCCTTTTCCTCTTTCTCTTTACGAGCAGCTTCTTCCTTTTCCGCACGCATAGAAGCTTCCTTCGCTCTGATTCGTTCAAAGTCTTTTCGACCTGCTTCAGCATAGGCTCGATCTTGATCTGCTTTATATTGTCGTTCCATTTCTCTATTGCGCTTTTCTTTCTTTTGTCTTTCTAGGTATGCGGATGTTCGAGGTAGAAAGACAGTGTTGATGTGCGTTAGGATGGAAGTAGCGGAAGTGTGCGTTAGAGGTGAGCCTTCGAGGCGGGAGAAGAGCGTCATCTTTGGTGTGGAACCTGGAGAAGGTGAACCAGGTGTGGAGCGTGGTGGTTGAAGGGTAATAAAAGCCAGGAAAGGAAAGGTCGTGGCTTCGAGGATTTGAGAGGCTGCAAAAGAAATGAGCCAGATGAGAACGTCTAAGCGATTGGACGCACTCTGATAGGCATCCTTGTACTTGACATCTCCTCCCCAAGTGATGAAATTCTTGTTCTCCAGCGTGGATAGAAGATCTGTATCACACAGCGTTTCTTTCTTGAATGCCGCCGCATCATCATGTTCCGACGAAATGAGCACGACAAGTAGTGGCTTCATCTGTTCTTTCGCCAAGGATAGAGCAGACTCGTACGAGCCAATATGAAAGTTGGGTAAAGATCTTCTGGGTGATTGCGAAGTCGAAGCCGAAGACGAAGGGCCAATTTGCACACCAGACGCGACAGAGTATGTTGCAGTGTTCCCAGTCTCTTCTTCTAGATCACGAACAAAGTGTTCTGCTGCTTGTCTCGGATCTAGGACGCGTGTATGCTGCGCTGACGGAAAACGAAGAGAGAATGAAGGTAGGTTAGGTCTAACGCCAAAGAGTCGAGCTATGAGCGAGATGGCGGATGACAGAGCATATAAGATCAAAGTGAACGGGAGGGCAAGTAATTGTAGAGGCGTGCGCAGGAGCTGCATCACGACCGGATCCAAGTTAGTGGGAACAGTGCACTAAGATAGGCGAAGAAGAGCTTACACGTCGCGCGGATCCAAAGCCTACATTAGCTGGCGAGTATCCAGAAGGTCTGCGCTTGCTATCTCGGCCAGTAGATTGCTGCGAGTCATCCATCATGAGCGGCTGTCGTTCGACGTAGGCCTCTTCTACAGCTTCAGGCTCTTGATCTTGTCTGATGGATATGGGATCGTCAAACAGGTTGGCTACTGCTGCCTGTAACCCTGTAGCTCAGCTTATGGCCGGTCGAGCGACTCGATGACACGCACTTGCAAGTTCCAATCCGACTGGGCGAGCATCTCTTGAGCCGTTTCATCATCGCAAGCTGCTATATTCTTGAATTGCTCAAGGGCTGATGCTCTGTCTTCACCATTCATTGGCACCTGTAGGTAGTCGTACAAGTCCAAAACTGGTGGATGCCCCTTGTCATCGCACGTCGACTCGCCCGCTTCACCGGCTTCCGTATACCTTCATTGACTGCAACAAGAGCAGTGTAATTACCCAAATGAGCTTCTAACCATTGGAAATATACCATATTCCGACTTCAATAACGGGCGTGTCACAGCATGTCGGACTCTGGTTCTGGCTTTGGGTTGCCCAAATCTGTCCTGATCGTAGCTACAGCCTGCTCTCTTCTATCAACTGTCCTGTCCATCTGGGCAATATGGCTCCAATTGAAGAATGTACTTCTATTTCGTGTGCTACATCTCTTTACGTTCTCATACCTTGGAGTACAGTATCGCAAGATACACCTTCAGCGATGGGTCGTCCGGATCATGGTCATGTCGGTTCTTCACGCAGGTAAGAAAGCAAAGAAATGACGTGTTTGTCTGGCAGGGTGCCCGTCTATTCCATCTCATCCGCCATCTCGCTGTATTCGAGTGAAGCAGCCTTCTTTGTGGATGCACTGAGAGACATCTACGAAGTACGTTTGTTCGTCTGCTAAGTTCTCGTGTGCTGATACGTAGATAGGCATTCGTTATCTAGTATGCCGACATCCAAAGCTCTGAGACGAGCTGACTTTGTTACAGCTGTTTCTTCTCCCTACTAGTAGAATACCTGTACGTCCTATCAACCGAGCTAGGTTTATAGACTCACAATAGTACAGAGGTGGAGAACGCTCCCTGATCATCTTATTGCATGGTCGACCACCAACACCGCACGTCTTCCCTGTCAACTTCTTTTCTCAACCAATAGATTTATCGGATCCGTTCGCGTTTCTTGGTCTGAAACGAGGTATATTACGTATGTTGTCTGCTCTGCTTTCTCCGGCAGGAGATATACAGTGCTGAAAGACTCGTACAGAATATGTTCAGCTCAAACCGATCCTCGCTGGTATTACTATGGTATTGAAAGCATTGGGCAAGTATCAAGAAGGAACTTTGAAAAAGGATAACGGGTATACTTATATCAGGTGCGTTTCTTGTCCATCATCGCCCTTCAGGCATTGATCGGGTAGAATTGTGCAGTGTGGTATATAATATCAGGTGAGATTATCGATTACATTCGCACAAATCAGCGATACTGATGTTGAACCAGTGTTGCTTTGAGTTTGTATTGCTTGGTGTTATTCTGGTCGTGTACGCACGACGATCTCAAGCCGTACAGGTAAGTGGAGCGTCAGGATCGAGATCGTTAGCTAATTCGGCGAATAGACCCCTTCCGAAATTCATCTGCGTCAAGGGCATCAGTCAGTAAAGCTTCCAGACTACAAAATCCCTGACTGATGAACTTCAAATTGACAGTCTTCGCAACCTTCTGGCAATCTTTCCTCATCTCAATCTTGGTCTCTACTGGCGCCCTCAAATCAGACGTGTACAGCAAAGAAGATTTCTCCCTCGCCATTACCGATGCACTGATCTGCATTGAGATGCCCTTCTTCGCCGTCCTCCACCTTTACGCCTTTTCTCACAAAGATTACATAGACCCCAACAACCTCTTTTCAGGTCGCATGCCTTTCTACTATGCTGTTCGAGACTGTTTATTCGGCTTCAAGGATGTTTTACAAGATTCCCTCACCACATTCCGAGGGACTGGTTTCTCATACCGCACGTTCGAGCCTGCAGAAGGTGGTGTCCATCAGGGACAAGCACGAGATCGACGTGTAAGAGCAGGATTGAGGTATGCGAAAGGTGGTCAGGCGAAATATTGGTTACCTATGCCTGGGGCGGAGACGGGTGAAGCGTATGGGAGGAAGAAAGCTACGGGAGCAAAGACGGATTGGAAGGATTGGATGAAGAACCCGTTGGATGAGACTAGAAAGAAGTTGGAGGAAGAGAGAAAGTTGTTGAATGGCTATGCGCCATTGAGTCCTGAACAGGCCGCGGATGTCGTACATACCGAGTAAGCTGCTCTGGCTGAAACTACAGAGCGTATGCCGACTTGTATTACAGTCCAGCGGAACTAGAATCTGCGCTGCGAACAGAAGGTCGATGGGAAGACGATGCCATGATCCGACAAAGCGGTCCAGCAGTTCCAGATGAAGCATCGAGCGACTCGAGCATTGAATTCAGCGACCCAGAGGAGGAAGACGAAGAGCTCTTCGACGATGCTCGCAAACTAGAATTCGGCGATTACAATAGTCCGGTAGTCGACGCTTCGAGGGAAGCAGCTCGAAGACGAATACGAGACGAAGAGGATCAGATAGTGCACAACAATCGGTTCAAGGGCAAATCGGTAGATAAGGTGCTGGATAAAGTCAAGCGAGTCAATCAATCGACTATAGCTCCTCCTGCTGGGCAGAAACAGAAGCGGTATAGGAGAAAGAAGTCTTCGCTGCCTGATGGCTGTGTCGATCTTATGGTCGAAGACGAACATGCGGAAGAGGAAGCTGATGGACAAGCACGAACGAAAGGCGATATCAACCAGCTTGGAGGACGGCAGCGCAAGATATTCCGCAGAGTGTACAAATCGCAAGAACGAAGTTCAGACTCGCCTGATCCAACGACTGAGCACGCGGGTGCGCCATCTGTAGTTGTAGACGGCGAAGCTTTCGAGGTTTCCGTGGATCGCGATCCCGAGCATGCAGATGCTCAAGCACAAGGAGCTGTAAAGACAGGCGACGTCAAGCTAGCTAGGGAGTCTTCAGAAGACATACCTAATTTCATCGAGGAATCCGGGTTGCAGGGGGAATCGAGACACGATGGAGATGTAGACAATCCGTGGCACGAGGAGTAATTGTACAATTAGAGCTTACTGTTACATAGACTATTTACACGTTCAAGCATTCACGTAGCCTTGCCATGACTCTTTTCGATTTGCTTGAGCATAACTCCGATTCCTGTGAGCACAGGGTATGAGCTTACTCTACTACTCTACACGGTCAGCCTCCACTCACTGCTATTGAGGTTCAGCTGGCCCTTCTTCGTCTTGCGATTCCAAGCCTGCTTGTCCACCTGTCTCTTTGCTCTGATGACTTCCAGCTCATCCGGCGTAGGTTTCCACTTCTTCTTGGGCGGTTCTTTAGCTACTCGTTCAAGTGCTTTGCCTTTCTTCCGCCTCGAAGGATGAACGAAAGGTTGTGCTGAGGTAGAAGGTATAGAAGAAGCGGTTTCCTCTGGCTCAGGCGACAGACAGTCCGACTTGCGCTTCGAGATCTTGCTAGAGTCTTCATCCATAAAGTCTGCAGCTCTCGCCCGAGCTTTGCCTTTGTTCTGACTTGGTCGAGGAGAATCTATCGCCATGCCTTCTACCTCGTTCTCTTGCTGCTGCGTCGGCTCATCCGTTTCCATGTCTGCAGACCTCGTCGCAGGCTCGTCCACACTCATGCCCTCCTTCTTTAGTAGCTTTGCATAACTCTTGCGAACTAAGAACAGGGAAACTTCAGCTTCCAGCTCCCAATCCCAGCTGTGCAGCACCCACCTTTCGCTTTGGCAATCAGCTTCTCCTTGAGTCGTATATAATGTGCTTGACCACTGTATTTGAGCTCTTGCGGCTTGGGCTGCAATATTATCGCACAAATCAATACTTGGAAACATTTTTATACGGTGGAGGAAAGCAAGCTGACACCGATAGTTGCAAAGCTACGTCGCTGCTTATCCGCTTGTGCAGGTCTTTCGCTCGTCTTGGGCGGTTTTCTAGCTGCTGAAGGAGCCATGGATGATGGTTTGATGACGAGAATACCCCGTTTGAGCTGAAAGATACAGTGTTGGCGAATGCTGCACGGTAGTCTAAGGTGGTGCAGGACAAGCTATATATCCCTCCCTATTACATTGCATTGATCTACGGTACGCCCTCGAACGGTTGAGCTCCGCCAGCTGTAAGTACTTCACAGCCAGTCTCTGTTATCAGCAGCAGCTCTTCGAATTGCGCAGAACGCTTATTGTCAATGGTCGTTGCAGTCCTGTAAAGACAGGTCAGGCGGATAACAAACGATACTTGGACCAGCGCACCAATTGTCCGGCCTAAACAAAGAATCAGCGCGAATACAAGCGGGAACGAGTAGTAACCATACCAGTGCATATCTTCTCCACTGCCCAGACACACCATCCTGAAGGACGATCAGAAAATTGTCGATTAGAGCTGTGATGGACTCACGGCTCGATCGTGAATGTCATGCCAGGCTTCATGGTATGAGGCTAAGAGGCAATTCGAGAATCAGCAAAGCGCAGTGCTCTTATGGAAGCAGACTTACCGCTTTGTTGTTTGCGTAGTGCTATACTATCGAGTCAAACAAAAGCTGCGACGGTTCAAAGTGACATACCGGTACATTCGGCGCGCAGTGAAACAGCTCTCGTGTGCCGTGACCGCAATATCTACCTCGCCCGTCAGCTGGAATCTATTCCGAATCACCGATGCTTACCTTTTGTTAACAGAGCACCCATTCTTAATAGCAACAGGTTCGATCGCTTTCCCAATATTCCTGAATGGCACACCAGGTTTGCAAATCTTGATCGCAGCTTGTAAAGATTCCCTAGTCGTTCGTATTAATCGTTCACTGTCGGCATCTATTTTGCCTATTGGGTAAGTAGCGTTCAGGTCTGAATGGTAGCCTTTGTGGTAGAGCGAGATGTCTAGGTTGACAATGTCGCCTTCTTCTAGTGGACGGAGGTCGGGTATGCCATGACATATCACTTCGTTGACGGAACTGAATGAGAGTCAGTCTGTTAGCGATTTATCTTGACCTAGGACTAACGAGCAATGGGATTTCGGAAAGTTCGCCTGTCATAATTGTTAGCATCAAACACAAATGGAAACAGACAGCTTACATAGTTAAGAGGGCTGGGGTAGCATTCGCGCTCGACGGCAGCATCATGCACTATTTGGTCTATCTCGTCCGTCGTTATGCCAGGTTTCAAAGCAGCGGCAGCGATTTCTAGAACTTCTCGACCAAGCTGCAAAAGGCATCAGAAAGAACTCAGTTGCATATGCAGACAATCATACCTTGCAAACCACACGCATGCCTTGTACTTCTTCTGCATTTAGGCATTTTATGCTTCTTTGTGCATAGGCTGACGCTTCTGATCTTGAGGATCCCTTTGCTATCAGAGACTCAGCACCAGGCTAGGTGACAGCAGTTTAAAGCGCACGGTGATCTGCGTAGTCGGGTCTGCCGATGTGAGAAGGTACAACTCGCAACTGTTATTGGATCAGCAGAGTGCTCGTGAGGCTATATAAATGGCCACACACCGACCAAGGCTTCCTTGGGTATACTGCTCTCAAGCTACCAGCGTATTCAAAGCCTTGAACTCGTATCCACGGATCCGTTGCTGTGCGACATCAGCTCCCTTCGACGTAAGATACTGCTGACTAACTTGGTGAGTTTGGATCTTCTTCTGGTATAACCTTTGACTTTGCCTTATGTACTGTTTTGTGTGCGTTCTACTAGCCTGGTCAGACTAAGCTGGAGCGTGCGTAAACTGCCCTACCCCTAGTAGATCGATGAGCTAGATACCGTACAGCTAATGAGACCACTGACAATTCCGTTTCAGGCATTCCTGAGAGCAAAACGGAGCTCTAGCCAATCCTTGCTTCTTGCAAGTTGGGCAAATTAAAGCTCCAGCTTGATTTGAGCAGTCTGCACCGGTACATGGGACTCTGTGGCTTTATAAGCAGCCTGTCTGTATACTCTCGAATTCAAGCATACTCTATCGTAACGGAGCTTTGAAATTTCTGGGCCAGGCTGGCAGACATTTCTGACACAGCAGGCGTTTGCTGCATCTTGGGCTACTTTGAAGTGCTTTCTAGGTATGCTGTGTGCCAAATTGATAGCGAAGTAGCTCTACCGAAGCAATTTGAATTTGTCGACTGGAAGAAGTTGCCCGCCTCAAGCGGACCAACGCAGGTATATCAGCAGCGGGTATTATGCGCAGCTGCTCAGTGTTGAGAGAGAGCGCTAGCTATTCAGCGCAAGATATACAAAGGTTGGATGCTGGGGGCAGAACAACAGAAGTCCGCCAGCGGAGTTCAGTGTCCAAGGCATATGTACAAGATCAAAGCTCGATAAGACTGAATTCCTCCATTCAATCTTCGCAACTCCCTTCTAGCGAGCCGTTCTGATAGTCGCTGCAGTGAACAGAGCTGGGAAAGATTTGACGCTGAGACAGGTAGATGTGCCGTGAGCTGGGAATTGGAGGTGCAACAGAGCGCGAAGCTGAAGAGACTAGTAGCGTACGTGGAGAGATGCTTGTGAAGTATTGAGGCGCGCTATGCTTCAAATATGCACGGTTGACAGCCTATGAAATCGATCGGTAAGGCTCAATTGCTTCGGACGATTGAACTTAGCCTGATATTAGGAGACCGAAAGAAATGTCATACACGCTCTCGCCAGCCCGTCTCTTCCCTTACCAAGCTCTTGAAGAAATTTGACTTATGGCGACAACTGGAGTAAGGCTGGATGATGATTTCCGCTTGAATGTGGAGCGGGAGTATCGCAGAGTCCTCTTGAGTAATAGAAACAGCATACAGATACTCCTCGGTCGGGGCGTGGCCAGCAATTTCCAACTTCAGGTGACAACGCTTGAGCGCAGGAAACAACACAGGATGGTACATTGCCCAGGCAGATTCCTGTTGCGCTGGGGAACGTTTTGCGGCCGTGTCTCTAGCCTGTAGGCCAGAAGTGGAAGAGATACCGTGATGGTCAGAACGGTGACTTCAGACCATGAGGACGCTGGCGGCCACGAGCGCCCATCGAGCTGTACAACGTTGTTGCATAGTTCAATGTGGAAGCTTTTCAAAGCTGGTGCGAATTGGACTAAGGTTTGGATGTGTTCTGGCTTGATACTAGCATCGGCCTTCACCACGAGTTCAGTCACCCAATTTGTGGAGGCGAGACTAGCGACCAGATTTCCCCCGTTCAACCAGTCCACAGGCATGTTCAGGATCAAGCGAGAGACACACGGCAGAGACTCAAGTTCCGTCAGGAATTCCTCAGTATCGACATAAGCCTCCTGCCATCCGTCTCTTTCCAACCTCACGAAAACTGCAGCTCTTTCAACTTGGATTTGCCAGAGTTGTCAGCCAACTGCATTTTGAGAGGCGAAAACAGCTCTTCGTGGTAAAGTCAACCAAATTGACCTTCTCTAGCTGTTCCGCGGCAACGATGATTTTGCCGAACGCTTCAGTGTCGAAGCCGTCGCACGGACTTTGCAGATAGGAATCTGACTCGCTAGACCGAAGGCACAGCGTACGCAGGCTCTTGATGCAGGGCATGGCCAGAAGATCGGCAGCGAAAACTGAAGGTAAAATGTCGTCAAAGCTTGGACTTCCGAAGTACCCGTTGGCCTTATAGATTGGATCTTCTTCGTAAGGGATATCCCAAAAGCTAAAATCGAAAGTAAGGCGTTCCAGATTTGTGCAGAGATCTAGAAGTGTAAACGCTTTCTGCAATCGACTTTGCGTGATTTTGCGCGCCATCTTCAACTCCGCAGGTTGCCAATCCTTTTCTCTGCACAAAACAGACAGCCTGAAGCAAACATCAACTGCCGTCTGCCTAACGCTTGCGCCCAATGCTATTCCTGAATGTCCTCGCAAGCCAATTTTCGCCCGGTTGATGTCACACGGGATCTCTCTGAAGACTGAAAACTGAGCAAGCTTGCAGAACAGCCGGTTCACACGGCAGAGCAATGCCAAGGTTCTTCTGTCGCCTTCATGGTCGAGGGACGAGACTATTTGCATCAAAGTTTCGACCGGAAGGTGAGAGATGCCTGATGGAGATGTAGCTGTCGCTAGGTTGTCTGATACATGCGCGGCTGATGACTCTTCGATGGCCAAAGGTCGCGACATAGGGACGGTCCGTGCGATTCAAGCTTGTGCGAATTTTTGTGTAGGCAAGAGAGCGATGACTCTGCGTATTGGGTATCGACAAGACCTGGTATCAACGGTATATTCGCGAGGTATTCACGAGAATGTAGACCTTTCAAGCGGGTGTTCGGGAGCAAGAGACGAGAAATCACTTTGACAGCGAACCGCAAAGATCGACACAGTATTTGGACAAGCTGAAGATCAAATGCAGAACAGTCACAACAGATTGACGGGTGCAGCATGGCAGACAGAATTGGCACACCCTCGAGCTACCGCAAGAAAAAAACAAAGCAAAGACTATCGCGTCTACCGCCTTCGGTCTATCTGTTACAGGCTGTGCAGCAGCGTGTGAACTCGTATTTCAAGCTACAGACGAGACCGCAAGCGCTCTTTGATGTTGATCTCGAAAGTCCACGAATATGCTCAATTCGCATTGGCAAATCTGCATGGCCATACTCGAACGTAGACATTCTGACACCTATCTAGGCCAGCTGGTCAGCTGCCTCTCTTTGTCTTGCATCACAAAGATCTCTTCTCTTCTCTGTGTCCGAATCTGCCTCACCGCGGGCAAGATTCTTCCGTGATTATCTTCCTCTATCCAGGCCGCGAGGCGTGCCGTCAATGTCCATCAGTACAGCATGTAAGTTGCAGTTCATCCTGAAGAGCAGCGGCTTGGCGTATTGGATGCCTTGCTTAGCAACTCGGCACTTGAAACTGTCTCTGACTAGTTTTACCGTACACCTGCAATTGCTGAAGACGCGCTATGCCTGAACAAACGCTCGGGAATCGTTAAGAAACCTGCGCAAAGACTCTGCGTATTCTCCTTTGTGCGGTTTCGCGTATATCGAACATCCTTCCGAGTCAAGTCAACAATGATTTCATTCAAGCTTGGCTCATCATCCACCCTCTAGTTACCCATGCCGAGCTTGCCACAGTGCGTTCCCGCGTGCAAAAAAGGCTTCTTGGCCATTACGTATTCCAAGGAACGATCGGGGTTCCGCAGCTACTACTTGAAGAGGAATATCTCTCGCTCCAGCTCTCTTCCTTCCGCACTTCTATCTAAGCCAATCTTTCAAGTCCTAGCTCAACTTCTCAGCTAAACTTCTCCCATCTCATTATGTTCAAGTCCACTCTCGTCTGCCTTGTGCTTGCACTCTCCGTTCAAGGTGCTGTCCTTCCCCGCAACAACGGCGGAGACAAGTGAGCTCTTGTTGTCCGTTGCTTTACAGGCTTCCCGCTGACTGCCTTTGTCTGCTAGACACCCGTTCGTCAAGCATTGGTTTGACCCGCTCTCCAACTAATATGCGAGTAGGGAACCTCAAATCGAGTACAAGACTGTAACTAAGGAGGTCGAGAAGCCAGTATAGTGAGTTTTTTATGATGCATTATCGTTACAGTGCTGATTAGAAGCTCTGCATAGCAAAACGTTCGTGTTGCCCAGCCGCATTGCCGATGTTGCTTACGGTGCGCATGCAGTGTTCACAAGACCGAGTACAAGACCGATGTCAAGTACCAGACGTGAGGGATACTAGCTGTATTACCGGATCTCGAGCTTATTTGACTTTTCTACAGGAAAATTGAGTAGCAAGTCCCCCTTGATTTCTACCACTGCTTCTTCTGACCTTTCCTTCCCCTGCAGCAAGACCAAGACTCCAGCTCCGGTCACGTATGTATCGTGTCAAAGATGTCCGAGGCTTGCTGAAATCATCAATACAGCAAACATGAAACCAAATATGAGACCAAGACTGTCAAGGCCGATCCTATCACAGTGACACCTGCTCCAGAGGTCAAATAGTCAGTTTTACCCCTCACTGAGTCAATAACTTGCTGATTTTCGCTTTCATCTGCAGCGTAACCAAGCAGTACGCCGCCAAATTTCTTGCTCAGTCCCTGGCTGCTTGCTTATGTTTGCATGCGTAGCGAGACTAAAACCGTTCAAGCCCCAGCTGTGACTATCACTCCAAAGGCATCCACGATCTAGTAAGCTCTTCTTCCTATCAGCGATCACATTGGCTGATCTTTCGCTCTTCCCGTAGCAAAACGTAGCATTTCTGTCTTCCACCTCTTGCCGTCGGTCCTGACATCTTTCTCTACAGCGAAACACCCAAGGCTTCCACAAAGTACGAGACAAAGTATGAGACAAAGCAGTGAGCCTACAGCCTTCCATCCTGCCTGAAAATGACGCTGACCTGCTGCCTTTACTCAGTGAAACGTAATTCAGCCACTCACATGCTTGAAAATGTGCTGATGCCTTGTCCTGACTGCAGCAAGTACGTCGACAAGTACGTCACCAAGACGTAAGTTCATCCTTATTCTTGTCAAGATTATGCTGACTTTCAGCACAGTGAGGAGAAGAAGGTTTATGTCACCAAGAAGCCTGAAGCCACAACTGTCTACAAGGAGCCCAAAACGTAATTCGCTCTTACTGCTTGTCCTATCCGTGCTAATCTGTCGGAATAGTGTCACAGTAACCGCTCAGCCAAAACCAGTCTGCAAAAAACATGTCGAATACTACGACGAGAAGGCTGGCAAATGCCTACCAGTCTGCAAGGAACACGTTGAATACTACGACGAGAAGGCTGGCAAATGCCTACCAGTCTGCAAGGAACACGTTGAATACTACGACGCCAAATCCGACTCCTGCCTTCCAGTTTGCAAAGAGCACGAATACTACGATGAAAAATCCAGCAAGTGCGCTCAAGTTCCAAGATGCAAGGAACATGAATACCTTGACGAGAAGAGCTACACTTGCAAGCCCGTCGCTGAACAGAAGCCTGAGCCAAAGAAGGATGACGGCAAGACAGAGCACGAGGACAAGAAGGAGTGAGTGCTTGCTTTACTTGCTTTAGCCCGACTGACCAGACTATCTTCCTCAGGTACCGCCGTCGCGCCATCTGGGCTTAGGGTAGTAGACCTTTGCTCGTGATTGTCAAATTTCAATGTAGATAGGATGGACTCAAACCACCAATTTTGTGTAAATAGAACGTAGTATCCGCAATGTCACTCTTTATTGCGTTGCTTTACTTTGGTTGACCCTTTCGTTCTCTTGCTTCCGTGCCATTGCTCGTGTCTCCTTGATCGCGCCTTGCATTCGTTATATGAGTGTAGCTCTAAATCAAAGCACTTTTGCCTTGGGAGTTGGCTGTACTTATCTCGCTGCGAGTCTGTCCATTTCTCGTGAACACAGGCCTCGGCTGCGTCAGGTAAGCGATTGAAAAAGGCGAAAACGCGACAGAAAGATGCTGCTCTACAGACAAGATCGAGGAAGGCATTGAAGCTCATTCGCTTCTGAGCCAGAAGTTCTAAAGTATCGCAGACCGCAAGAGGGCACTGAGCCAATCACATGTCGTCGCACGGAAGATCGACAAGGAGCAAACAGGGGAAGGAAAGATGTGCTTGCGAAAGGGTAGAGCAAATGCGGCAATGCCTGCTCGGCAACACTGGTATCTCAAGGGTGAAAAGTCGTCGAGAAATGCGATACATGGCTGACAGCGAGTAGTTGCAATACTGAATCTGCGCCTTTTCACTCCATAATCCTAAAATCGCTACGAATCGTCTGCTACTTGCCGACTGCACGCCAAAAAGCGACCAACGTGAATGAGCATAGACTCAATCAGGAACGCTTTGATACGCACATGTACAAGACCTGATTAGGCGTCGAGCTATTAGAGACTGTCTGGTAATTGCGCTTGAAACATACATTATTACACCTATCAAGCTCGAGATTAGTATTTTGCAGCATCTAACCCTGCAGCATCAGCTCACCTTATGAAGACTTCTCCTAGAGATCCAGCAGATTGATCATTCTGCCATTCCTCGGTATTTGCAAGCTGTGAGACGGTGTGCGGCTATAAGACTCTGTAAAGCCTTCAATGCCAGACCGCTCTCACCTGCAAGTTCATGTAGCTGTCCACGCTAACCAGATAACCCTTGTACTGCATTCCCCATTTCAGCTTGACCCTGTGAAAGTAAAAATGCAACATCAGCGCTGTGTTCTGCCTCTTGCTGCGGTTCGTTCGTCGACTTGCATGCATGGCTGCCCTACGAGACCTTGAAGGAACGGCCTAGGGTTGACTATCTTATCCGACATGGCGTTTGAGAGCAAGAGTCTCCTCGATTGTATTCTTTGTTTTGCAACCGAGACAGGCGAGCTGCCAAAATGTCAGACAACGAAGCTGCTGGCCCGTCTTTGGGTGAAGGTGCGTGTCTCATTCACTTTGCCAAATGAACGACTCTGATGCTTCGAGCGCTGAAATAGACATTGACTTGCCAAAAGCTACAGTAGCCAAAGTGAGCTCTCCTGCTCTTATAAGATGTGCAAGCTCATTGCAATGCTCTGTAGCTCATCAACGGTGTGTTTTCTTCCTCACAAAGGTCATCTCAGAGCTCATGTTGATTGCACAGAATACCTGCCTGTGGGCCTCACATGCGCGAAGGACGCTCGTGATCTCGTAGGCGATGCATGTAAAGGTATATTCAGCGAACAGCCCCACCATTTATGCTGAATGAGGGTGTAGAGTTCATCACTTTGGTCTCGTCAGAAGCTCAGGATATCTGCGAGAAGAGTCAGAAGAAGACTATGATGCCTGAGCAGATTGTGCAGGCTTTGAAGGTACGAGCAGTGTAACTGATTCAGCTTCTGGTTGATTGATAGTGTGCTGGTCGTACAGACACTCGGTTTCGAGAAGTACGTCGCTGAAGTAGAGAGTGCTACTGATGAAGTCAAGACCAAAGCGAAGGTCAGCATGGCTACGGCATATGTCAATTAATGACTAACGCAGAGAACTATGCTGACAGACCGATAAAGTCAAGAAGGCAAATCGGAACAAGCCTACAGGAATGACTGAAGAAGAGCTTTTAGCTGAGCAGGAAAAGATGTTTGCAGCTAGTAGAGCGAGGTCCGTGACACAAGCTGCGTCTCATCCGGACTTGCGACTGACTCGAGGCCTGACAGGATGGACATGGAACAACCTCCGCAGCCGCAGGAATAAGTGTATTGTATTTGTGTTCGTCCATTGGTAATTGTATTACATATGTCCTCTACGCTGTTCTTCGCCTTAGCTCCTCTAATCTTTCTTTCGGCTGTTTCGCATTTCCATTCCATCTTTCCGTTGTCTTGTCGTATGAGCAAATGCCATACTGTTCTAGCACTAGAGAAGCTGAAACACTGCCATACAACATCCCTTCTAGCAAGTTGTCTTGATGTAAAGATAGACCAGCGATTAATCCTCCCTGCCATTCGATTAGCTCTATGCCATATTGGAGCGTAGATCATACCAAGAAAGCATTTCCAGCACCAGTAGGATCCACAACCTTCTTCTGATCTGTCGTGTATGGACGAACCCAAAAGACTTTGCCTCCCTTTTCCAGTCCACAGCTACCAAGGCTCCCTGATCTCACGATAACTCTCTTTGCTCCCATACCAACAAAGTCTCTACATAGCTTCTCGATTGATTCCCCACTTCCATCGCCTGGACCGAAGAATGCTTGCCCCTCTTCATGATTCGGCGAGAACACATGTACTTTCCCAATCACCTTTCTCAAGTTTTCCACTTCGCTAGGCAGACAAAGATCCGGTATAGGTTCATAGACAATCTTCGGGTTCCAGTTGAGTGCTTCCAATTCGTCTAGAATAGAAGCTAATCGATCCGGAGCGCAAACGCAATGTAGATAATCCGCTTGTAATTCAGGGTGAAGATCAGATGGTTCCAGTCGACGCTTGGGTGTCAAGTAGGCAAAGTCTCGGCTTTCGCCGTGGTAGGTGTTTATGGCTTTCGTAGTAAGACGAGTTTGGTCATTGCGGTAATGAAAGATGTTTCGGAAGGTATTGAGTTGCTCTTGGATCCAGGAAGGCCAGTCGGAGCCTCTGTCGATAATCATACGGACTCGGTTCGCTGGTAGCCTGGCTTAGGGTCAGTCAGTATGCAGAAGAGACCCGAAAGGACAGACCACATGTCTGCGCCTAGCGCTACATAGACACCTCCACCACCTGATACGACACATAAGAGAGGGAACAGCGCTGAAGGCGATCAAGCTACCTATAGCCTCGTCTGGTACACCCTTGGTATCGAAGGAAGCTTCTCGGACGTCAAAGGTGTCAACGCTACACCAGCCATGAGCACAGAAAGGTTGCTGATAAGAAAGGAGACGCACATGAACATACCAAGAGTGGTACATACGAGTTGATCTGGCATGTTGCGAGAGAGAGCGGCAGCCTAGGCGGATTGAGTAACGCGAATTCGATAGGAATAACACTGGCTGTGTCGAACGCACGGAAGAGCAGGAGAGACAAGGGCGTAATAGCTACACAGCGCGGCGCAATGAAACCGGAATCAGCATCCAGCTCTTCACGTTTCTTCCTATGCACACCTACAGGCTGTCGGCAGCAGATCAGCTGGCTGGCCGCTTCTTCGCCTGTCCACCAACTTCGCTCTGCTATGATGATACAGAAGTCTTGTTAGAGCCTTGCGCGCAAGCTTCAAGTTGACATGTGGCTTTGCTACGCTGCGGCGGACAAGCAAAAACAAGCGGTACAGTGCAAATGCACGAAGGAGCAGCAATGAACAGCACCAAGCGTCGCTGCTTTGAGGAAGTTCAAGCTGAATGCAATCAAATGCAGGGCCCAACAAGATCTGAAGAAACAGATTTAGCTCAGGGCGGAAGCAGCGCGAGCAACGGCAAAGGACAAGATGACCGTGCGTCTGCTCAAGGCTCGTCTTGCTTCGAAGAGCAGCGGCTATAATGGAAGCTCTTTCGACTTTTGCAAATGGCAACCCGAGTCCTACTGCAGGCCCCTATGCTATGGTCCAATCTCGCGCAAGATGCTCTGCGTTCTTCCATCGCTCGGCAAGACGTCTTTTCAAAAGTTCTCCAAGGGCGCAAAGTCTAATGGAGGGTCCTAGAAGAAGGTCATTCTATCCGTGTCTTTGACTGCTGCTAGGGCTTCGTATTCTCTGCCTCTCTGAGCTCATTGCATGCCATATCTGATCGCTTTCACTTGCTTTTCCGTTGCATCGTCCCATTTCAATGATGCAGTCAGCTCTCTCTACAATGCAGCGTCAAGTCTCATATGAATCATTTAGCGCCGCAGTCAATATTCATGTTTCATCATCAGTAACAGGTCATCAGCGCATCTATACGCAGCTGTAGGAATTTTCAATACTTTATCCAGAAATTCACCCTCGCGCATCGGTCGTGCTTTAGTAGCTATACCATCTGCGATGTTCATTCACTGTTGTCGAAGTCGCTCTCCTTCTCAATCTGGCTCGAATAAGCTATTCGCCTACAACAGGGCTTGTGACGAGCCGAGTCCGATTTGCCATCGTAGAGAATCAGATCGAATGCTTCTCTAATTTCTTTTGAACGCTCAGTGGCATTCTCGGCGAGGCGGATGGACGGAAGAGGAGAAGAAGCAACGTGCGGCGCAGAGCAAAATATGAGTACTTCATTGCATATAAGACTCTGAGGACTATTCCAGCTGATCTTGTCTTCTTCCACGGGTTCAAGCTCCAGTGACTCTGGCTCTTCTTGCAGCCGCTGATGATAAGTATGTTTATTACGCTTGTGACAACAGCAACAGAGATGCCGAGACAGCCAGGAAGGTGGCATCTTTGCGTCAGGTCCGCGAATAAAGCGACCAGGATGAATAACGTTCCAAACGAGAATAGAGAGCCACATTGGTGCTGATTCCAAGACGTACAGAAGCGGTTCGTTGCTAGCGAGTGGATTGCTTGGGCCCAAGCCAGAAGAGAACTCGACCAGGCGATAGACGATTCGAATGGTGATAGCGAGCAAGCATAGGTAGAGAGCCCAGACCAATTGTCTCCATCCAGCAATCTTATCCGCTCGTAAAATGCCACTCCTCATTGCCCGAAGCTGATCCCGATGAAATTTCACTGCCAAGCCAAAGAACAGCGCAATAAACCCTTCTTGCATCCCTATTCCACCCATGTACAAGTCCAAGCCCTTCTTTTGTGATTCCGGGCTTGCTCCAGGTCCTGCCATTCCGCCGCCAATGAGTTGAACAACGAAGGAAATCAGGTCAAAGGTGACAAAGACGAGAGCTAGACTGGAAGGCGAGAAGAACCAGACTTTTCGGGTGGGCGATTAGAAATGAGCGATGCGCGCAAAGACCATGTAGGCGAAGGCGTTCACCCCCAGTCATTGGGTATCATCAGCACGCAGATTCTCAAGCACAAAGACTTGAGGGACCTACATATAGGAGCTACCAGTACTAGTATCTGGGCAACCAAAGCGATTCCGGTGGATTGCTGATCCTTGGACCCCAATGCGCGAAACAGATAAGCACCAGTCTCCCAGAGAGCAGCCATTGCGACGACCCAGCAGTAGCCATTACGATGAACGATTGCTTGACCCAAGTGGGCGATGAACAAGATGCCAAACAGGATTGATAAAGCTACTGCAGCAGCGAAATTCGGGAAATAGACCCATAAAGCGTTGCAAGCTTCAGCAGGAACATAGCCATCTTTTCCAGGGGTTGCGTATGCGCTATATCCGGGCGTACATGTTGCAATTGGAAGATCCAATGACAGGGGTGGTATAGATAAGGCCGCAATGGAAATGGTAGGCAAGTTCAACGAAAGCGTCGGGATGCTTGGTTCGTACTGGCGTCGCGAAGGTGCTTGTATACGAGATGGCGACGCGGTGATGGCCGGGCATAGTCTGATGAGGAGTCGCATAGGCTGAAGCTGTTGTTGTTCCAGGCAACAACAAGGCGACCAAAGTTAAAAGTTTGCTTCTCATTGAGCTGCACTATTCGTGTGAGAGAACGCTTCCTCGCGACTTGACGCGTTCGATGAATCACCAAAGGATGCAAGTTGTAATTGCTGGTTGTAGCGTCCAAGTAAGAGATGGTTGCTTCCAAAGGTCGGTGAGTTTCCTCGTCTTGTCGAACTTGTCTTGGGCCAACGGTGCGTCTTTAAGCGTTGGTGTTTAGAAGCATCCATCTGTAACGGAATAGGCCACCAGGCCTTCCGACCGGGAGCGACGGTCATAGCCACAAGCTCGCTGACGAGGAGGATGCCGACGCACATGAACATCGCAAGAGTAGTGGTAGAGTTGAGCTTGCGTGGACATGTTTGTCATTCATGCAGCAGATAGAAGTTTATATAGATGAGCGTGTGATGATGGATGAAATTCAAGCGCAGGCAACACGACGCGGAAGGCCAGCTACGATACAGCCAACCAAGAGAATAAGATCAAAAGACGGCACAAAACATGCTCGCACGAGAAGAAGGAGTATTTGACGTCAAACAGCGAAGTTCAAACATGGCCGACGAGTGAGACATGCGAGCGCGCTTTGGAGCATAGCTGAGACATGGAACAGACAGGATGAGCTCATGCCGTCGCAGCAAAGCAATCAGCCGCCTTTTACGCAGATAGACAACGAACAGGTCGAGCCTGAGAATTGCATCAAAGCGAGTTGGCATGACGCGTGTTTTGCGTCTGGATTGATGTGGCCGCCGTACACAGATCTTGCTGGCAACAGACAACCACATTGGGTACAGCGAGCGCGATCCTGTCCGTGGTCAAGATTCAATAAACACCTTCAAGGAAATTTTGGAGCTCGCAGTCGAGAATGATGCACGCCTATACGCTGTCTAGAGAGGTAAAGAGCTTACCTATTGATGTTGCAGGTCGATATGCTGCTTCTGGCGGGCGATCTGTTCCACGAGAACAAGCCGTCAAGAACTTCCTTGTATCAGACCATCTCTCTTCTGCGCGAACACACCCTAGGCAGAAAGCCAGTCAGCTTGCAACTTGTCAGCGATGCTGGTGTGGGCCTGGGACATCAGTACAGGTTCGGTTGCATGAGCCGCACAGGGCACCTAAGCTCATGCATTCTGTAGCTTCCCGCAGATCAACTACGAAGATGAGAACTTTAACGTTGGACTGCCCGTCTTCTCTATTCATGGCAATCACGATGATCCTCAAGGCTCTGGACCTGTTTGTCGTCATTCCCAGGGCATCACGAGACGCTCATCTTGTTGCAGGATGGAGCTCTCTGCGCTTTAGACATTCTGTCTGCTTCTGGCTTACTCAACTACTTTGGTCGTCAAGAACTCCCTGGTGGAGCTGAAGATGACGAAGAAGCTGTAGACCAAGGCATTCAAGTCAAGCCTGTGCTGCTTCAAAAGTGAGTCTGCATTGTTGAGAGCGCTCGTAGCTCTTCTTGATGCCAAGCTCTCACAGAGGTCGCACCAAGCTCGCCATGTACGGGATAGGCAATGTCCGCGATGAGCGCTTTCACGCCGAAATGCGTAAACAGCGAATCTCAATGTTTAGACCTGAAGAAGATCCAGACTCGTGGTTCAACCTGCTTCTTATACACCAGAATCGCGTAGCGCATGGACCAAAGAGCTCTGTTCCTGAAAATGGTTTCGGTGATGAAGTCCATCTGGTAGTTTGGGGGCACGAGCATGATTGTCGGATCACGCCTGAAGATGTCACTGGGAAGAACTACAAGATCTGTCAGCCTGGTAGTTCTGTCGCTACTTCGCTTGCTGCTGGTGAATCTTTGACCAAGTGAGCACTTTCCTCTCCCGGGATGACACTGAGCTTGATTCATAGACACGTTGCGCTACTAAAGATCCAAGACACAAAGTACAACGTCGAGCCTATCCAGCTACGTACCGTCCGACCATTCATCTTTGACGACGTCTGTCTCGCTGAAGCAAGAGAAGATGGTGTCAAGCTCGATACGAAAGTGCAAATCACAAAGTACCTCAAAGAGCAAGTCGAACAGCTAGTAACGCGTGCAAACCAGATGTGGGACGAATCTCACGGTCCAGAAGAGGAGCGGATGTTGCCTCTGATTCGTCTCAGAGTGAGCAGGAGATTTAGTGCGGAAGATTGAGCTTAAGTTGGTCTTCTACTCACAGGTCGACTTCAGTCCTTCTGGTCCAGATGAAAACTTTGATGTCGGCAACCCTCAACGCTTTGGTGTGCAATTTGCGGACAGGGTAGCGAACCCGAAAGACATTGTCCAATTCCACAAGAAGCGAGTCATCAACCGTGCGTGGTCACATTACTCCGTTCAGATTAGTCTGATTAGATGATTTACATGTCACAGGCAAGAAGAAGATCGCAATGGATCAGCCTGAAGACTTTGAACAAGATGACGATGGCGGTATAGCAGACGAATCAACAGGTCGTATCGATAAAGTCAGAGTCGAGCAGCTAGTGCAGCAGTACCTCGAGGCACAGCAGCTTCAGGTCATCCCAGAAAATGGCATCATGGCTGCGGTAGAGGAGTTTGTTGACAAGGATGACAAGGACGCGATCAAAGAGTGCGTCGTACACTTCTGATGCATGAGAACGATGCTTAGGATTTGCGCAGGTTTGTCAAGACTTCGCTGGGCGAAAGACAGGCAAACATCCTGAACAAGGTCATTGACGTCAATCTTGATTCGGAAGACGAGGTTATGGCTCAGGTAGGCTGCTCTTTGGCACTTGGGGCTTCGCTTATGGTACGAGACGAATCGCTTACAGATCACTGAAGCAAAAGGTGAAGCGGTCGATGAATTCGCGGCCAATCCAACTCTCAAGGTGAGTAGCTTCAGCATTTGGATATTCGCACTCTGATGTTAGACGTCTACTTGTAGAAGGGAAAGAAGACCAAAGCTGCGAAGGGAAAGAGCAAAGCTGCAACAAGTGACGAAGGTAGCGATTTCGAAAAATTGTCCGACAGTCCAAAAGGCAAAAAGAAGGCTCCAGCTAAGAAAGCCACTGCTGCTTCTAAAAAGAAGAAAGAGGAGCTAGTATGTATCCAATATTGCTGGATGCATTTCAGTTGATGCTTGATGCTCTGCAGTTCAACGAGGATTCGGATGACGAGTCTGATGAAGCGCCGAAAGGCAAGAAGAAGGCCGTGTACGTTATAGCGATCTCACTGAACTATGAAAGCTCACTGCATACATAGAGCAAAGAAGGCAACGCCTAAAGCCGCACCCAAGAAAGCAGCCCCGAAGAAACAGTGAGTGTTCGAGAGATCCAGGGTGCGATCTCTTTGACTTTCCCATACAGGGCTACAATCGACTTTGCGCCTCAAAGAGGATCTCGAGCTGCGTAAGTATTTATCAGGCTTTGATCCGGACATGATCTGACATTTCGCTTCACAGCGCGACGAAGGCTTCCAAGAAGATGGCTGTCGAGGTCCCTGACTCGGATGAGGACGACATGAGCGTCGACTACCAGGGCTCTTCGAGTGATGGAGCATCAAAGAAGAAGTCGAAGCGGTAGACAAAGCCACTGCGGCATGACACTTTCAACATTTCACTGTCTTATAGATTCTTGTACACGTACTTGCACTGCATTATTCATGAGCATACATTAATTTACCCCACTTGGCACTTGTTGACATTTGTCAGATGGAATTTGTTCCTCCGCAACGATAGCATGACAATATAACCCTTTCAGCGATAGCACTGACGATATGGCTTCCCAAGATATGGACCTATCGCCAGGCCCTACACCTACGCTCGCCAGCTCGTTTGAAGACGACAGCGGGACCTTCGACCGAGAAAGCTTGCGAAGGGAAACGAAACGTCAAGCGCTTCAAGCTGGCTTGCAATCTCTCGAGAACACTTGTGTCAAATCTTTCTTTGAGGCTTTTCAGTTTCCTGTCGCGATCTTTGAGCAGCGTCCTCTGGCCGATGCGCTCGTGAAAAGAGTGTCAATCAACAGACAACGCAATCCTGAAGACGATTTAGCCAATTCACTCTCTGTGCAAAGTCAAGATGCTCCATCTTCCTTGCGAGAAGGTCGTGAACGCCAACGAGCATTCAAGAGGACGAGGACAGCTTCTGCGAGGTCCGAAGCATCTGACTCGGCTGACTCAGCTTCTACTGCAAGAGAGTTTCCTGAAGCACACACAGCTGCTGCAGATAATCGTATCCTGCTGTCGGCGTTCGGCAATTCTCCTGCGAAGAGTCGAACAGCCGGCAGACAAGAGCAATTTTCAGGATTCTCAGGATCTGCAGCAGACGTGGGAATTGGGACGTCCCTTCGCGAGCTTCTGACACCGGTATGGGCCAATAAGCAATGGCAGAAGCTATCAGTGGACTCCACGAACGTGCCAAATCCCTCACTACTGGACTTTCTCTCTGCGGAAGATGGCAAAGCGATCGCCGTGCACCTGCAAAGTGTGCTCAAGTCAGGCAGGGCTGGCGATCTTCTCAACATAACTATGGGCGACTCAAGTCCGGTAGATCTGGCCGTGACCATGCTCGAAGCCTCACCTTCGCCGCTCCTTGTCTTTACTCTCAATCGAATGCCGCTTTCGAAACATCCCAGTATTTCGCCGAAAGCGAAGCGAAGATTTATCGATGGTAATCAGCACACCGAAGCTTCCCTGCAGGGTCTCCATTCTGCTCAGATCCGGAATGAAAGACCAGAGCCGATCAGGGCAGAAACAGAAGTAATCTCTGGCTTCTTGGTAGAACATGCGGTCGGAGGTACACGCCCAAGGAAGCGCAGGCATACAGAAGAAGCCGAAACGTCCGGCATGGTTGTTGACATGTCTCGACAACCTGCTCTAGAATCCGACGGCTCAGCTCTAGTCGAAGACAATATTACGCCTCTCCTTATAAGCGAGTCGGATCTTAAAGACCCTTTCTACCAAATTCTGGCCAGATACGAGACCGGACGAATTATTTTGGCTCGGGACTGGAGCGCTACCACTTTGGGACCGATCGACAAGTGGTCGCCTGTTGCCAAAACGATCATCAGTCTGGCAATGGACTCGCCGAATCGCTGGGCTGTGTGGGTAGGTCAAGACATGTGCATTATGTACAACGATGCCTATAGCAAGTCAAATGCTTGACGATGCCTCGGATATAAGCTGATGTTTGGCAGTGTAGTCAGTACTGCTGGCAAAAAACATCCAGTCAGCGTTCTGTTGTATCGAGACATCTCCTTATGGCTGACAATGCGGAACAGAACATGATTGGACAAGCAGGCGCAGTAGCATGGGCCGAACTCTGGGATGAGCTAGGCAAGTCTTGTTTACGTATCCTCTCCTGATGATATAACTGATGTACGAAACCAGGTCCGATGGCTCTTCAACTACAGAATGGAGCGGTCTTCAGCAGATTTGACAACCTGCTCTGGAGTAAGGGGAACATTTACCTGACGCTGTCATAAGCTAACGTTATGCACGTAGTGGAGCGCGGCAATGCTGTCGAAGGTTGCTAATCTCATTCGATCTTTTGTGTACAATCTGAGCACAATAACTAGAAACCTACTACAGTTACACCTGGTCTCCTGTCTACGACTCGGAAGGCCGCTTCGTATGCGCTTCTAATCAGAGCTTCGAGACAACGAGTCGAATAGTAGCTGAACGAAGGCTTGGGACTCTTCGCCAACTAGCGCAAATTACATCTACCGCCAAGAATGTTACCGATTATTACCAATCTACTTTGACTGCACTATCAACAAATAGCTTCGATCTACCTTTCGTTATGTACTACAGCTGCTCCACGCTCAAGTCAAACAAAGCAGACAAGGAGTCTTCCTCAAGGTACTCGTATGGGAAACGTAAAATCCGGTTGCACTTGGAGGGTAGCTTGTACGTCTTATCTTTGAGCCTAATCTGTGCGCCGCTGATGATCTTTGGTAGAGGTGTACCACAAGATCACCCATCTGTTCCGACATCGCTGTCTGTCAGGCTAGAGGGTTCAGTCCATTCGCTAGACGAGTCAACTTCAACGTCAAACAGTACAGCGAGCGCTAGTACTGCCACTGGATCGTATGTACAAGAGGCTGGTTTGGTGTGGCCTTTCGGCGAGGCGCTTTCATCGCGAAAGCCTGTCTTCATCCCAAAGTCAGTCGACAAAGATGCATGCCGCTTCTTCTAAAATGGAATTCTTCGCAGCTTGGGAGACAGAACAGAAGGCTTCGAGGTCCGCGGATGGGACGAAGCTGCTCGAGCAGCGGTCTGTATACCAATACACACGGAAACGGATTCGGATGCGCAAGCCGTCCTCATTGTTGGCCTGAACCCGCGAAGACCTTGGAGTGAACAATACGCCCAGTTCCTCCAGTTGCTTTCTCGTCAGATTGTGTAAGGCCTCCGCGATTTCAATCAATTGCTTACTGATCGTACCTCAAAGGACCGGCTTGGTGTCTGTGCGATCATTCGAAGAAGCTCACTCCAAGGCTGCAGAGTTAGCCCAACTTGACAGAGCAAAAACAGCCTTCTTCTCAAATATCAGGTAAAGCTCTTAGTCTAGTCGTCCGTCACAAGCTGATTACAAATCTTCAGTCACGAGCTGCGGACTCCTGTAACTCTCATACTAGGGCCGGTCGAAGACATACTGTCCGACAAGGACATCAAGCTCGAACCGCCGATGCGAGACTCGCTCAAGATCGTGTCGAGAAATGCTCAAAGATTGCTCAACCTGGTGAATACACTGCGTGCGCTGTTCGCGCGTAGTCTAACCAACAGCCTGCATATAGGTTAACAGTCTGTTGGACTTCAGCAGTCTGGAAGCGGGTCGTATGCAAGCGACCTGGCGAGCAGTCAATTTCCCAGGCTACATATCAGATCTGGCATCACTTTTCCGGTTAGTAAAGCCAACGCTCCCTTGACAGCGCTGAGTGAATCATTAGATCCGCAATCGAGCGTGCCGGTATCGAGTTTGTGGTCGACTGCCCACCAGATAGTCGCATCTGGTAAGCGAGCGCTAGAAGGAAATGCCAATGCTGATATCTTTCAGCTATGTTGACCCAAGCTTGATGGAAAAGGTCCTGTTCAACAGTGAGTCCTACGGTGCAGAAGTCTAATGCTGCTGGACATAAGAGTTTGTTTAGTCCTTGGTAATGCCTTTAAGTATTGTCTGAAGGGTCGCATCACTGTGTCGACAAGGGTCTCGAAAGACAAGGTCGTTTTTTCTGTAAAAGATACTGGCATCGGTATTCCAGCTGATGGTCAGAAGGCACCTGCACTTTAATCACTATGCTGATCGACTTGCCAGAGCTCGAAAACATCTTTGCAAGATTTCATCGGGTGCAGAATCAGGGAAGATCACAGGAAGGCAGTGGTATCGGCCTTGCGCTTACTCGTGTGTCCTATGCTTGATCTGTTGCGCCAGCTGACATGTCGGCGTGCAGTCGAATTGGTTCGGATCTTGCATGGCACCTTGAACGTCGAATCCAAGGTCGATGAGGGAAGCACTTTCAGGTAAATTTTTTGCGGACACATGCGGACCTTGACTCACGAAATCTGCTCAGCGTGGAACTTCCCATGGGCAAAGATCATATTCCGCCAGACCGGCTTACGCTGGCCGATACGTGAGCACTCTGCATGAGGTAAAACGGCAGAAACTGACATTCAGTGATAGCGACATGGACCCTGAACCAAATCGCCTGCGCTTCGGGCTAGCCATGATAGATGAAGCATCTCAATGGACTGTCTCAGACACTGTCTCACCTATGGCTTCGGACTCGTCGTCAGGAGGCTCTTCTGGAGGCGATTTCTTCCTCGACAGTCGTCAATTGCCGGGCGCCTTGTCTACCAAGGATGCGGTCATACTCATTGCGTGAGTGCTCTTCTTTTGTTGATCTCTGTTGTGGCTGATCTGCTTTATAGTGACGACAATACCGATGTGCGTCCAGCCCGAGTCCAGCTTCGCACTTACCGATTTGCGTCGATTAGATGCGAACCTACTGCAGAAATATCTTAAGCAAGCATTACACTTGTCTTGAAGCATCAGATGGTCAACAGGCATGGAATCTGCTGCAAAGTCGCCCTGGAAAGATTGATCTAGTCCTCTCTGATGTGTAAGCTTCTCAATAATCAAATAGCTGAGCGCTGCTGATTATTCCATTCAATTCAGCATGATGCCCAAGTCAGTCAAAAAGAATTCTGAGGTAGAATGCTCACGTTCGCATCATTACGTCCAGGCTCGATGGCTTCAGTCTATTAAGACATCTTCGGGAAGAACCCTCGACGGCTTTGGTGTCCTTCATCCTTCTCAGCGCCCGTGCTGGTGAGGAAGCACGCGTCGAGGGTCTGCTTGCGGGCAAGTTGAGATGCGCTATCGCTAAAGTGTACACTAACTGCTCTATGCAGGCGCCGACGACTACTTGGCCAAGCCTTTCGCATCCAAAGAATTGATCGCAAGGGTACACACCCATGTCCAGCTGAGCAAGATGCGTACCGAACTGGAAAAGCAAGTTGATACCCGGACGAAGGCCTTGCTTGACTCTGAAGCTCGCAGCAAAGAGCTAGCTGAGCATTTCAGCCTGGTGCTTCATACCAATCCAGCCGGCATTTTTGCTGCTGCAACAGATGGCACCCTAACCTTCGTCAATGCTGCTTGGTAAGCTCTTACGCATGTCGTAAGATGTACGCTGATGTGGCGCTTGCAGGCGTATGATGAGCGGCTATGACGAGTCTTCAATCACAACAGCTGACTGGATGCAAGCGTGAGCTGAAAGCATTTCCTCGTATGGCACGGGCTGAATGTCTCATTAGTGTACATCCGGATGATCGTCAAGCGGTCCAAGAGATCTGGCACAATACAGTTGTTGACCTGAAGCAAGACGTGAATCTGTTTGAGTTCCGCTGGCTGCATGCTGATGGCAAAGTCATATGGTAAGCGACAGCTGTCCTTTCTTTGATCTTCAAACTGATGCGGTGACCTACTTCGTAGGGCTCACATGAATATAACCTCTCGCGAAGGTTTGCCTATTTCGATGATCCTGTTGGCGAATACTTACTATTGCTTCAGGTCTTGAGTCTGGACCCATAATCGGATCAATAGTGGACACCACCAAAATCAAAGAGCTCGAACAGCTTCATATCAATGCGTGCGCGGCTCTCCGATCCAGAATGGCTTTGCCTGATGCTGTTCTGTCACAGAGTGGAACAGCGTGCCTTAGATGCAGACAAGGTCAGTGCTTCAGCTCGATGGTATTACTCTGTCTGATATAACTTTCTCCCAAATGCAGATGAGGAAGGCCCAAGAGTTGAACGTCGACCTCGCTAGTCACGAGATTCGCAATCCGCTCTCGGCCCTGTATCAGAATGCAGAACTTGTCTGTGACAGTCTGTCTCGACTGGCTGAAGGTCTGGACCCTCCCGACACGCCAATCAACAGGGACCACTTGAAGCAAGAGCTTGAACTGAATCTTGAAGCGGGAGAAGCCATCGTCATATGCAGCACACATCTTAAACGTATCTGTGATGACATCCTAGGCTGGTCCAAACTCTCGACTGGGCTGCTTCAGCTGCACAAGACAAGCTTTCATCTTCCGGGCTTGGGCAAATCGCTGTCTTTGATGTTCGAGCTGGATGCAAGCTCGAAAGGTATCTCAATCAACCTCGATCTTGATTCTTCCTTGGATCGGCTCGATGGCAACTGGTTGATCGCAGATTCGCACCGTCTAACGCAAATTCTGGTAAACTTTATCACGTAAGTTTATCTCGAATCTCGAACCTCAGCAACTCGGGAGCTCATAGTCTATTAGTAATGCGTTCAAGGCTACCGTACGTCTTCTGTGCTCTTCGAAGGCACAGCTAAACGGAACTGTACAGGTGGATTCGCCTATCAAACGAGTGACCCTACAATTCGCAGTCTCGGAGACCATGCCAGAGCAAAGAGAAGGTGTAATGCGCGTCACATCGCCAGATCGACAGACAGCTGTAAGCCCTCCAGCGGACAGCCTCTACCTTTCAGGCTCAGTCATCGACACTGGCCGCGGACTTGATGTCGCGGACCGCTCAAAACTGTGAGCGCAACCTCTATGTCCGTTATTCGCATGCTAAACTACTGACAGATTCCGAATCTGGAGTCAGCTCGATCCTGAAGGTATTAGACATGCTGTTCTCAAACAGCTCGAGCTGACCTGTTTGCCGATAGTCGATTCGTCAACAGGATTCGGCTTAGGTCTCTTTGTGTCACAAAAGATCGTCGAGCTTCAGTAGGTCATGAGCACGTATTGTTGATCAAAGCTGAGCTGTCCAGTGGTGGCTTCGTCGAGGTCGAAGGGGAAAAAGGCCGAGGCACCTGCTTCCGCTTTGTCATCCCAGTTCGTAGAGGCGAGAAACGCGACATCTCCAAGGAAGAAGTAGTGCAGACGACAGGAGGCTATCGTCGAATGCGCTTGAACAGGCACAGGTCGTCCATATCCAACACTGCCGCTGAAGATATGCGGCGAATCGTGGGTATTGAGCAAGAGAAGCCCAAGAAGAAAATGATACTGGTTGTAGAAGACAACATCGTAAAGTGAGCAGTCGATCCGCAACGCTAGGAAACGCTCTGACAGTCACTTGCAGTCAAAAGGTCCTCACGCGCCAGCTGAAGCTGCAAGGTTACGACACAGAGGTGGCTTCTAACGGAAGAGAGTAAGTCAATATACTGGTGTATGGAGATCCGGCTCACACGAGAACGCAGAGCACTCGACATTCTCTATGGCATCAAGAAAGTCGACCGCTTACCAGATTGCGTGCTCATGGACATCGAAATGCCCATCCTCTCTGGGCTCCAAGCCATCGTTGAGTTGCGAGGAAAGGAGCAGCAAGGTTTAATTCGAAAGCATCCCGTTATCGCTATTACAGGTCAGTCCTTGCTACTTGCCCGCTAACTTTTGGTTATTTTGTCGTTGTTAGGCAATGCGCGACAAGAGCAGATTGACAGCTGCAAAGCCTCTGGCTTCGACCGAGTCAAGGTGAGCAAGCCTTGTGCTGTTATACAGACGTTCTTACGATTGTCGCACAGGTCAAGCCATATTCGCTCCAAGACATTTGTCAGAATATCGAGGAGCTCTTGCGGATCGAAGAATAGACGGGCGACTATGCCTCAATGTATTTATATAGCTGATGGCTACAGTGTACATCGTCAAGCAAATGTAGAATGCAGTTGTAGAATAAATTATTGAATTCGCTCTGGCTTGAATAACATTTGATAAACTAGCGTATGTACATTTGCTCTCCATTTATAGCACTCGCTGCAAGTGCTCTTGATTCCTTGAACGATCACTTGGTCTTCTTCTTCTTCTGCGCAGCAGTCGACACACCACCACGGAAGACTTGCGCATTGATTTTGCTATCTCTAATTTGAGCTTGACTTCTTCCGCATCAAAACCAGGCGTACCTCAATCGAGCAGTAACAGCCAACCAAACAATCTTGGCGACGGTAAAGTTAGGCCAAAACATGTCGACTCTGCTTTGGTAGACTCGGTAGAGCGGGTACTTGGATGAAGAGATGTGTTCCGTCAAGAGGGTGGATGAATACTGTACGATGGGTCAGGATACATCCTCCGAGGAAATGTCTGACTGTACGCACAAAGAGGATAGTGACAGCGATTGGTGAGAGCAGAGAGTAGTTGATAAGATGAGGACCTATGCGATAGATGAGCTGGAGCACGCGATCTCCAGATAAAAGACCTACCGGTCTCTTTAGCCAACTCGATCAAGCTATCCGTGTCGATGCTCTTGTTGTCAATCGACTTGCTAGTGATTTGTTGCAGAGCAGAGAAGAGGTGTGTGAAGACCGCCTTTGGTACAGTTACGCGCAGAGTGAAGAGGTACAAGACCCAGTAGCTTTGCATTACGCATCAGTCAGATTCCATACTATGAAGGCTGTACTTACTTGAACTGCTCGCAGGCAAAGTTGGGGTGTCTGGACCAAGCGAAAAGTCCATCAGTTCGGAAACCTCGGTTCATCTTGCCAGCTGCGATAGTTTGTTCATGCTGCGATTTACCAACAGTCTTTTCGCGAAGCTTAGGGTCGCGCTTCCAATTCTGTCCAAGATACGATGTCACGTTCAGCACCGACACATCATTGAAGTGAGTAACGACTGACCTGGTACTCTTGTTGCTGGTTATCACCAATCTCCTCAATGACCAAAACAGTCAGGAAAAGACCAGCAATGACACCATCGACCCAGTTGAGTGGTGGAGGAGCATGAGTAGGGTGTCGGTTCGCTCGAGCGGTCATGAGCAGGTATTGAGGTAAAGCCATGACGACAAAGAGGATCTGTACGACCAAAAAACAGCGCTTAGTCGCATGAAGCGACAAACAACAGTAGGGTCCGTACGTTTTGCATAAAGGCGATAAATGTAAGGGCCAAGATCTTGAACTGCCATTTGGACAATCTCTGTCTCAACCAAGGCCAACGATAATCTTCTTCCACAAACGAGGTAAAGAAGCCTCTTCCAAGGGCATGAATGGTCAGACGAGCACACCAAAGGACTTGCAAGACGACAATCAACATCATTCTTGGGTCGGTCCCTTCTGGCATGAGCATTTCTTGCCAGGTCGAGTTGCGACCGGTGTAGGAGAGGAATGTTTTGGTGAATGTGCCAGCGTGCAAGTGGTCATAGAAGGTATAGTGGATGGTGTATGCCAAAGCTGCGCGCGCGAATGAGCCCTTGTACTTAGTTGTCGTGAGCTGTGCACTTACGGATGAAAGTCCACAATCTGTCCGTACAAGATTCAGCAAGTCTGAAATCAGACATGATGAAAGCAGCACGGACCGATCGACCACAGACGCGTTGCCAGTGATTTCACCCACAATCCAGCAAAAGACAGAAAGGTAGAAACAAGCTCCCAAAACGAGGTTGAAAGGATCGTGGGTCATGTACCAATTGGATACATGCCCGTTAAAGTTGCGTAGCGTGTCCCATGAGAAGATGGAGACTGCTACATCGTACAACTTGTCGGCTTCAGATCACAACATCAGCACACTTTTGACCGGAAAGAATATGGACTCACCTGTGAGATCAGCGACGTTGACGCCTTTGGGTAATAGTTGATTATAGTGCAAGCCCAAGCCGTCGCCATTATTGAGGAAACGATGTAGCTTTACTCGTCCAAACGGTCAGCCGCCATGTCAAGCTCCAATTCTGGCAAAGCACTCACTTGAGGCAAGACATGGTTATGCGGGTCCAACGCAGGATGCAGCTTGGTTACGTGATGCAGGCCCAACATGTTGTCGAGTCGGCCGTTCGTTGAATACAAGCGAATGACGTTTTAGACAAAATGGCTGAACATAACTACTACACATACAAGACAGCACTTTTAACGTACAACTTTCCTATCTTCGTCGTACACCGCTACGGTTACAGGTTTCCTATCAACCTCGTTCCCTTCCCGATCGAGGAAAACTAGTTTCGCTTTCGTTGCCAAAGGTTTCAAATCATTCACTGGATCTGTATCGTCCATCACATCTGGTGGAAGAGCGATAGCGCCGATAGAGTTCTCGTTTGCTGCGTCGGCAAGTTCGTTCTTCCAGGCGTATCGGATGAGCTAGCCCCAGAAATTCGTCAGAATACTAGGCTGACAGGGTTGAAGTGTACACTTACGACTGGAATGAGCACAGCTGCTATGATTCCTCCTAGACCGAGAATATTCTTGATCTGAGAATGATCATGTCATGGGTTCTGAAAAGTCAAAATGTACCCGAACTGACCGAAAACAAGTGGAAATCGGCTGTACTGCTCATTTCATCCAACGTCAAGCCAATGCTGACGTGCTATACTCCGGAAATCACTTTAACCTGGGTTCAGGGAGCAATGGAATAGGCGACGCACAATATACGAAACACCCATGACGCCCAAGAAAGTGGATATCCAAAACATGGGCAGGCTAATTCCCAAATGCGGGCAAACGATATTAACTACCCAATGCTGCGTTCCATCCTTAATCAGAAGTTTGTTATAGGGAAGAAGAGCACACGCACAGGAGGTAAAGGCGCGATCCTCAATACAATCATATAACTAATCAGATTCTCATTTTGGGCTGCTATGCGAGTCTTCCATGCTTCTAGTCGATTACGCCAACGGGAAGAAGCGAGTAGTAAAGCTGGACCGAGCGAGGCGGAAAGGAGGTAGCAGAGTGAAGCGCCTGATGCGACGCACTGCATAAAATTAGTATAGAGAAGGGAGAACGGAAAGAGATACTCACAGCGCAGACGAGAAACAACGCTTTGAAGCCGTACATTGCTCCAGAGAGGATGGACAAGTACATGCTCCCAGGCAAAGAGAATGCTTGGAGAAATAGATCTGGACCACCGATCAGTTGCATCACCATCTGGGAGACCAGAAACATACAAACGATAGTAAAGCTACTCAACACTCTGACACTGTTGCGCTCTTTGTAAATCTGCAAGACGGCGTTTAGATTCTTGAGATCTTCAAAACTCTTTGGTATTTTGACATGCTCCCTATCCGCGGCGTCTATAGGCGGCAACAGAGTCTTCAAGCTAACGACCATAAAGATGATGGAGAGGGCAAAGATGAGAAGGAAGCGTAAAGCCGCGCCGAGTAAAGGTCGAGTGCTTCGTTGGTGCTTCAGCCAAGGCGTGTATGAGCGCGGTGCTTTCCATATCAACACAGGCGTTGGCTCTTCAGACTCTTCTGGTACGCCTAGAGGCATGTCTAGCGAAATGGTATCGCTCAGATAGGAAGTGCCTCGACTGATCAAGCTCGGTCTCTTTGTATGCCTATCCCACCGGCGTGTATCAGCTGTGCTCTGATCCGTGTCTGTTCGATGAGTTGCTCTCACTTTGACATGACGGAATAGAGCGGCCGTACAATGACAACCTCAAGAGTTGCCCCAAAACCACTAAGCCCTGACAGAATGATCGGACCGGAGCCAGATGCGCCAGACTTTAGCGAGATGGACAACATTCCGCTGTTCATGAAGCGAATGCCAACATCTGGGCAAGGTCAAATAGAAAATAACCCAGCTTTAGAAGCTTTGCAATCTCTAGTGTACGAAGGGGGTCCAGAAGGTACGGTCCTTCTGCTACGACTACATGCGCAAGAGCTGATGACGAGGGCGAAGGACAGCTACTGCCGCAAACTTGAAAGAGCAAGCGAACGAGCAATACAAGGCTAAAAGGTACAAAGAGGCATCAGGGTTTTATTCCCAAGCTATACAAGAACTAGGACAAGATTTGGCAGTCAATACTTTGAGGACTTTGCTCGCGAATAGAGCTGCATGTCAACTTGAATTGCGTACTGGCCCCCTCTTTATTCTACCAGACACAACTGACCGTGTGATAGAAAACTACGGCTCATGCATAAAAGATTGCGCATCAGTCTTTTCGACCTCAGTAGATCCTATAGCTACCGAAGAAGAACGAAAAACCTACGAAGCAACTTCTCGCAAAGCTTTATTTCGATGTGCGAAAGCTTTAAACGCTTTAGGGAAATACGATGAAGCTTTAGACGCCTTGGAGAGGTTGGGTGAAATGTCTGAGAAACCGGATGTGGCCGCGAGTGCGCTTTTGGAGTCTATTAAAAAGAAACTGGCTGCTGGGTTAAAAGCGACGCAGGAGAGGGAAGCTAGGGAGGATGCAAAGAGACGACAAGATCTAGCGCTTATTACTCGATTAAAAGTGCGTTTCTTTTCCCTTTACCTTGTTTGAACAAGCTTTAATACTATGAGAAGGAACTCAAAATCTCCCTTCCGCCTTCATGGACTTACGACCAAGCTCGGTCACTTGCACCTGGTGATTTCGCCCCTCCACAATTCTCTGACTACCCATCATCCACAACGATTCTCTTCCCCGTTTTCCTACTTCGACCCTATTATTCTCCGCCAATGCGTGATTTCATACCCAATTGGTCAGACGATACTACACTGAATGAACAGCTTCAAATCTTGACGCAGCAAGACCCTTCTTTCGGTTCATTAGAATACTTTACCATTACTAAAAAAGGGAGGATACTGAAAATAGGGCGGAAATTATCTCTTGCTCAAGTATGCAACGCCGCGCATAAAGAAGGGGACGGGATGGAGTTGGTTGGTGGGTGGAGTTTGGAAGTCTATGCTTTGCCTGGTGAAAGAGCAAAAGAGTGGGCGGAAGAAATGAAGCTTGATTTGAGGAAAAGAGGGTTGATGGGATAGCAAATGAGATTACAATGTACAATGCATGCTAGACTACGATCCGGTGCGCTCAGCGGGTTGTCCTTGCCAGGCGGTGACCTTGGGCGCTGTGGTGCTATATGTTTTGAAGGCGCCCTGTGTGCCAGGTAGTATGTCAGCTTGAAGACAGCATGCAAACAGCTTCACATACCCTTGTACCGGTAACATTTTCGAACCATCCCTGTAGTCCACAATCACATGGAACAGACAGAGAGCGAAGGCAAACTCACAGACTGCCATTTCTGCTTTGACATTTGTAATTGCTCATCCTGAGGCGGCGGTGGTCCACGAATATGACTGAGCCATGCTCTCCATTCTGTGCAACGTTGGGCATCAGCTAACAGTGAAAGTACAAGTCGAGCGGAAGAGATGTACCAGGTGGCACTTGCGTCTGCGCCCTACATCAGTTCAACACACATGGAACAGAGAAATTGCATACAGCGTTAAAGTCATGCTGTACGCAAAGCCAGGACTTAGCGCTAAATGCGCAAAATCTCAACGCTCGACGCACCTCGACATATTCAACCCATCGAGTTCGGCCTGGTACTTCATCTAGGTTCTCCCAGAACTTGTTGCCGAATCTTGGCAGCTCTCAATGAGCTACAGAGTGGGTGAGAAAGCAGTATAATCACGTACTGGTCTACGCCTTGCAGATTGCCATATTTTGTTCTGTGATAGAGATGAATATGAGCTGGGCCTTCATGTGTAGGCCATACGCACGTTCCGATATAGTTCTGTGCTATGGTTGTTAGCAGTAGCCTACAGGAGGCTTCCTCGACAATAACGCACCAAATCTCTGAACCACTGCTTGAAGCCTGTCAGATGGCCCAGCGTTTATCAGCACTACGCTGAATGCTCGCTCATTCTTGCACTGACCAGTCTTCTTGAAGTTCGAGACGAGCGTCAGGAAACTCATGTTGGCGGTTGTTCTTGCAATAGACGCTTTTGAACTTCCGATTAGGATTGCACAGAACTGAAAGTACACTGCTAGACTACTGGTTTCCCCCTTGTTATTATGATTGATATATGGTATCGTCCATTGAATATTCCTGCAACATCCCTTTCCGAGCGCTTTACTTGCTAGGGCTGAAAGCGCTCTGTTTAACACATATCAGCAAGGATGCCATTCCGCGCAAGATGGTACTCACTTTAATCTTCTTGAAGATGCTGCTCTTGCGTTCCCTAGCAGCAGGTTCACCAGGTGTGTAGTTACCGGGCGTAGAAGGCGTAGACGGAGCAGTCTCATATTTGGTACCAGATTGAGGCGTAGAGTATGTAGAAGCACTTTCCTTCTTTGGTGTCACTGGTGCAGCGGTAGTAGCTTTGTTTGAAGTGGAAGAGGATTGTCGACCTAGTGTGGAGAAACGTTTGCTCTTGGTTTCTTTGGCTGGAGTTGTAGGTGGGACGGGTAGAGAAGTGTGCTTGTCTTCTCTCTTTGACTCATCGACTACGACTGTCGATGCAGGGACGCTAAGCGCCGGTGTAGAGAAATCAGAGAATGTTGGTCCAGAACTGGAGGTTGACGTTGGCAGTTGCGCGGCAGAGGCTGGAGCTTGCGAGGTAGAGTTGACATTGGTCCTAACATCTTGAGCAACGGAACCGTGCTGTTGCGTAGCAGAGACAGCTGGCGAAGTAGGAACTTGGGACTTGATATCCGCCAAAACTCCGCTCTTGTTACCGACTTCCTCCTTGCTGTGAACCTCTTTTGCATCCGCGATAACACCTCTAGCAGTCTCCCCACTTGACGTGGGAGCAAGATCGACCTTTTTATGAACTTCAGCGAGCATGTCATGCTTGTGCTCTACATCCCCAGATTGGTGACCTGCTTCAACAGCAGCTACTTCTTGTCTTCCACTAGTTGCAATGTCCATGTTCTTGGTCTGTTCAGTCAGAGCTGGGACAGTGTCGATTTTGGATTCGAGCTGATGAACGAGGTTGTCCTTTTGCTGAACGGTTGAATCGGGCATCTCTTCCTTAACATGCTTCACATCCTCTTTGCCGCTCAATCCCTCGTTCGTGCCGTTCAATTCTCTAGTTGAAGCTACAGGACCTGAAGATTTGGCGGTTTGAGCTAATTCATCCAAAGCGGTAGTAGCTGATTCTTCTGGTGTTTCGACATAGTGCACAGCTTCCGTTGCGGCTTTGGAGATTACACCTGCGGCTTGAGAAGCGCGTGTAACAGCGGCTTGTCCGAGCCCTTGAACAGCATTGACGATCGAAGGGTAGTTGATGGAAGGCGCGAGGTTGTCATATTGCTTATGAGCGGCAGTTGCAGCTTTCTGAGCAGCTTCAACGGCAGCGGGCGCGAGATCGTCATAGGTTCTCATTATGCCTGCTCCAATAGTACCCTCTGCTGATGCGGCGTGTTCAGTAATATGACTGACAGGTCGAGCAGAGATAGGTTGAGCAGTTTCGACTGTTCGATCGATTTCCGCAACGAGGGCTTGTTTGTGTTGAACATCTTCAACTGGTTTTGAGTGTTCGATAGCGGCAACGTCTTTCACTCCGCTCATTTCTGATTGTTCTGGCGCAGAGGACTTGCTCTCAGCGGGTGCTGCAGAAGGAGGCTGAGGAACGACAGGCAAGACACCATTTGATTGCTGTGCAGTTGGTTGGGAAATAGACACTGGAGCAGCAGAGGTTTCAGGGACAAGCGGAACGAAGGCTGTCTCTGAAGATTCCTTCTGTAATGCGGAAGATAGCGCGTCGCCAGAAGGTGGAGAGCTGATGCTCGATTGAACAGCTGGAGTTGGTGCTGGATCAACAGGCTTCTCTGAGACTCCAGGAACAGTCGCCCGGCTAGTCGATGATTCAGGAGCGGTTGGCTCTGATAGAATAGCTGAAAGGCCTTGAGCGGATGAGCTTTCAGATAACTGATGGTAGCTGTTTGATACCGAGTGCGCAACAACGTTGGATGCTTGAAGAACGGCTGCTTCGGCTGCGGCTGCAAAGCTGGATAAAGAGGCAGCAATGCCTTCCGCTGGCAAATGGACTGTATGGAATGAGCATCCCGCGATGTCGAAAGTAAGATTCGCCTCACAAGATGATGGTATGCTAGCTTCTTGAGCCTTTTCGCTGGTGACAGGCTGGACAGGCGCTGCTTGTTGCCGGGCTTTGTATTCCGGAGTATCTTCTTCGCGAGGTATTTGCAGGACATTGTTCACGTTGCCTGCGCTATCCGATTCGCAAGGCTCTTGCGGCTGATGCGTCCAGTAGCCGTCAACGATATACTAGTTCATCTCGTTTCAAAGGCGCCAACTTAAAATTTCTGTTGAGTCGGAACTTACTTTGAAAAGTACTTTGGATCCATATGGCAGGTCAACGTGCTTCTTGAAATGACCGTCTTCTCCCCTCTCTAGGTGTATCGAGCCTTGCCAGTTTTCCCAATCTCCAGCTACCGACACCGAATTTGGCGCGTTTGAATCCCTAAAAAGCGCTATACTTGAGCCGCCGGACTCTCGTATTGCTGCACGATAGAGGATACGGACCATACAAATGCGTGTGAGACCGGCATGATGCTTGACCTTGTTTGTTATGCGCGACAAATCTTCTCAAAGCTGTTATGCATCGTCAAACCGGCCCTTTGCGCTCCCAACGAGTAGGGACTCACAACAGTAAGAAGTGACTGATCGCTGTAATTGATCAAGCGGGTAAATTTTTCGTCGAGTTGGCGTTGGACCAATACGAGCAAGAAGATGCCTTCTGATGATACAATTCATACGCTGTCTCGTAGTTGGTCGCGGCTGAAAGCGACACTCAAGCTTTGTGCACTGCTCTCGCGGTTACATTCGCCTAGTCGAACATATTTCTCCATCTCTACATGATCATGCGCTTCTCTGACCAACGTGGTGTTGTCTAGCCCCCGCAATTCTATCCAATCAGAGGTATGGGCGGACGTCAGCGAGATTTGATCTGGCTTTTGATTTGTCTGCTGCTTTATGCTTTTCGCACTATCTAATCCCCACACATTATCTGGCAGTGCTTCGGTAAATCAGCTGAGGCTGACAAGAGCACTGCCTGTCCCGAAGCTGTCCTTTCTGTATCTATATCATGTGCCGCTGTCCTCACCTCGCCCTCAAGCGCGTCTTGTATCGTTGGACAGGACATCACCAGGTTTCTTTCATAATTTGCCATCGGTTTCATCTCCAGTTTCCGCAATCTTCGTTTCTCGGCTTGAGCCTTGCCAGCAAACTTTTTCATCTGTCCTTCTTCATTCCGGGTCGACCATTCGCAAGCTCTCTAATCTCGACCCCAGCTGCCCTCTCTAGTCCTGCACCCTTGTACTCTGACGTGCTGTCTTGGGAGGACCCAAAAGCTTTTCATTAAGCAAATCTCCAGACTTGTCTTGTTCCCTCCCGCCTTGACAAGCTTTCGACATGTTCAAGTCACGGCGCAAGTCAACTGCCAGCAATCAAGACCAGCCTGGCTACTTTGACATCAACACGCCCAGTCCCACGTTCTCGACCTATAGCTCTCCTCGGGATATCCAGCAAAGGACTTACTCAGCTATTGGCTACAACAGCTTCTCTACCGGCTCAAGAGATGGCACTCGACTACCTTCTCTGAATGAAGCTTTAAATGGTTCTTCATATCTATTGGACAGCTCTCCTGCTTCTTCTATGCTTTCTTTCAACGTCCCTTCCTACGCTAGCTCAAACGGTTTCCCACAAACTCCCGCTTCACCAAATAGCTTTGACCCCAGAAAAGCATCGCCTGGCAGTGTATGTCCTCTTCATTTCGTCCCCCAAATGCAGTGCTATAATCTCATCCTTCTCCGGATATCTCTTAGTTTTCCCGAAGAGCATCAGATGTCGCTTCTTACAACCCGTATGGCAATGAAGATATGCGAAGCAAGAAACCTAAAAAACTTTCACCTGGTTCTTGCCAAGTTTGCGGTGCTACGAGTACACCCGAATGGAGGTGAGCCATTCTTCTTCTTGTTTGTCATGTTGGACTTGTCTTATAATGAAATCTTTGCAGGAAATCGGTCGCTGGTCCGAGGTGTGTCAATCTCCGAATGAATGGTAATTTATCGCAACGCTAATTATCAATTATCGATTCTAGGACACTCTGCAACGCATGGTTCGAGACTTTCTATTTCGTCATTGACGTTTGACTGATTTCGGTACGGCAGCGGATTGGCAGCTGCGAAGATCAGCAATGGATCTGCGGAACCGACAAGCTTGAATGAGGTCTTGGATGCATTAAGGACGATTGGCAAGATCCGCTTCAGAGTTGTTCAGGTATGTTCACCAAATGAACATTAGCTTCAATTGCTCATTATCGGACCTTACACCTCAGTTCGAACTACCACCTGGAGCACAGGAACGAGCCGCAGCGACCTGGAATCCTCCTGCTGATTCAGCCTCGAGCGGCTACAGCAGCTATTCATCCTCAGGCCGCAGCTCAGTCTCCATACCCGGCTCAGCATCTTCCTACAACTCGACCTCATCATATTGTCCACCTACACCTTCATCTTACGCTTCTCGCCAGTCTTTCAGCACATCACCTCAAGAGACCGATGCAGCTTTCACGCTAGCCAGCCTATGCGGATCCAGCCCACCTTCGATCAATAGCGCTCAATCGTCATTGACGACTCCTCCAGTCATCGACCGAGGTGGCTATTTCAGTCTTGGGCAAAGACCTCAAAGCTCCATGTCATTGAGCTCTCCATATGGCGCTAGTCGAGATCTCGATCGTCAAGCTAGGCGACTGTCAGCAATGAGTTTGGACTTGCAAGCCTCAGAAGCACCAGCACCAGATCCACCTCGCGCATCGACAGATTCTGGTCGAATGTCCCTCGCCTCTTTGATGAATCCGCCAGACACCTCGTCATCCCGATCTCGCCGCTTCAGCTTTGGCTCTTCATCCTCTTCATCATCAAAACGACCCTCTACTTTCTCCTTTTGATACGACCTTCCAGTGTCTATAGATCACTATATCCGCGGCTCGACATCGATTCCCCATTCTTCTGCTTCCCCGATCACCTGAAACAACTTCAAGAAACGAAAAACGTATTGTCTCATAGAATTTAATATCAGGGCTTGGTGCTTGTTCCTGTTTGGTGCTTCGTTGATTTCAAGCCAAGACCTTGTTGTTGTGTCTTGGCGAATTGTATAATAGATTTTGATCAGTTGCGTAGTGAAAGGGGCAATATTGAATGCAGAATCGATTCCCAGCCTTACTATAGTACATTCTCTTACAACCAGTCTGCAAGCTATACATTAAACGCCTGTACATATCCGTTTACACGTAGCCTGTCGACAGGCTACAAACCCGAACCAGCAAAGGTCGAATCGATTGAGTGTAGATTCTCCAGCCTGAGGGGGACATCAGCGAGCGAAGTCGTTACTGGGGTGAAAGCTTACTCGCTCAACTGTGATGAATAGTTGTTGGTGAAGGCGGTCCATGCTGATGCTTCCATCTGTCGAGAGAATTAAGAAGGTCGTCAAACTCAATGAGAACGACATACCGAAATGGGCATCTCGTTCCAGAACAGCAGATCGGCAGAATTGTGATCTTGCTGAAAGCCCCATAGTCCTTGGACGGAGACGTTGGAGTTGCCATTAGTCATTGCTAGTGGACTGGGCGCCATGTCTGGGGCCGAAGCAGGTGCGGCTGAGCCAGGCAAATGTATCGCCGAATGACCGACGGCAGGCGAAGGGGCACGAGATTGTGAGCTTGATTGAGGAACCCGACTTGCTGTGAGCTCGTTTTGACCGACTTCATCCAATTCCAGCAAGATTTGACGGTGGTGAGCAGCTAGCGTCCAACTTCCAGAAAGCTCTTCCAGCCAGCCCATGCACTGCTGTAAAGACCGTTGCGCTTTTTCGGCAAGCTGTGGATCTGCGCTTGCTCTATTCGCGACTTGCATAGCTGCTGCAGTGAAAATGACATAGACCATCTGAGTCGAAACTTTACGGAAACCAAAGTTGCGATGATAGTTCTCGGCAATCTTGCATATTGAGTCGGCTGCGTTGGTGCAGATCTGGTGCGAGCTTGGCATCGGAATACCCTTGTACGTCAGGCTAGGTGCGACCGGAATGTAGGTACGGTGCAGTAATAGGTGACAGAGGAAGAAGACCTGAAAGCCAATGTCAGCTGTGTCGACAGCCGACAGCATCGTGTGAAGCTCACCGCATTCATAACCAGCAGATGCGAGCCCATGCGACTGATATGAGGACCCCATGCCAGATGCGGTGGCAACTCAGCTCGCCAATCTTCCAGCTGTGCAGAAATCTCTTGTAAAGTGATGTGATTCACATCTTCTCGCCATTTCCTCCTTCTCTGGACTGAATAGACTCCAGTAATGATGTTCTCTAAAATACAAGCCAGGGAGGCGAAGGCTTTGAATGCCGATACACCGCAGAGCTGAGTTGAGGTGTTGAGATTTCCTCCTGATAAACCTCTGAGGTAGCTGATGTCCCAAGTTCCGGTCTCGGAAAGATCGTTCTTGTCCTGCACTCGAGGCAATGGGCACTATGTGGCCAGAAAGACATTAGTGACATTGCGCCGACGAATACTGCACATACGTCAAGATCTTCAGATCTGAGCAGAACAGGTCGACCAAGTACAGCAGAACACATTTTGTCTGTACAGCCTATGAGTGATGTCCTAAGCTGACGATAGCACACTGACCGAGGATATAGACGCCCCAGAACGACCTTATGCGCTCTTCGGTTTCGACTGGGCTAAACTTGAAGCCCGCTGCAGTGTTGACGTCCGGATGTCGATGCAAGCCTGAAAAGCCATTAGCTAGAGCAACACAGAGGCACACGCTTCGCACCTAGATCAAGCGCCATGCGACTAGCGATACCTATGGCCCAATATCGAGATGAGCTATCAGCGCCGAATTTGCGAAGATTGACATACCGCTATACTGCCAACCCTGCGCACTTCTACCCGTTCCCATCTCTCTCAAGGTCATGAAAATCAACCCTTGCAGCACCGGAATAGAACTCTCGTTATTACTCTGAACGAGATGAAACCTCGCTCGATTGTGATAAAGCGTGCCCAAACTTCTACCAGAATACCTTACTGGATCTTCGCCTGGCGTATCTTCCGGTAAACCTTCTAATGTTCTAGCAGCTATCGCACATGCCGCGTTGAACAAAACAGGTTCGGAAGATAAAGCTTCTGAAGTCCTCTCTCGACCATAAACGACTGGCCAGAGTGAATGCGCAAAAGTGAAAAAGATGGAAATGAGTCTTTCGACGACGGCTTGTGGGACTTCTTCGTCGAAGGGTAGTTCACCTGGGTCGGGTGCGGAATTGTTTGATCCTGTTCCTGTTGGACTGACGTCTTTTAAAGCATGCGAGAGGAAAGAGCGATCCACTGAGCGTTCATAGTCGTGCAGGATTGCGCTCCTGTTATCCCAATCCTTTACATCAGCAGATTATTGTGTTAAGACAAGATTGGACCTACAGACTAGTCTTGGGCGGTGGATTGAGATTCAGCGTAGATGAAGCAGCCGCATGCCTTCTCGCCAGCGCAACCCTCATGGCATCAGGTACGTTCCCTCTCGTGCTATCAATCGCCGGCAACCCACTCGTACTCCCACGATAACCCGCATCGATCCTACTCATAGCTACATCACTCGATTCCCAACTTTGGTTCGTCAATTGATTCGAGAGACTTGGTAAGCGGGTAGTTTGAGGTGTATTGTCTATTGCGCCATGCAGAGGATAAGCGGATAAAGAACTTGAAGCAGGTGAGCGAAGGTCTGATTTGAGAGCTAGTAGCGATTGTGATGCTGCTGCGTCCATGTCGCCCGCATAGGTCGTCTGAGGTCTTGTATTCGGATGAGGGTAGTTTGACATTGTTGATAAAGCGGGCCAAGGATTCGAGTCGACTGGGGAAGCCGGCATGACCATATGAGGAGTTGTCGAAAAGTTGCTTATGCTCGCTCCTGGGTACTTTTGGGAAAGCGGTTGCAAGCCTGGTAGAGACATTGAGAAGTTGGGTGTTTGCGTGTATTGAGAAGGAGGTTGCAAGTACGGGTCTGGGATATGAGGTACTAGACCTGAACTGCTACTACTCGCTTGTGGAGCGACAGAGTACTGCGAAGTAGGTAGAGAAGTGTAGGCTGCAGGATCTCGAGAAGGCATGTCGTCGAGTGGATCTGGCTTTGAAGTTGATGTTGGAGGCATAGAGTACGCAGGTACAGAAGCTACTTCTTCACCTGCTGATTGAGCAGATACGGAATCCTTCTTGGTACGTGTATATCCTTTTGGCGGTCCTCTCTTTTTGGCAACGCGGTATTCTGCTCACATACGCTCAGCCAAGCCGCACCGTGCAAATGCAATGGACGAGGACTGACCACAAGTATCTGCAATCTTTGCATTGATGCAGCTTTTGCAAGGTTGCTGACCATCGCACTATCGGCAAACAGTCAGCCTGTCTCTCTTCTCCTCTGCTCTGTACATGTGCAGGTCACCTTTTGCTTTCTTGTACCACAAGTCTTGCAAGCCTGCGCTATCCTGCTTTTCTTCTTTGGCCTGCTTTCATCTTGACTATCGTCTCTCTCATTGTCGGAATTCGTTTGTTTGCCGTTGCTGTTGCGCCTGCCCGACATGTTCTCGCTATTGTGAGCCTTCAATTAGCTGTTGAAGGCATTCGCTGAGGCACTTGCTGGTGCTGGCAGAACACGGTATTCGGACAAGAGGGATTGTTTTCCCCACACTGAACGATATCAGGGCTGATCGACTCGATCTGTGCCGCTCATAGACCAAAAGTAATAGCAATGCATGTATACAGTACACTACAGCCTATGTACAAATTCCCAAACGGGGCTTCCGGCGCAGAAAGCAATCTGTTGGTGTCGAAGCGAAGGTGGAGGTCCAAGCTCTACTAGCAGCTGACGAAAGCGAATGTTAAGACTCGGAGAGAGCTGTGACTGTGAGCAAGGAGATTGGCAGATGATAGCGACACAGCCACACTTCAAGGCGTGGGCTATTGGTAAATATCGACCCGCTTGATCACGACAGGATTGGTAAGCTAGAGACAAGATGTGGAAAGCTTGCAAGGAGCGTCTGGTCGCGATAGCTTACATACGAGGTATCTGGTAGGAGAGAGGCTGGCACGAATAAGAGCAAAGGATTATACTCGTTGGGGAAACAAAATCAGGCAACAGCGGAAGAAGCAGACTGCCAGCTTCTAGAGCGAATGGAAAGCCCATCGCAGGCGAGTAGCTAAAGAGAGCAAGATATAGCCTAAGTCAAAGAGACTGAACAGATAAAGAGACCGCTTCTATGTCTAGTGGCCAGCAAAAACTCGATACAACCTTCATCTAGCGAAGATATGCTATAATACCTGTGAGCACCTCTCTGAAATAAGCAACAGCTTATTGCATATCAAAAGAGAGCTCACACTGATCCACCTCTATCAATCAGAAAGAAGCCTTCTGCCACCCATTCAACTCGCCCGCTCTCGCTTTAAGCTTGAATTGGAACTGCACATTACACTGTTAGCGTACACACGAGTGACATTCAAGCAGAGACTTTACCCTCGCCAGGCCAACTTTAGGTAAAACACCTCTGCCTCGATTTGTGAGCGTGCATCGTTCTTTGACTGCTGTTGGTCGAGTGGCAGCAGGGAAGACTGTGGTTGAAGAAAGTGCCAGTTGAGCTTGATAGCGTGTCTGTCTCACTGCCATTAGTTGACGCAGACGACATTTCTGAGAGAAGATGGTCACTTTTGTGGGTAAAGTGGTATTGCGAGCGACGTAGAGATAGGCCCGGCGCTGTAATTCAGCAGCTTCTACTGCTTTCCTTCTTGTGACATCTCGGATAAGCCTGGCAGACATGGTTCGACGAGTCCAACTCTCGCTTGTACTCGCACGTCGATGTCACAAATCTTGGAGATATGCTAAACGCAGCAGCTTTACAAGCTCATGCAGCTGCCAACCCACCTAACCCTTATCAAACGGTCAAACGCTACCTAGCTGCTCTTGAACCTCCTTCGCCCGGTGATGTGCCTGTGTTCTCCTCGCCTGGCCCTTCTACAAGCTCGAAACATAGTCGCATCATGCAGATGAAGAGCAAGAATGGTAGTCTGCCTTCTGATTCTGTGAAACATGTCAAAGACTCTCGGAACGTTGAACAACCGGCTTCTCCTTTGCTTGTCTCGAGAGTACAGAAACAAGCTGCTTCCTTGTCTGTGTCGCCTGAGGGGAAATTGAATAGCAAGAAGACTGCGAAAGATGAGCCTGGCAGGAAGCGCAAGCACAAGAGTATTGGTCAAGATGAAGCTAAAGGTGTTCAATGTGCGTCCTTTTTCTCAAAGCTCTGTTGGAGCTGTTTGGAAGTCGAAACCGCACAGGTGTACAGCCCGAAGATCCGAATCGCAATCGTGAAAGAAAGAGCGAAGAAGGTTCAGAAATTGAAAGACGTACGTTCACACTATTTAGCTTCCTCCCAACTGTTGCAGACAGTTCCGCGCAGCCTCGAATGCGAGCCGAAAGAGAAAGAAGCAGTCCGATAAGGATAGTGAGGGAGATTCTGAGCATGCTCAGCGTGCGTCCATTCTCGATGAGTCCTGTTTGGGCTGTTGACGAGCTCTACGCGCACAGGTCAAAGAACGAGTCGAAAGCTAAAGGAGAAGTCGAACAGAGACAACGAAGAGAATCCTGATCATGCTCAACGTGCTTCAATTCCCCTGAGCTCTTTTCAAGGTTTGCTGAATTGATGATTTCCAGGTCTGGAAGCTCGCAAGCTCCGCAGGCGTGCACGAGCAGCTATCAAGCAACCTGAGAAGAAAGCTGTCGAGAACGAGGAAAAGCCAAAGAAGAAGCGCAAGCCTTCCGCGGCTGAGCAAGTCGTCGCTCGAGCTACTGGTGGACCTTCTCGCAAGACGCTCAACGTGTCAAAGGATAGGATCACGGTTCGTTGCTCTTCAAATTTCTCCCTTGGGAGATCAGTTGAAGGGACAAGAACAGATCAAGGACCAACCCAAACTTGGTCTTTTCAATAAAGGCGCTTCGTCAGCTCAAATGACAAAACAAAGCATTGGCGTACCAGATCTAGCATTCAGGGAATACTCTTTCCTCTCTCGCAAACCCTCAAATCGAGCAGCCGTGTTTGCGCCGGTAGCCGAAAGTGATCTAAAATCGAAATACCGCCGCCAGGAATCTGACGAAGATGATGCGCATTCGGCTGCCTCGCTTGCTCAGAGAAGGAGGCAAGAAGTCAAGGAGCATGCTCCGAAAGCTATTGCGTCCAAACCTGTTATAAGGAAGAGACAAAGATCTGCAGAAGTTTCGTCTGATGCATCATCCCGGTTCGAGCAAGAGAAGAGGCGGTCTGTTTCACCTCATCATGATGATACTGCTCAGATGGATGATGTCCGACCAAAAAGAGCCGTACCTCGAGCTCCTCGATCGGCAGACGTATGCTTGAATGTGCCGGATGCTCGTGACGTCGTTGCAGCTAGGTCTCGCTCGGCGAGTCTTGTCCAAGCAAACAATGTCTTGTCTCAGCCTCAGATCGCTCCTCCACCGAGAGAAGAGACCTTCGAGATGGCTGCAGAACCAGATCATCGAGCTGCTTTGCCTGAGTCTTGTCGACCTCAATCTGCCCCAACCCCGGCTCAACCAGTAGTTTCTCGACCTCCTTCCTTTATCCAGTCAGCTCGACCTCATTCAGCAGACCACCAACGCATTTCGTCAAACGAAAGCATCCCTTTGGATCAAATCAACATGACCGGTTGGTCCCGTCTTCATTCATCAGATGAAGTACCGATGGACTGGTTGTACGCTCCCGATTCGCATGAAGGAGAAGTATTATTCAATCAACCCGTGCATTATGCGGAAGAATGGTTGGCGGAAGTCGAGAGTCCTTTACCTGATGAATATTATATGAATCAAGATGAGCAGATGGAAGAGGAGCAGTATGATGAGCATGAGCAGTATCCGCGCGGGCAGGAAGAGCACGAGGAGGAGATGTTTGCGAATGTTCAGCAGTATACGATACAGGAAGAAGCGGGGTATCAAGAGATGGATATGCTGGCAACACAGGAAGATGAAGAAGAACAGGACGAGATGCAGCGCTTTTGGTGGAAGCCTCGAAGAAGAGAGTGAGCGAGAAGCGGGTTGCCGAGCTGAGGAGTGCCAACTTGAAGACGTTCGCTTGCTGTGTTGTGCGCGTGAGGGAACCTATAATGCAATCACCTGGCTCTCTTCCTGCTTTTGCAAGCGCTACGAGCTCTTTTGCACGTTCCCTTCCCCGCATTTGTCGCGCATGCCCAAACAACAGAAGACGGAAGGAGCGCTGCTCGTTGTCCCAAACCGCCAGCGGACATCTTAGTGCTGCTTCATATACCTCGCGGTCTCCATCCCAATACCCAGTAGCGCTCTTAAAGCCAAGTAAAAGCTTATCATGCGCGATAAAACGCCGCCGCTGCATTTGCCTGGCGAGATCATCGAGTGAGCAGCTTACACAGCTTACAAGCTTTCCGTGCTGATACTGTGCCAGCTCAATCTTTCATGCATTGGCTTTACATTTTGCAGAGAAACCCTCTGTCGATCCATGTACGTCCAAGCGTCCTTTGGCTCTGCGTAAGAGCTTATGGTCATGTTGGACTACAGACCTACACTTGGCTACTCCCCCCAAGTTCTCCTTCATATCATCATCCAGCGCTCCTGTTTTCAGCCCAAGTCTGCTGGACTCTGCTCTGGATAATTTCTATAACTGCTCTTTGGTTTGCCGAGATTGGAATGCTGCTGCAAGACCATACCTCTTCAAAGTCATGCGTATAGGCTTGCCGCGATCTTTCGAAACTCTGTTGGAGTGAGTCGCGATTGAAGTGTCATTCGACGAGTGCTGACTGTCTCTCAGCAACATTGCAGACACCGAAGAGGACGAGCGTGAAGGGAGATTCATCAACTACCCAGGCCTACCTACGCCGCCCGATTCTCGCGATGCCAGTCCCGAGAGAGGTCTACCAGAAGGTCTTCGACGCTTATCGCTTGCACAAACAGCAGAGAAGATGTTCTCCTTTGGCGCAGCTCTTCAGGCCACTGTATCTAACAGTACTGGAATGGAACGCTACCGTCGAGACGCGGCCAATCCTGGTTTGCTTATCTCGCTTCTCACCTTTTCTTCTTTTCGCACTACCTCAATGCGTCGAACCGGGCGCGAAGGGTCTCAACAGCGCTTCGTCACACCCAATCGTCTACTCAGGCTACTCCGAGGAACAAGAGCGCATGGCGATTTGCGGTCTGGAATGATTGATCCTAGACACCAAGTGGTCATTCCGGAAGATGGTGAAGAAGAGCAATTGAGAGGTCGGTTGAGGGCTCTTGGACTGTCTGAATATATGGACAGCGCCCTAAACCTTTCGATGTTGGAAGAGCTGCTCTTGCGAGGCGGTATTGACGCTGTCTATGAACAAGCCGACGGCACCTTCACGAGCAAGAGAGAAGGCTCCACAGTAGCAAAAGACTGTACACCTCTCGAAGCACTCGACTTTTGCGGCTGCGTTAGCCGAATCTTCATTGAAGGACTACATCAACTCATCGCAACCTATCGATTGGGCAAGGGACATTATGCCGATCCTAATTCTGGTTGGATCAGAAGCTACTTCCCTCATCTCAAGCGGCTGGGAATGTACGATGCTGGTGTTCGAGCCGACATCCTTCTACCCTTCGTCACTTCTTTCCCCAGCCTGACCCATCTCGATCTAGGCAAGACTCGCGCCAATCCAGCCTTACTATACGCTTTAGCTGAAACCACTACTTTACAACTAGAAGCACTCAGTCTACATCGCTGCAAAGGGATAGACGGCGATTCCCTCATGCGCCTACTTTGCCCACCTTCCGATATGCACTGCGTTACAGCCAAACTCCGTCATCTATCTATCAACGGCGACGAGAATCTTACACCATTATCTGAAGATCAGCTTCGCGAGCTCTTCCAAACCGCGCCATGCCTCAACTCGGGCTTACTTGTCACGCTGGATTTGTCTTCTTGCCGACTTACAGACGAGATTCTCAACCTCTTCCCTGCGTCCAATTGGCCAGATGGAAAGCTCATGGTGCTCGGTCTAGCTCGGTGCAGAGGCATCACTATGCCTGGCGTAGTCAATCTCCTGGAGAACCGAGCAAGCAGTGTGGAAGTGTTGGATCTGTGCAAGAGTTGTGTTGATCCGAATATGCGTGTCAGGCCGGGTCAATTGCCGCACGTCAATATCATGGCTTTGCATACTGGTTTGATTACAAAGCTGGCGCACGGGACTCTGGGCCAGGATAGGACTAGAAAGACGAATCTGAGAGTCATGTGAGTTACCTTTTTTCCCTTAAGGGTGATGTGGCTGACTGAGAGATAGTGAGCTGGAGGAAGCGGGTCTTGATGCGATCAAAGGTGGTGCTCATGACTGGAGAGTCATCTTCGGCAAAGGACGAAGGTAGCTTGTTCTCGGCTGCCTTTATCACCTAAAACTAATCCCCGCGCAGAGGTTGGTATGTCGATCTTTCGACTACAGGCCGCTTCGACCAAGGCCAACGAGTGATACAAGACCTACCCAGCGAATCTGATGAACGGAGAGCGCTGCTCAAGCTGCATCGCACTGGAGCAGAGGATGGTCGCGTTGGGTGGAATCCGCTCAAGATGGAAGTGCTGCAAGGGTTTGGCTCACTGGGAAACGAGCAAGGGCTGTATGGGTTTCACAGCTATCAATACTGATCGAGTCAAGGTCATGAACAAGAATTCGAAGATACTCAAACCCTTCAAGGCTTTTCATGGGTATCTGTAGCTAATGGCTTCTAGCTATCATCATGAGTGTATTAGCGGCTTGTATGTGTCACAATATTGTGCGCCTCTCAACTAGGAAGGGATAAATCTATGCTTGCGTTTGGACCACGATTCTCTTGCAGCGAACAGGGACGTGTTGCTTGATACCCCGAAGTAGTATACCTGGCCTGATATACCGCACGGCTCCATACCCTCGAGCCGCTCTGTGAGCTCGATATCGCATATCTCGCAAACACTTTGAAGGCGCGAAGCGAAGCACCCCTGCAACTTGCACCTTCCCTGTACTAGCGAGTGTACAAGGCTCTGACTTCTAATGCAATACACAACACCACACCGCCAATTTCAACCGCACTCACAATACCACTCCGACAAGGCCAATGGCGACTTCTTCTTCTTCGCCCAAGCAACTTTCCCGGGAATACCTGCCCGACAATGTCAAAGCAGCGATCCCGCAGCTAGTTCCGCACCATATCAAAGCGCTAGAGATCCTGGACTGTCAGCTATTCAGCGGAGATGATATCTTCTGGCCCTTTACGAAGGTCAGAGTGACCACCAACGACGGCGACCAACATACACTGCAAAGAATCGTATATTGCCGTCTTGCGTCCGAATCACCTCGCCTGTGCTTTTCCTTCCACCAAAAAATGAACAAAAGAATGACAGACGACCCGCACGATCTAGTCTGGGCCTCCTTCATATGTGCCTGGCTGGCTTTCACCTGTCGCTTCTTCTCGACTAGCAACTTTCTTCGCTGTTTTCCTGGCGCCGAAGCTGTGATGATGCTATCCTCGACACTCAGGCAATGCCTGTACCTATTCACTTGTATTGCCGACAACAGAATCAGGTATGAGGGGAAGGATCCTAGCCCAATCATGAGGTCGGGGACAGGAGTGTGCACACAGATTATAATAATACTTGACAAGCGGCCAGAGCTGTGTGCTCTCGTTGCTGCCGACAGGGTCAAGATGGGGTTGTCAGCTTCAATTTTTGCGCGAATACTCCAATGGACACCTAGTGCAGCTCAGCAAGCCTTGTTCCCAGAAACATCTGCTGCGATCATGATCGTGGCCGCTTTGCGTATTTTACTTGCGGTTCTTGTGGAGCTCGACTACACACAAATCAATTCATTCATCTCGACAAGCCATATCAGCGATCAAGTTTTAGCAGCGTTGCCCAACGTTGAAGCGCGCTTTGACAAATTGTCAGAAATGAACCATACGTTCATGGGAATGATGAGAAAAGAGCTCCGGCACGACGGAGTCGCTGCTTGTTTGCAATGTTCCGCACATCTCCCGTATTCGACTGTATATACTGGACAAAGCATGAAGGCATTCAAGCTCTGCTCCAGGTATGTCTTGGCTCTGTACCGGTGTTCTGCATCATGACTGAAGACTTCATTTCAGCTGCAAGACCGCAGTTTACTGCTCCGTCGCCTGTCAGGTTAGGCTACATTGTGTCTTTCCGGGGACCTCGAGACGCTCATGCCAGGGCTGTAGACTCTCGACTGGAAAGCAGGGCACAAGAAAAGATGTGCAGGACGGCAGAAGGAGACCACAGCAGCTTGAATGGGAAGGGTTGACTTCATTGGTAACAGTTACCACGGCTGCCAAGCTGACAAAGCTGACAAATTCAACGTAGGAGCATTTTTGGCGTCGAGTCAAGCTGAAGACTCGAGCAACATCACTTACAAGCAGCGCATATGACTTCCATTCGCCGTGCTGTTCATCATAGTGACAATCGAGACATACAGTGGAAGAAAGGGAGGTTGAGCCGTCAAAGTAAAGTATGATCCATATGCTCAACCTTGTACATTGCATGCCCGCAATCCTATGCAAAACAACGCGACCATCCTCTACTTTGATCTGCAGAGCACTGTGAGCATCGCAGCATTGCCACAAGAGATGGGACAACGCACAACTGCCACGCCGCAGCGATCTGTTTTGGATATATCAGACTCCGAGCTGAATCTTTTAAGAGATATAGACGTACGAAAGGAATAGAGAAGCCACCGATGAACAACCCAGCGACTTTGATAGCCATACCAGTCTTGTTGCGGTAGCTGTACAATTCTCGTCAATTTGTGCCAAAGAGTTGCTGTGGCCGAATCAAAACGAACTCGAAAGGCATGCTGCAGTATACTTGTCAGGCTTTGAGTATAGGAGAGAGACGAAGAGGCTCACTTGTTGTAAACGGTGTTTTCGATATGAACGAACCTCGCCGCTTGAGGACGTACGATCCTAGCCTGCGTGTTGGCGCTTCGTGCAAGTTGTCTAGCGAGCATCTCTATCGTCTATTCTCAACTAAATGTGGTATAAATGTTGATGAGCGGACGAACCGGGAAATGGTTTGAGAGCAACAAAGCGAGATTGAGTTGGACCGATGAAATGTCAAAGTGGTGAATGCTAAGAATGCGAGTGCTATATACAATAGTATTATACAAAACCCTTACGGCGTCGGTAAAGTCCCTGTCGGTTCAACCACATTTGTCGCTTCGATCCTTTCCCACATGAAATATCAGCCTAGAGAAACAGACAGACAGACGTAGAGAGAAAGAAAAAACGCACAATTCCAATCCCAAATCGAAAGGATGGCCTTCATCCGTTGCTTCCAATCCTTTCGTTTGAACCTCAATTTCGTTCCCTTGTAATTTTTGCGCAGCGGGTGGGAGGTTGAAAGGCAGCATGACGGAAATTCCTACCGTCCTCACTTTTTCTCTCATCATTGGCAGTTGTTTCTCGCTGAGCTCGCCAGAATTAGTTAAAGTGAAATCGGTGAATGGGATCTGTTTGAGCGAAATCAAATGAATGCAAAGGTGAAGATAAGAGGGGAAACGAACGAGAACGTCCTCCCATTCGCCTGGCAAAGAAGGCCATAGTCGATGTTGGTATAAATCAGTTTGTACTGCACAGACGTCAAATCAGTCCAATGCTCTGATGAAGCGCAATGGAAAAAAATCTACTTGGTCCATCCGTTTGAATATTGACGAAATAGCGCAAGGTAGAAGCTTTGGTCCCAACAGGAGGTGATCTTAGTCTGACACGCAAGAAAGAATACTGTGCCGTGTCCCATGTTTGTAAACCAAAAAGAGTAGATTTCGCCTGGATGACAAAGCCAGGGTCAGGCGAAAAGACGGACGAAAGAAAGGGGGAATCACCTTTGTCCTCATGCCTGCGTAACCACTTCTATCTACGTTGATGCCGCTGAGCTTCATGCCGGGCGCGACGAATGGATTGAGTACACCATGAAACTTGCCTGTTGTTGGTGGATGAGATAGATCCAGGTAATCAAAGTATAGACAGACCTTTACCCTTCTTATCCAACTCTAAGCCAGCTCTAGATTTGCCTCCCATGTCTGCGTCAGAACCTACGATCACTTGCTCCAAGTCTGCTTTCGTCGTTAATCGGAGCATCGGTAGGGCTTCATTGCTTTCGCCGAGAGGAGCAGCGCGTAAGACTGGAGACACGATATGAAGAAGATCAGACAGGGTAGCGAGAGAGAGAGAGAGGGGAACAGCAGACTCTTTGCGGATTCGTTACGTAGTTGCTCCAATGAGCGGTTGACGAATTGTTTCCAGGCCATGATGGGTACGAATAGGCAGAGAAGAGAAGACTATAGAGATCGCTGTTACCTGCATAAAAGCTGACATGACTGAATTTCCAGAGCAATACAGCTCTCGATAGTATACAACGAGCAGTTCAACAGGCGACCCAAGATGAGATGTAACGTGTTCATCCAGGCTGTGATTACCTTAGACTGATCCGCTGTTCTCAGACGCTGTCCTTGTCAGTCCCAAAACCCGAAAACTTCTATCACACCTGATGCTGAACCCCGTATTGTAGGTGTGTGGTCCAGCAGGCTCAGGCAAATCAACTTTTTGCTCTTCCCTTATCGCGCATGGTCAATCGCTCGGTCGAACTATGCATTTGTTCAACCTGGATCCTGCAGCAGAGAAGTTTGAATATTCGCCTAGTGTGAGTCCTGCTCTCCCTCGTACAGCAGTCAGTAGAGAGGTTGAAGGCTATGTCAGGTCGATATCAGGGATTTGATAGGGTTGGATGAAGTCATGGAAGATTTGGATTTCGGTCCTAATGGAGGTCTAATCTATTGCTTCGAGTGCGCGGGCTGTGCTTCCATCGGAATGATCTGATGAACACCCTGCACGTGTACAGGTATTTACTGGAGAATCTTGATTGGCTATACGAAAGTCTAGGCGACTATGATGATGACTACCTTATCATCGACTGTCCAGGTGCATTTGGTTGCTCTGATTCAGTTTCTGGCTGATGCTGCTCAATCTCTACGCACAGGCCAAATAGAACTCTACACCCATTTCCCAATAATGACGAAACTAGTCGAGCTCCTCACTCGCCAATTGGATATTCGGCTTTGTGCTACTTATTTGCTCGAAAGTCAATTCATGGAAGATCGAACAAAATTCTTTAGCGGTGTCATGAGTGCCATGTCGTGCATGATTAATTTGGAATGCCCGCATATCAATATTCTGAGCAAGATGGATTTGGTTAAAGGTGGAAAGTCAAAGAGGGAATTGAGCAGGTTCTTCCTTCTGACTTCACCGCTTTCGAGTGGTCGTGATGCAGATGAGCTGAACAGATTCGTCGACCCGGATCCGACCCTATTATCAGACGAAGTAAACGCTCGCACCAACCCCAAGTTTCACGCTTTGAACGAAGCTATCGTCCGCTTAGTCAGTTCTCGTTCCCCTTTCTGCTCTACGCTTCTCCCAAACCATGACAACATTATCTGATAGAGTTCTGATTGCAGATAGAAGACTACAACATGGTTCAATTCATCCCGCTTGACCTATCAGATCCGGAATCAATCAACTTTGTCTTGTCGCATATAGATAATGCTATACAGTATGGTGAATCAGAGGTGCGTTGCTTGCTCATTTTTGCCTCTTTGGAATGCTTACGGGTTTGCATTCGGCACAGGAACCAAAGGTGCGATTCGGTGTTGTACTGCTCGGTTTACAAGCTGAGTGTACATGGACCTACAGGAACCTAAGGTGCGCTGGGACATTCTTTTGCTTGTAATTGAGCTGAGAGATTTTCGGTCGCACAGGATCTGGATCAGGTAGGTTGACCTGCTATAATACTGCTCGTCGGTATGAGTTAGCTCTTCAACACTACAGGGCGACTTTGTGGAGGAAGATTGATCCATACACTGTACTTTACGAACCAAACGCACAACGACAGTCTCTGGCAAGGTGCGCTTGCTGGCTTTCTCGTTGGTTGGATGTGGCAGGCTAAAGAAAGCACAGATCTTCAGCACGAGAGAGGTAGGAAGTACTCTCTTTAGCAGTTGATCTCGCTGAGTAACTATCATGGCTTATAGGCGCACGCGTGATTCCGACTGAAGATGGCTATATCAACATTCTGTTTTAACCGTATACCAGTACCGCAACTCCATCACTCGATCACCATACTGCGTACTGGCTTACTGGTGGACACCTGCTTACCGGATACTGGTGGACACTGGCTTACCGGATACTGGCTTACTGGATACTGGCTTACCGGATACTGATCAATGGCAGACTGCACATCGAACGTGATAGGGTTTCATGTACGCATTGGAGCAATTGCATCAACAGGAAGCATGTATTTCTATTTTGACACCATAGCCATCTATTAATTTTTTGGACCATCTATTGTCTACCCATGACGGCTCCTTTCCTCTTGATGAGACTGACACCGTCTCTCACGGAGAGCACAACGACATCTACTCTTTCGTCATCCCTATAAGGTGCGTCAGCATATAGACAGTAGAAGGAAGTAGAAGGAAGATGGTGAGATGACAAGCGACAGAAAAGATAGAGGATCAAGAGAGAAAGACTCACTTGACCATTTGGTTGAATTTATGAATATCCTTGGCCCATCCTTGTACTTTCGGGTCCGTCAAGACCAGCGAATCAGGAGCGAACGAGGCAGCTTTGTAGAGCGTGTTGTCTGCTACGATGAGCGCGTTGGGCGTGAGGAGGTCATTACTGAACAAGGCGTTGTAGTAGTCTACGTAGCCATCTGTACTCGTCCACCTTACATCAGCTGATTTCAAGCTGATAGGAAAGGAAAGGAAAAGCACCTTTGTTAGCATCGATCTAGACCCACATCAGACAACGGAGCCAGAGAATAACGGGGAAGAAACTCACGAAAACGAAGTCAAACTTTTCCCCCTTGTCGCCCAAATTCTTGAGCGTGGATAAACCATCGCCAATCCTGCAATCAATCTTATCCGCAACTCCAGCTTTTTGCCAAAAGGGCGTGTTGAATTCTTTTAGGTATGGTTCAATATCGAGCGTGACTACTTTTTCTACGCCTGGAACTAGTGCCATTGTTACTGCTGTTGTGCCTGTGAGAGATAGCGAGCATCAGCAAGGGGAAGAAGAAAGAGATGGAGACGAATTACCAGTGAACATGCCGATTTCGAGACAGCGGGTGCCCTAGTTTACATCAGAACAGGAAAGGAAGGCAATAGGAAAGGACACACGCCGCATACGGATAACAGCATCTCCAATAAGGCAGGCTCGTACATGCCGCTGCACATTTCCGCATGAACAGGATACCTAACGTAACAAGCTCAGCAACCTTGAAGCAAGCAACGAGAAGAAGAAGAAGACAGACTGGGTCTTTCCATCCGCCAATAATTTCTGCCAATCCGCATCCAAGGTAGCTTGTATCATGGGTTTAATGATATCCGGTCCTTCAGATGACATGTCTTCCAAGTACTTGTCATGGGTGTCGACTACTTGTTTCGCCTCTTTTAAATACCCTAAAGCTTCCTCTGAAGCGTTGGAACCTTCTAGAGATGAAGAAAGCTTGTCCAAGAGCATTTCAAGTCGAAGCGTTAATCCACTATTACAAGACATGAGTTCCCTGTATATGTATGCTGCCAAAGGGAAACTGACTCGTCGTTAACGCTGCCTTTGCGCATTGTGAATTTCCTTGTGCCAGACATTGTGGTGAAGGCCGTTGCTGGAAGAGGAGGATCGACGGAAATTGCAATTCGATGAGAATGATGCATGATTATGTTGTCTTGAACGGTGACTTATTAGATACCCGCGTTATTGGAACAAGGAGATGACCATTGGACTGTGATACCCTCTGCTGTGTACCGTGTTGCTGCCCGTGGCCGTAAAGGGATTGAAGAGATATCTGACGCGAAGCTGGACGACGTACGAGCCAGCAAAGCAAGTCTTCAAGCGTTCTAGTCTCTCACGAATCTTCTACAAGCGACTAGATTGTACTCGTAAAACTATCGCATCGTTTTGCAGACTGCTCGAGGGTAGACCGTGCAATTCTTGAAGATTTATTGGAAGTCGAGACAGATCTGCAAACACAATCTCGAGCACCCAGCAAGGATATTAGACAGTCATAACTTGCTAAGAGCCAGACTGTCGTCGAACGATAGCACCGACACACCAAAACTGAAATCTGCCTGCTTTCACAAATCATAATCGTACAGCCAATAACCCTATTGTTCCTTCAGCATGAAGTTTTATATCGATCAGGTCCGTAAAGCCCATCACCTAGTAGCTCGCTCAGCGGTTTACATCGATTCACCAGCTTCCTGTCTACTTTCCTTATGAGCGCGTCTATCCGGAACAGTATGCGTGAGTGGAGAAGCTATGTGTCACTTTCTGGTGATTGATAGCTTTTTGTCCTCACAGGTACATGTGCGATTTGAAGAGGACACTGGATGTCGGCGTAAGCTTTCCCGACCAAAGGTGTTCGACAGTCAGACTGATGCGAACACAGGGACACTGTGTGCTTGAAATGCCTTCAGGGACAGGCAAGACTGTCTCTCTACTCTCACTTATCGTATCCTATCAACAAGTACGCTTCTCCGTCCACCTCTTTCCCTATGTCTATCTGACGCTTGACTTAGTTCTTCCCTGAACGACGGAAACTCATCTACTGCTCTCGAACTGTTCCAGAAATTGAAAAAGCTCTAGCGGAATTGAAGCGCTTGATGCAATACCGCAAAGAGCAGCATGGACTGAATGAAGAGTTTTTGGGATTGGGTTTGACAAGTCGAAAGAATCTATGTGTGCATCCTTCGGTGGGTTGGATCTCTTTCAATTTGTTTGCCGAACTCAAGAGAGATCACATGCACAGGTCTCGAGAGAAAAGAAGGGCAAGATCGTTGATGCTCGATGTCGGGATTTGACTTCTGCTTGGGTGACGAACAAATCAAAAGAAGAACCTGGGAGTGTTGAGCTGTGCGATTGGCATGAAGTATGTCTTCTACACTGCTCAGTGGTCTACAGCTGATCTGTCGAAATAGAAACTAGGCGAACTTGAACCTGGCGCGCTCCTCGGCAAACAAGTCTACACTTTGGACGATGTGAAAGGCTATGGTGTGCGACATGGGATATGTCCCTATTTTGCCGTTCGAAGAATGGTCAGTCCGTCGCTACTTGCTGATTATATCAGCTCACAGTACCCTCCTGTTGACAGCTACCCTATGCGGATGTCATCATCTACTCTTTCCACTACCTGCTCGATCCGAAAGTCGCAGACCAAGTCTCGAAAGAAATGTCGAAAGATGCGATTGTCGTGTTTGACGAAGCGCACAACATCGGTCAGTCATCTTACGGCTTGCGCATACGTGTGCTAAGACCACCTGATGATCTGACAGACAACGTCTGCATTGAATCTCTTTCTATTGACCTGAATCGACCCATGCTGGATTCCGCTGCGAGGAGTGTGAACAGTCTGACGGAGAAAATCGCAGAGTCAGTCTGAATCGAGCAGCAGGCTTTGAACAAGCTTACGCGTTGCTTCCCGACTGACAGGATCAAGCGCACCGATTCGGACAAGTTGCAGAATGAATACGCTCGTCTTGTAGAAGGCTTGCAAGATGCGGACGCGGCGAGAGATGAAGACAGCTTCATGTCTAATCCTAGTCAGTCCCGTGTATGTCTGCGTGTTGCAGCGCTAATAGGTACCCGGACCGACAGTTCTGCCAGACGATATCCTCAAAGAAGCTGTACCGGGCAACATCAGAAGAGCGGAACACTTTACTGCCTTCCTGGCAAGGTTTGTGGAGTACTTGAAGGTTCGCCGAAGGTCTATATTGCTGTACATCAGCTGATAGCTCGCTTGGAGAACAGACACGAATGCGAGTGCTGCATGTAGTCGCCGAAACGCCAGCTTCCTTCTTGCAACATCTCAAAGATCTGACATTCATCGAGAAGAAGCCGTTGAAGTATGTCCTTCATACAGAGAGCGATGTATGACTCATGAAAGGGCAGATTCTGCTCGGAACGTCTTACATCGCTCGTCCGCACGCTGGAACTGCAAAGGCTGGACGAATTCTCCGCATTGCAGAAAGTAGCTGCTTTTGCAACTCTAGTGGCTACTTATGACAAAGGTGCGACTTCGCGTTGATCTTCGGCTCATGCTGATAGTCCAGCGTTGTAATCGTACAGGTTTCCGATTAATTCTTGAACCTTTCGAAACCGAAAACGCTAGTGTACCTAATCCAGTCTTCCATCTTACCTGCCTCGACGCTTCATTAGCTATGGCGCCAGTCTTTCAGCGCTTCAAATCTGTCGTCATCACATCGGGAACCATTTCACCTCTGGACATGTATCCGAAAATGCTTGGGTTTCAAGCTACAGTGCAAGAGTCCTATGCTATGACACTGACAAGAGACTGTTTCATGCCGCTGGTCATTACAAGAGGAAGCGATCAAGTAGCTATTTCGTCAAGATTCGAAGTCCGAAACGATCCGGCTGTCGTGCGCAATTTCGGCACAATCCTCATTGAATACTGCAAAGCTGTTCCAGATGGGATTGTCGTCTTCTTCCCTTCTTATCTGTACATGGAGTCGATTGTCGCTGCTTGGAATGACATGGTGCGTCTACTTTCGCTGTTGGCCTAGAGCTTTTCATAATAGCATCTTGCACAGGGCATTCTGAATGAAGCTTGGAAGCACAAGCTGATCTTTGTCGAAACACCCGATGCCAACGAGACCAGCATAGCGCTGGATAATTATCGAAGGGTGACGGCAAACTCCTTGTGCCTCGACGCATGCTCAGGGATAATGTTCTTTCACAGGCTTGCGACAATGGTAGAGGCGCAGTCCTACTTTCCGTCGCTCGAGGGAAAGTGTCGGAAGGAATCGATTTCGATCACAATTACGGACGAGCTGTGATAAGTAAGTATCTCCGCAAGAAAGCTCTCTGGCTCGAGCTTACTTGGATTTGGTGTTCGCAGTGATGGGTGTACCATATCAGTACACAGAATCGAGAATCCTGAAGGTGGGCTCGATAGCTCTTCGGTCGCCTGACCGTATGCAGACTTTTCGATGTCCACAGGCTCGCTTGGAATTCCTTCGAGATACTTTCCGGATACGAGAAAACGACTATCTGACTTTCGATGCTATGCGACATGCTGCACAATGCGTTGGGCGTGTACTTCGAGGTAAATCCGACTATGGGTTGATGGTCTTTGCCGACAAGGTAGGTCATAGTACTAAAAGTTTTATCGCGTTGCTGATACTGTCACAGCGCTTTGCTCGAGCGGATAAGGTACATATAATCAGTGGGCATTGCAATGAGGTACTGATTCCTTGTTGTAGCGAGCAAAGTTGCCCAAGTGGATCAATCAGTACATCAATGAAGCGGCAACTAAGTAAGCATTCTATTGATCATATAGATCAAGGCTGATTTGAGCAACAGCTTATCGACGGACGTCGCTCTGGTCATGTCGAAACGCTTTTTGCGAAGTATGGCCCAACCTTTCGACCAAAATCAGACTGGCATCAGTCTTTGGAGTCTCGAAGACATTGAGAACAAGCAAGCGCAGGTCGCAGCACAGTTCAGCAAGGAGACGGACGCTGCTCCTGCGGGTGACGAAGCATTTTACGAAGGCCTCGAAGATGCTGCGCTTGTCGAGGGAATGATGGACATGGATGGAGTGTAGATATACAATGTACAACAGAAAGCTCTAAAGCCCACCCGGCTATTGAACCCGGCAGTATAATGATCCTATGCTTGAGTTCCGCTTGGAAGTTGATTCCAGACCATAAGCAGCCCAACATGTCGGAAATCAACACAGACGTGAGTTATATAGCCCAGCCTTCAATGTATGAGCTGACAGTGTCGGGCAGCTTGTTACTTTGACAACGTGAGCCTCGTTCCCGCTTTCACCCACCGTCGAGCGGATCACTCATATCAACTCGGAGAACAGCAACACGCTCAATGAGTCAGCTCCCTATACTGATTTGCATGACCATACGCTGATCAGCTGTGCGGCCGCAGTCAGGCAAAGTTGGGAGCGCAAGCTTCCGGTGACATGACCATTCTGTTGACCGCCATTCAAACGACGTGCAAATTCTTGTCCACCAATGTGCGAAAGGCAAAGCTCCTCAACCTGTGAGCACCAACTCGGCAATTGCTTGAAGAAGCTTAGAGTTCAATGATGTCCACAGAGTCGGCGTTGCGGGTACCGCTAATGTACAAGGAGAAGACCAGAAAAAGCTAGATATCCGTATGCCAGACATCATTATACTATGATTGGGCTAATGCGCTGGACAGTGAGTAACGATATCATGGTAAACACCTTGAAAGCATCCGGCAAGACCGCAGTCCTCGTCTCCGAAGTCTGTCTGCTTAGTACAAGCTATCATACGTAGCTGATAGAAGAACAGGAAATTGACGATGCGATCATTGTTGAAGGCTCCAAGAAAGGTCGCTACTGTGTGGTCTTTGACCCGCTTGACGGAAGCAGTAACATTGACGCCGGTATCAACATGTACGTCCATACACTGTTGCCCGCTACGAGTTAATGCTTACATCAATAAACAGCGGAACTATCTTCGGCATTTACCGCTGTGTGCGTCGCTCAGATCGCTTAAACATGGGTCTGACTGATTCGGATATGTTTTCAGCAAGAAGGCTCTGAAGGCACAGTAGAGGACGTTCTTCGACCAGGAAGAGAGATGGTTGCAGCAGGCTACTGCATGTACGGGTCATCCTGCAATTTGGTCATCTCGACCGGCAACGGCGTGGATGGCTACACCCTTGATAGCGTGAGTGCAGGCATTAGGTTCATCTGCGGATGTTTTTTTAACGGTGTCACAGGGCATGGGCGAATTCATCCTCACTCACCCGAACATCCGCATCCCATCTCGAGGCAAGATCTACTCTTTCAACGAAGGCAACGCGATGCACTTCCACGAGCCTACTCTGAAATATCTCGAGAGCATCAAATGTAAGCTCAAAGCCATGACATCAGTCTGTGTTCTGATTCCATCCATGCTGCTACAGACCCAGCCAATGGTAAACCTTACAGCGCACGATACATTGGATCCATGGTAGCTGACGTCCACCGTACTCTGCTCTATGGCGGTATCTTTGGTTACCCCGACGACAAAAAGACCAAGACTGGAAAACTGCGTCTGTTGTACGAAGGCAACGTCATGGCTTATTTGATGGAACAAGCTGGTGGAATGGCTACTACTGGTAAAGGTAGAATTTTGGACATTGAACCTAAAGCGATTCATGAGCGTTGCCCGGTGTATATGGGATCCAAAGAGGATGTTGAAGATTTGGTCAGTTCGGTTCATCTGTCTGCTTGCTGCGAGCTGAAAAGAGGCTTGTTGTTGACAGCTCAAATTCTACAAGTGATTTGACACCATGTCGGGATCAAGTGAATAAGGCAGAAAGTGTAACTTGCAAAAAAACTCATTTACATTTGCTGTTTCTTTTACAATCCCTTAGTATGAAGCCTTGCGCTCATCGAACGAGCCTTGTTCCTTCATTTCTTCCTTCTTGCCTGGCCAGTCTGGACCTCGTTGAGCAACATGCTCATTAAAATCGGCTGTTGAAAGACGTAAGTACGGAATGATAGATGAGAGAGAAGCTGAAAGGCCTACGTGGCATTTTGCCTGGCATGGCTGATAAGGAAGTCAACGGATGAACGAGCGACGAGAAGAGATGGACAGACCTCCTTCTAGAGGCATATCGGATGCTTCGCGAGCTTTCACGTCTTCGGCAACTTTATCATCTGTCAGTTCGAGATCGATTGCCTGCTTGTAAGAGGGCATACGAGCACGATGCGAAGGAGCGGTAGAAGTACTACTAGGGCTCCATTGCGTGTTTGGTGCGTCCTTCCTGTCCACCGGGCATTGTCTGTTAGCCTTGTCAAGGCAAACGACAAGCCAAAGACGAACGAGACGCTTTCATAGCCTTCCCTGTAGCTTGAAGGCTCCGGATTTCCTTTTACATACTCTTGCGTGGCTTTAGGACTGCTTTGGCTCGCAGTGACGTTGGACATTGCCGGATCTTGATCGAAAGGTGCTTGTTGCGCTTTCTGGTCTACTTTCTTGAATGCTGGCGATTTTGAAGCTGAGGTTGTCCGTTAGCGGGATGCTCCACCAGCGCAAGAGAGGTTACCTTTATCATTTTGATCTGCTGCGGTTCTGATGCACTGGGTCAGTTCAGAAGCCAGGCCTCAGGTGTTCCTATGTGCGCACCTCAGAGCTGGCCGAGTGCTGAAGGTCCTTATGAAGCGGAAAGAGCGCTGCATCGTTGCTTGGGAACGAACGATGACCCGCAATGCGAATCTACTGGCAGCTAATCTTTGATGTTCCCTTCTGCTCTGCTATGGCTGTTCGCCGCTTGGTTCGTCGCCTATAGACCTGATCGTCTCGCAGTGTACCGAGTCGCGCTTCTGTCGAAGCTTTACATTATCTTCTCATCTTTCGTGTGCTGAACCCCGATTCACTGTCAGCTTGAATTTTGATGCACGTGATGTGTGCTACGCCTTTCCCTCTCTACAGCTTATCTTCTTTCCTTTACTTCGAAACTGGAAAGCTTCAGGCAAAGCTCAAACATGCCCAATATCACTCGAGAAGATTCTGATACCGACTTCTTCAGCTATAACGGAGCATGGACAGAACTGCGAGACCCGCGGTATCATGACGGCCGCGCTCGTGAGTGGTAACTTCATCCCAGATCCATCGTGCCCAGGTCGAGCGTGTTTAGGAACGAATGTCTTCAGTCCCTACGAAGAAAGTTCCATTACGTTCAGTCAAATCACATTTGGGTTCACTGTTTATGGCGACTTTGTCAGTATTGAGCTACTTTCTGTCTTTGCCAGCCCTCATCCGTATTCTCTGATAGTACGCCGATCATGGAAGCTTTGCGATTACGAGTTTGTCGTTCCCTGCTGCTTTGCGCGCCCGTGCTTAACAATAGCTTACAGTCGATGGACAATACACATCCCGGCAAAGCTCCTGGAGTCCTCAGTATTTCGACCCAACGGTTGCTACAGAATCGGTGCCAGTGTATTCCAGTCCAAAGCTGACACCTGGCCTGCATTCGATGTCAATCGTCAATCTAGGTCAGATAGATGCACGCGAGTGAGCCATCTTGTAAGCTTAGGCCATCGAATGATTTCTCCTCCTAATCATCGAGCAGTGCTCTGGATTACATTGAATTCGAAGTACCTGAAGAACTCGTATCTACTACTTCTTCCTCCTCTTCTGTAGCGACTAGCACGACTTCTACTGCAGTCGATTCAGCAAGAGGTTCATCGCTCAATATAGGTGGAATTGTTGGTGGTGTATTGGGCGGTCTCCTGATCCTCGTCATTGGCATTTTCATCATCTACTGGAGACGCAAACGCCCCTCTCCTCGGCACACGATCGAAACAGCAGAGACGGAAGAGGACAATTCTTATACGACAGACTTGCCCTTAGCCGAAGCTATCGTTCCTTGGCATATGAACCAGTACTCGCCTGTCCAGTCTCGACCTATGAGTCAAGCAGAAGGCTATTATCCTGCCAATCACCCTAATCTGATTGTTGCTAATCAATCGGATCAAGATAAGCAAAGTGAGGAAGCCTCTCCGCCGGCTTATGTAGTTCCGGGAAGAGTTCATAAGGGAGTGATTTAGAAGTGTAGGGCGACTGGATTTAGTCGTGTCATGTCAACAGCAGTGTAAGCGACTTGACACTGGCAAAGAGCGGTAGACAGTCTCTGCTTATGTGACGTTTGTTTTGATCAAATCATCTCCGAGTACCTCTCTTCCACAAAGCTCTTCTAGTTCTGCAGCTATGTAGCTTTGCATTCTCCTGCTTGTACTATAGAGTGCTTTGCTCGAACGACGTCACTGAATGATTCGAAGACTTTGTTCATACCAAGCGCTCTTCTCTTCTTTTACTTCCTCACCAACCAAGCACAGCATGGCAGAACGAGTCAAAGGAGCATTCTCGAGCATTCATGCGACAGGTGAAAGTGAGCTATAGCGGGCAGATCCGTCAGCAAACTACTCGCTAACAATGGACGCTCAGTTGCGCGTGGACTCTTCAACAACACTATGGACTCGATAGGCGTGAGTCGAAGCTTCGAGTACACTGTAGTGCTTCCATGTAGTTCTGAACCCACAGGACGGGATCGCAAACCGAGAACCTGGCGAAGTCGATTCAAGAAGGAGATCAAGCGCGACTGTGCTAGCCGATGGTCAGCAAGAACTAAACAAGGGTATGAGCCAGCTGCGAGGCTCTGCGCAAGATTCAGTCGTCGCGAGGCACGAGGTCTCATCAAGCGGTTCAACCGATTCTGTCCTCGGAGCAGAGGCTGCAGGTCAGTCTTTGCGTGCATATTGCCAGCTACGGCACTAATTTACTAATTTACATTCCTGATAGTTGCAGAGCACCGCCGACGCCTGAATGAAGCTACTGATGATCTCGAAGCCAAACTCGCAGCGCAACGACAGGCATCTACCACGGCTTCAGCTACTTCGACCGGTCGCGGCCATCCTATCGAAGGCACCTCAGATCACTTAGCAGCTCCCTCTGCTTCTGCTTCACATTCCCAACAGCACAACGTCCCACCTCTTCCACCTCGACACCCAGACACGCAAGGGAGAACACACGAAAGCACACAAACGCGGCCTTCAACAAATTTGAAGCTCAACACCGGGCTCGTGCAAGAGGGCGTTCCTGCTCAGACGGTCAGCTCGGTCGACTCTCTGGAACACGACTTACCGCCTCAAGCCACTGATGCGCCTCGACCTCTCGTTCGCGGAAATAGAATTCTGACGGATGAGCATGGTCGCCAGATCCAGACCAACAGCGGGATTGTCCGCAATGTCGGATTACCAGCTCAATCTCAACATCCAGAAGTCCCGCATTATGCCAACACTTCTTCCGTTCCGACAGCTGGTGCGACGGAGGAACAGCCGATTAGAAGCGCAGTGGTATGATATGGGTCTCAAGCACAAGGACAATGCATGTAATAGTCTATTGGGTATAAAGCATTCGGGGTCGCTTTCCGCTGATTGACCTCACGCGATACATCTGTACTCAATTGGACAGTCCCCAGCATCGAAGGTGCAGATTTGTCCGAATAGCGCCGCTTCATACGGCTGTGAAGCAGAAAAAACTGAGGTATACTAGAAATGGGGTATTTGAAACGCGAGTCTTTGGGAGACAAGGGAGCGACAGATGAGACGTGGATGGTCCTGCGTTTGAATATGGGATATGGCAAATGCACAAGCGAGATGAAGGGTATTGATACCGAAACCGAAGAAAAAGCGTTAACACAGACCTGTCATGGATATTAAAGTTGACTTTGTCGCAGTGAACATTTTGCTTACGATTACCAACACCCGAAAAAGCTTTGAAGCCAGAAGTAGAAGCTGTCGGAACAGCATCCCCATCTATGAAGAGTTTTAGCCAAGTTAGGATGCTTAGAAACTGCGAACCTGTCCCATCTTGATCATCCTCGCTTGGATCATCACCCAGAGCATGTGGAAGCGCAGCGGCTAAACCTGGCACGGCCCCAGCACCAGGGAAGCCAAAGGGTTGGTGTTGCTGACCGACAAAATGCTCACATTCGACGACGTAACGCGGTAAGACTAGAGCTGCATCTCGCACGACCTAAAATAAAGGTCAGTAAAAGCAGAGCAGTCAGGAGAAGTCGACAGCGAACCATAAACATGCCCATTCCGAAAGCATCATTTCCTGATTCGGATTTGTAGGCGTCATACTTGTTTTGGCCCGCTTTGTTCGGCTTGTGAGGCATCGCTGAATACGAACGATGGGCTAGATACACGTGAACAGACGACAGACGCACGTATGTTTGTGGTTTTGCCAGGCACAACAACGCAGCAGATTATTCGTTTCGGGCCCGCACAATGACCATTGCCTAAAGTAGGCTCAGAAGCAACATAGACGCCCATGCCTTGACCTCTGATACTGCTTGAGCTGTGTAAATGGCGGGCGCAGCATGGCTACTTACGCGCCATTGACCTGAGCGGTATCTACTCCCCCAATGCGGAAGCCGGTCTTGATGATTGAGTCGACATCAGGAGCGGCGGTCCCGTGGAACATGCTATCAGGGCTTAGAACGAGAAGTACATATCGGCCTGTGATCCACCGACTCACTGGATCTCCGCCATCTCATCTGCAGTACGCCCAGCTTTTACAAGAGCCTGTTTAGCTTCTGCAAAGCCAACTTCCAAGAAGTGATTACAGAAATAAGTGACAGTCTTGATTCGCATCTAGTGAACGACACTTCGCGTCAAAGAAAGAACAGCCGGCACTTGACCATACTGACAGACTTCTTGGACATCTCAGTATCGAATTGCTGCTTGACTAGAGCCAGGTGTCTAGCGTTATCGTGATCTTTGTCGCCATTGATGGTATTACCCTGCAGATACCACATGAGCCGCGTCAAGAGGGGTGCATAGACTAATGCGCATTGCAATCCATTGTGACTTGAAATACGACACCCTGCCAGGTATTCTTGTTGCGCATTCTTGCAGCTCGAGCTTTCCCGTCCTCCTTTTCGGTTTGCTCGTGTAGCTCTTTGGCAAGTCTAGCATCTTCCTCGAGAGCAGCTCGGCGAGCATCCTCGTCTTCGCCTCCCATTGTCTTTGCAAGGTACGAGCAAGAGCTTCGTTCTCTTCGTCTGCAGTCTTGCGACGCTTTGACGAATGGACAGCGGGTGAAGCAGCTCGTTTCAATGTCTTCTGGCGGGACAGAGCAGAATCTTCGGGCTCGCTTTCAGTCTCAGAGAGCATGGCAAACTATGTACAGCTGTCGAGTAGCAAATAGAGCTCGATAGAGCCGAGAATCGATAGTCGGTTTGAACGCGCGAAGGAAGCGAGAGAACGCAATAGACTGCTGTATGCGAGATGGGGTATAAGCCAGAAGAGCCTTGTGACGCGATACGGCTGGCAGAAAGGTCACAAGACAGTCATCGTCTCGCTCAAAGAAAGTGATCCATGACAATTGCTCAACATGCCTCGATCACAGGCAATCGAGCTATTTACTTCCTTCCTCTCGCCCAAACGCTTCTTTCGCACCTCAGATCAATCAAGAGGTCCCAAAGACGCAAAGCAAGGGATGTGTGATTTTGGAACGAGCCCTTGCCGTGTAAAAGAGTATCCCTTCTTCCCGTCCTTCCATCTCTGTTCTGCAAGCAGACAAAGAGGTGAGGAAGAATAGACCAGCACGGCACGGTCAGATAAAAATCCAATTGTGCTGTAAGCCCGTCAAGCTGGTTTTCTAGCGGTATGAAGACACGCTAGAGATGCTTGATCTACCCTTTAGGATTTGCACGAGGCATAAAGGTAGACGTGCATCGCTGAGGCAAGATGTAGTGAGGGAATCAGAGCGGGAAAGGACGGTGAACGGATTTGATTGCAGTTCAATTACAAGTCACCTGAAACGAGAATGTCAGCCTCGAAATCAGACGGAGATGATGTTCTCACCTTTGCCCTCTCCTCATACGCTCGATGACGATCTCAAACCACTTTGCAGTGACTACGCCTAAAGTCCCAGGCCGATCCATTCGTTCTTCTTCTGGGACTAAGCGGATAGTCAGTTGTGCTTGTTCGCCCTTGGCCGCAGGCTGAAAGCAAATGCGGAAGAGAGGCAAAGCCGCCCATTGACTAGGTAGAAAGTCTTCGTTAGATGCAGCGAATTGCGCAAGTCGCTGTTCCGCTTGCTGGCTGGCTTGCGATGCTGCTATAGTATTGATCGCGTGAACCATGATTGTGTAGCCATATTGTAGCGCTTGCGATGGATGCCAAGCATGAGACTTCTCTTTGACGCTGCCACAGAATAAGCCAGACTCGGTACAGCCAAGAAGAATGCGTACAAATTTGGTATTTCTAAAGTGTCAAAGGATTGCACGCTGTTGAGCATACCTTCACGAGTTCGGAAGCCAACGATGATTCGTGGAACTCCGAGCAAGACTACGGAAACTCGTGAGCTCGTCGAGACAAGGCATTCTGCAAGCGAGACATACAGCTCTGCATGTAGAACTTCAAGAGCTTGTATCTGCGGAAGATTGATGAGCTGACTCGACCTAGATTTGGATGAAGCCCACCTCTCAAAGCGCATGATATCCCGATCATCATTTACGACCATATTAGTCTTGAGTTCGATGAAAGATGCAGTAGAAGGATTCTGAAGATCTGCATCTGGCGCAATGCAATCCACTTCTCCACCAATAATCAGGCGAACATCTCCCAGCCGAGCTTTGACAATAGAACACCATTGCTCATTGGTATTCGGAGTGCCTGCCCAGTCCCTTGCAGCAGCGTCTGGTCGTTCTTTCGTGCAATAAGACTCGAAAGAGTATCTTCTCCACACATCAGCAGGATTCAAGGGCGATTGAGCAGAGTGCTGACCCAAAGTAAGACTGCAGCCGGTGATCAGGCTTCATGTCGGCCTTTGCAGCCAACGAAGCAGCTGTTGCATGATCTTCAAGATAGAGCGTCCCGTTAACCAACTGCGCATCGAGCTCCCAGCCTTCCTTCTCTTCGTATGCGCAAGTACACAATCTTGTCATCATGCCTCGCCAGGTAATAACGTTTGTAGTGTTTAGCATTTGATCCGTAGCTTCATTGACAGGCAATTCCATAAGGCTGAGACAGAGAGGCCCTGTTCAATTTCCAGATTTGACAGAGCGAGAGAACGAGGCGTGCCATTCAAGAAGCGAGTCAAGGCCTTCCACTATTGCTTCATCTCGCCAAACACAGTCGTTGTACCCTCTCCGTAGGTCTGCCTGCCTTGGTGGCTCTTTGTAAAAACGCAGGCTTTCATCTTGTCTACCGCTGGAAGGTAACAGCAGTTTGCGCTTATCGGAGTAACTGAACGTCGTCAAGTGAGCAGGCGCGGTGTATTCAGGCGATTCTGTTAGCTCTTCGGCTCTAGGTAGGGACACTGTCGATTCTTCCATCTCGACATGACCGTTCCTCGCTCATCTCGGTGAACACAATAACCCTTGTCAACCACTGTATTAACATGGCTGACAGTCTCCCAATCATCCTCGATGGCGGCATGTCTCGCGAGCTAATACGCTTGGGCGCTCCCTTTGCGCAACCCGAATGGTCCGCTCTCGCTCTGATCGAAGCACCTCATTACGTCCGTCAAGTCCACGATGAATTCATTGCAGCCGGCGCAGATGTCATTACTACCAATTCTTATGCTCTCGTACCTTTCCATATCGGCGAAGAGCGATTCTGGTCTCGAGGAGCAGAGTTGGCGAGGCTTAGCGGGAAATTGGCACGAGAAGCTGCAGATGCAGAGTTTGAGCGTAGTGGACGGCGTATTCGAGTGGCAGGGAGTCTACCGCCCATCTTTGGGAGCTACGAGCCTGGGAAATTTGTTGAGGCAAGTGTGGGAAAGTACTTGGATCTGTTGGTTGGAGCTCTGGAAGGCTATGTGGATTTCTGGCTGGGAGAGACGTACTCAGTGATTGCAGAGGCAAAGGCGACAATAGAGGCTGTACGTAAAGGAGGGAAGGGGAAGAAGGTGTGGATTGCGTTCTGCCCGAACGATGGAGAAAGTGGAAAGCTCGATGCGCCAGCTCTTCGGTCAGGCGAGAAGATTGAAGAAGTAACACAGTGGGCATTGAACGAAACAAAGGAGTCGAGGATGGAGGCATTGCTGTTCAACTGCTGTCGTCCGGATTTCATGGACGCCGCGCTTGACACAGCAGTGCAGGCTATCGCAGCAGCGAAAAACGAAGAGCAAATACAGACGCCAATGTTGGGTGTATACGCGAACCTATTCCTACCACGACCGGACGACTATGCCGCAAACGAGCATATTGGTGGAACCGACGCTCGTTTTACGCCGGAATTGTACAGCAAGATGGCATCAAACTGGAGAGGGAAGGGAGCAGACATTGTGGGCGGCTGTTGTGGGATCGGGCACGCGCACATCCGTGCTGTTTCCGAGCGATTGAAACAAAATGCATGAACGCGAGGTTTGGTTTACCAACAAGAGACTTGATGCGGTGTGGTAAGAAAGGGATTGCATCGATTCACTAGAATCCAGATGACACATAGCAAGAGATAGAACTTGAGTGCAGTCAAAGATCATCCGTCGGCGAATAGCAGTTGCGCGATCTGCGACACAGCAATAAGCATACAGGAAGTATTGAAATCCACCAGGGCGTTGGCATGCTTTGTAGCAACAGAATGACTGATAGGGTTGTCTGGGTGTAACGAGTCCTCTGTTGCTGTTCTCTCGCTTCAAGCGCTGCAGGCCTATGGTTCAAAATAAGCACAGAGATGGAAGACAGTGCGCAGACGTGCTGCTCAACAAGACAGTAGATGGCATTCGACTGTTTAGACGCTGCTCAACAGGCACGGATACAGTGTGTGTCTTCCCGCGCAAAGGCGCAACCGATACGAGACCATATAGATGTAGCTCGACCTGGACACGCATAGCTACAGAGATCGAGGCCAATTGGGTCAAGGGATACTTCCTGCTTCTTGTCTTGGGAACCATCCATCTTCTCTGTCTCTTTGTTTCCCTTTAAAGGCTGTCTGTAGCGTCTTTCGCTGCTACTCTAGCGCATCCAGCAGACTCAGCTTCTCATCTGGCGTTGCGGCGTTGAAATTTGCGCTGCTCGAGATCCCCTTGAGGTTGAAGGCTTCTGCGCTTCGTGAAGCTAGTACGGCATCCAAGCACACCTCTCACTTTTATCTGGCAATCGCTCATGGAAGCGGCCGCCTACCCATCTGTCCACCTCTATGTCGAGCGGTCTCTGAACTTCAGCCAACCTATGGAATTTGTCAAGCTTACGGCTGACCATCTGCGCCTCTTCGCGAAAGCACTTCCTGATGAAGTACTTGATGTTCAATTTCTGCACGACATTATCACCCACATCACAGGAAGGCCAGGCGAGCTGTTTATGCACAACAACGTCTAATATCCATCCCTATCCTCGCGGACTCGTCGGAGGGATTTGTCATCTGGACCACATATGTTCATGTTCAGGCTACACGACCCTACAAGTGATCTTCGTCAATACATGGTCCCCTCTACCGAATTGAGCAGAAACGCCTTCACAACTTCTCGTAGCTCCGAATCTTCCCATAGCTCAAGCCAGCGATCCTCTTTTCTCACAATGGAATTGACACCTGCGCTTGTCCGGCGAATCGGCCTTAATCTTGGCAAAGACATGGTGTACGAAGGACAAGAGGTGGATTTAAAACGGCGTCAGGCTGAAATGGGAGAGGCTTTGGTGTCGAGAGACCAAGAGTGTCGTGTCTCCAAGCACATATGGAGACCAAATGTGCCAACGCACATCTGGTTAGAAAGTTCATGCCTCGAGCTGTAAGTAATCATCGTCTCACGCTCCGTATACTAGCCAAGGGTACTTGATTTACTTCTAGGGATTTAGCCATCTACTTAACGAGAGGCAAGATCTGTTTGGTGACAATCTGGTCCATGAGTTTGGTGAATTAGATGTGAGTGTTCAGGCCTTCTTCATGACCATTACTGATCGACAGCTTTTCATAGGTGTACAATGCGAAAGCCGGTGTGCTTTTGTATGGTGCGATGCATCAAGATTTCGACGTCAACACGCTGTGCTTCTATCCTGTCAGTCTTTCCACGGCCATTGTTGAACATTACTAAAGTCTTGCACGATAGCGGATCAACGATAGGAATGGTCGCACAAGCGTATATCCCCTCTCTCTCGACGAAGATGTCCTTGGCGAAATCAAGAGCTACTTCATTGTTGGTCAAGAGCCTCCGACCCGCATCTTGAATCAACCTTTCGACGCGAGACCAGACGCACCAGATCAGCCTCCAGCCCACCTCTGGCTCTGGCAATTCGCTTCTCGTATTTTCGCTGCTTTTGGTACGCCGGAAAGCAAAGTTTTGGCAGAGCAGTCGCCTTTGGTACAAGCTGTTGAAGAATGGCGTAAGCAAGTCGCTTCGTCTCGAAGAAGCAATAGGCTGCAGAGAGAGGGACGGTGCAGATAGGACTGGCTCTGCATCCTGCCGATACCACCATTACTGGTGTGTTACCGTACATGATTTGAACAGACGGTCTATAGAAGAGTCTGCAGATATTACATAGACACACCAGCAGCTGTGGCCGAGCTGGACTAATGCAAGTACTCTCACCGCAGTATACACTTTAGTCCTACACGAGTTGCGCTTTATCCTTGCTCGTACCAGGGTTCGCCAAAGCCTTCCTGTTCGGTCAGACGACTAAACGAAGCTATGCTTGAAGTAGATGAGAGATGGAGCAATAATAATTTGCGTTTGGAGAGCTAGTGTCATGATTCACTCTGAATTCTAGGTCAGATGGTACGGCATAGAAGCGAACGTGAGGGCTGACCTGAAGCGACTCTAGTGCGAATACCGCGCAACTCGCTCAGAGCCGTTTGCGAGCCATCTCGAGCAGGAATCAAAGAGAAGAAGCTAGTCGCAAAGACTGTCAGATAAAGACCAAAAGTGTAGTTGATCAGTAAGGCATACCTCTCGAAGCGAGAGAAACAGTCAGTGCACAAGATTTGCCATGTCAAGTCCGATGCCTCAAGTGGCGTGCTGCATCCCTTACAGCGTGCATGCTGTTTTGGCTGAATCATCACTCCGTCCACTTGATCTGGCTCCAAAGGCGAACTCTTGTAAAGGGCTACACTAGGCGACTGAAGGTCATTTGGGTTGATAAAGCCGCGACAGGTAGCTGCGTAGATAGGTGAGGACCTTTAAGTAGGAGAGATCGGCCGTACTCACCAAAGTTCGGCAATTTTACATCATCTGGGTTAGGTGAGACATCATCAAAATCGTCCAATAAGGCAGGCTCGAAGGCATCAGGTCCTTCAAAAGTGTCGAGCGCTTCCCCATCCGTAGCTGACCCTTCTCCGCCATCAACACTTCCGAATGAATCGATCTCGATCCCTTCAGCCTCGGTGAAACCCTCAGGTTGGACAAGTGCCAGAGCTTCTGCCACATCAAGATCGCCGAATGTGTCCAGCTCTTCGACTTGATCAAAGGCCGTCGCCTCCGCAAAATCGAGATAATGAAAAGTATCAAGCTCCATGGGCCAATCGCAAGCTACTGCTTCCGCCGCATCAAGGTCTTGAAACGAGTCGAGCTCAATCATAGCAAGATCGTCAGTATCTGTTAGCGAGACGTCGACCTCTTCTGGACAGCCCAACAGATCAAAGATGTCTTCAGTGTACGTCTGATTATGGTCGAGGTGGGTATCATCGAGCAGAAGCTCATCTTCGGAAGTGTATGTAGATTGCGTGTATGCTTGACATTCGACGCGGATAAATGGAGAAGAAACATTGATCAGGTTGACCGAAGCGTTGGCAGTGTCCCTTGCTTGTAATGATGCAGCAGCCTCAGCAAGAAGTATCAAACCGTCCCATGGCTGGCAAATATTGGCCTTCTTCGCGGTACTAGGCATGAGGTGCAGGACCAGTGAGGCGCTTCGTCGGTGCAGCTGAAACTTGATGAGATGCTGCACAAGAGTTGAAACGAGGGCCCGCTCTGCAGCTGGTCTTCGTTGTATCTTCTACAAGAGGACTTCCGACTTTTTGAGCGCATGGCTGATGGTGAGCAAGCGCGAAAGGCACAAAACACGGGAATGCGACAAACGATCAAGTAGAAGCTCCCAGGATGTCAAGCAGAGGAGGGAAACGCGTCAACAAAGCCCAGTACTACAAGAATGTGAGCTTGTTCACAAGAGAGGAGAGGGGTTAAGAGCTGATGACTTCATTTGCGATGTCGAAAAGTTGGCCAAAGCAAGCAGAGAGAACGAGCAAGCGTGAGTGAGCTTCCCTGAATATCCAGATCACACGCTGAGAGCTGTCACAAGTATCAAGGGACCTGGTATATTTGTTACTACGCGTGAGTGACGGTTCGATGCATGTCTCGATAAAATGTCGCTCATCGTAATGTCATTCAGCTCGCCGGAAAGAGCACAAAGCAGTCTTTGAATCCTACGATCTTCTCAACTCTGTACTTTCCCTTTCCCTTTGCAGTCTCTATCGTTCTCATGCCGTTGGTAGCTGGCAGATCGGCTCTACCCATCAGTCGCTACCGAAACGCTGGATGATGATGAAGAACAAGACATTGAAGCTATGATCGCTAGAGAAGTCTCTGAAGTGAAGAAGACAAGAGCAGAAGGCGGTCAACGGTTTCAAAGTCGGAAAACGCACACAGATTGTCTTGTTTTCATCTCTTGCGCTGCGCCTTTGGATCCGATACGGCTAGTGGAAGGTGCTGTAAGCGATCTGATACAGACTAAAAGACCTACAACCCAGTCAGTAACTCATACCAACTATGGTCCGAGCTGATGTAAAGTCAGTAAAGACAAGTGAACCGACTAACACCAGTCTCTGCTACAACATCAGCAGCGAACCTAGAAAGCGTCGAAGCCCTCTTTCTTAAACAGCTCACACCAATATTTGGTCCACACGAGAACGAGCCAACACCTAGACCTTTGACCGTGCGCGTGTCGCTCAAAGTCAATCATATTGGCTGACTCTTTGGTGCACTGCGTACAGTACAAGATCGAAATCATTTCCCGATCACATACAGTGCTCAAGCGGGATAACCTCATCCAATCTATAGGCACCATGATCAACTCTCTAGCAGCAGCTTGCAATCGACCAGTCAAAGCAGACCTCACTAAGCCAGACGTGGTGGTCATCGTCTCGTTGTTCAAGAGCACGTGCGGTCTAGCTGTCGTAGAGGGCAAGTTGTATGAAGAAAGCAAGCATTACAGTCTTGCTGGTGTAGGCGAACAAGTGATTCAGCAGTCTCAAGTAAAGGATGTAGAAATGTCCTAAGCATCATCATAGACACTTGCAAAAGGGATATCTAGTAACCAATTCCACAATGCAAAAGCGCCTTAATTAAGTTTCTCATCCATATAAGCCCTTCATCAGAATAAGAGTCCATCAAGGGTTAATGTCACCGATCCTTCTTCTCCTCTTCTTTCGCATTCATGTCCTTCATCAACCTTTCCGCATTCTGTCCTTCCGCCTTCGACAAAGCAGCCAATTGTTCAGCTTCTTGTCGTTTCGCATCTTCCAGCCGTTGCGCTTGGTTCTTGTCCGATTTAGCTATTTGGTCAAACTCATCAGCGCCATGCTTTTCACCGAAAGGAGGAAAAGCATACCAATGACGGCTAATAAAGGATCGTCCCCTTTGGCTGGCTGACGATACGAGTCCCAGTACTTGTCTGCCCAAGTGAAATACTGGCCATAGTTGCAGGTGAAATAAAGGTGATGCAAAGTGTGATGCGCTGGACCATTGATGACATTCTCTAATGGGTGGTCAACGATCATGTCCGAATCGTGGATCTGTTAGCAATTCCGGAATCTCAGTTTCAAGATTGAAATGATGGACCGGAATCAACTTACGAGGATAGTCCACAAGTTGACGAAAAGGAAAAGGCCAAGATAAACCATCTTATGTAGCGGGAAGAGGAAGATGAAGATATGGTATGGTAGCGACTGGGCGTAACCATCTAGCGGGTGGAAAGCGTGCGAAGCCCATGGTGTCGGTACTATAGACACCACCCGTCAATAAACTCTTCCCATCGAAACAAGACAGAATTGCAACTTACTGACCCACCGATGATGCGGCTTGTGTATCCTCTTGTACACTGAAGGATGATGTTCCCAACGATGAACAAAGTATATCGCAAGATCCGTAAACCAAAGAAAGAAGGCAGCGCTAAAGATAGAATTCAGCCCATTTGCTCCCGCCACGTGCTTTTTGATAAGATAAAAAAGACTCACCTTGCTAACAGGTAGGCGTATCCCCATGCTCCTCCTCCCCATGGTCCGTCTGCTATATTCTCATAACACATGCTCCATCCTCGCACTTCCATAATGAACCACGGTACCGTTAGAGCGGTTAGTGTTGCTGTGCATTTGCACCCCGGTAAGCTCATCATCGAGCACAGCCAGGTCACAACGCACGGAAAGCTATCAGAGACATTTTGATTTCCATTCTTACTTGACCTTTGATGAATCTCGGATGCTGCATCATTCTATGGTCGACTGCCAATGAAAACACTTTGAGCCAAAATCTTGTTTCCCGGCCAATAGAAACGCACATAGCCACTTGTACGAAGCACCAGCTATCAAAAAGTACATGATATGAATGCCAACGAGGGTAAAGATTGTCAACTATAATAAAAGTCGCATGATTGAGCATTCGCATATCTTTTGCGTGAAAAGAAAGGCTGACAGAGACGGTCTGCCTTCGCCAATCATCTCTAGGCCAAGCAGAAACCGTAGTCCATTGTTCTGATTGGCTGTTCTGACTTAGTTGAGGGTCGGGCAACAAAGTGCCGAGGGCGGCCAGAGATGACGAGGCTGTTGTAGGTAGAGCGGATTGCAAGAATTTCAAAGTCGCAGCAGAGGCTGAAGGTAACAGTTTGTGGCCGCCTGCAGCTGCTGCTCTTTGTGCGTCTGAGAGTGGAATTCGAAGGGGCAACATCCAGGCCCAAAGTGAATCAAAGCCATGATGATCTAGGCTCTCTAATACGATGTCCATGCTCTTGTACTGTATTCGTGTTCAAAGGACAGATGTGCACCAGGCCAAGCGTTTGTTTGTCAAGTCGAGGGTGGAGTTGAAAACGGGCTTTTTTCCTTTAAGTCTTTTTTCCTCTCTTGTGGCTTGACTGATAATATGTGCTGAAGAGCTGTGAGGGATGGTATATAGGTTATAGCACAGGCAGGTCGAGTCAGCAACTTGTTGTTGGTGGTGTGATTGGAGAAACGCTTTTCCAGATTTATGGTGCGCTGACTGTCTTAGGCGGCCGAGACAACCTTGACTTCCGCGGTCAAATTGCCGAACAGCCAATTAAAGGGCGAGGTCCTTAGTAGAGCTGTGCTGAGATGTAGTGCACTGCGAAGCCCGGCCAATGCCCAGCGTTCAGTGGCGATTCGGTAAGGCGCTTCTATTTACCTGTTGTCTTCAGCTGCCTTTGCGGAACAGCACCTCAGTCTTCAAATGGCTAGAGTAGACAGACGCCTGGCTCAATGATGTACTATAATGCAAACTTAAATGACTTCTGCAAAATTCTTGGCTCGAGTTATCCGCTCTGACGAGCTTCCCGCTCCTCTATAGTGCTGATCTATCGCGACTGTGTCCTACTTCCCTGCGCTACGACTGCTGCACACGTCGAGAAAAGAGGCAGAAACGCGTCACAAAGTTGTTTTGAAATTTACACGTTGAATTGGACGCGTTTTCTGTTGAAGGCTGTTGTTGTCTTCACAACAGAGCAGCGTGTGCTTGGCCATCAACCATCACACCCTGCTATATACATTTTTTTTGGCTACTTTGCATTCGTCCAACTCGAAAGCACTGTTCAGCGCATTGACCTCTAATTCTGTCGAACTTACGCTCTTTTCTCGCTTCGACCACCTCTTCAAATAACAAAAGACCCATACAACAACAAGACAAGACAACACTCACGCTCATTTACAATACTTTGATTTTCAAGGCAGGCCCTTGTACACTTTTAACCGAAAAGAAAGAAAGATGGCGCAGCACCATCACATGACGGAAATCCGAAGAAGGGCAACTTTGCACAAGCGACAACGTCCTGCAGTCACTGAAGAGGACCCAACAACTACCGTCCCTCGTGTAGGCAGACCTTTTGCAACCACAGCCGGGCCAGACGAGGTTGAAACAGCAGAAGTCGAAGAGGAAACCGAAGCGCCCCGTAGACCTTCTCGTACGTCTTGCCCTTCTTTCATTGTATTCGAAGGCTCAATACTGTTTTGGATAGGTCCAAGGCCTACTGAAGTCGAAGAGACATCAGAAGCAATCGCTGTTGGAGCACCTACACCGGCTCAAGCTACCCAAATCACAACTACAGACGTGGAAGAACCTCTGGTCACTGCGGCCGTGCCTACTACTGCGCCAGTTGCACCTGTAGTCACTACGAGCGAATCTTTGACCCCAGTCGCTCCCGTCGTGCCTACAACTCGCAGCAGCATACCCACAACATCGTCTATACGTACTTCCTCGACTCCTTCTTCTTCTCTTCTTCCTTCTTCTTCGCCTACATCGTCTCGTCTGCCAGTAGCATCAGCAGCAGATCGAAATGCCGCAGCAAAACAATCTGAAGATGGCGATTTCCCGACTGGAACTGTAGTTGGCGTCATTGTCGCTGTAGTAGCCGTCATTGCGCTCTTGGTCGGTTTCCTTATTTGGAGAAAGAAGCGTCGTTCGCGCAATGATGAAGGGTTAGATGCAGCCATGGGTGGATACACGAGGGAGAAATCAACCGACAATGATTTCGGCGTCATTGGCGAGAAACCGCAAGATTACAGCATGCAAGCTATTCCTCCCAATGTTCGAAACAGTTTGCAACAAGCTGGCGCTCCATTACCTTCACCTATCGCTATGCCAGTTCAACAACGAACGTCTTGGCAACCTGCTCAACCTGGTTTCAACGCTCCTCAGCATCAACCTGGTTTCCACATGCCTCAATCTACTTCCATGCCAAACGGTTTCGCTCCTCCCAAAGCAGCAATGATGGGTTCTCCTTCTATCCGATCATCCGTCGCATCACCTTATGGACTCGTTGCCGCTGCTGGACTTTCATCACCACCACCACAACAGCATCTAGAAGAAAACAGTCCGTTTGAAGATCCACAATGGGCAAACAAATTGTTTACTGTTAATCGGACTTTTGAACCTTCTATGCCGGATGAATTGGTCATTTACCCCGGTGACACTGTCAGGATTTTGATGGCTTAGTGAGCATCTCCTTATGTTGAAATCACAAGAAGCTGATTGTTTGGGTTAGCGATGACGGCTGGGTGTTGGGAGAGAATTTGAGCGCTGTTCAGGATGGTGTACCTGTTCGAGGTGTTTTCCCTAGAGACTGGTGAGTATCCGTGTCTCTAATGATCAATTGCAATATTGACTAATGCGGAACTTGCAGCGTCGAAGACTCGGTCGAAGCTCAGCCTCAACAACAGATGCAAATGGATGAAAACGTGCCTCTTCAGCAAGAGTCTACCCTCACTCGCGCGCCTACTCTACCTCCTCTCAATCTAGGCCGCGAATCTCAATCGTTCCAAACTTCCATGGCACCCAACCGCCAATCCATCGCTTCCGTCGCTCCTTCGACCGTTGACCGCCAATCCATGATTGACAACCGGCAATCAACGAGCACCGTACCTACACCAAACAACCGTTCTTCCATTGTCAGCATGCACCAACAACATTTGCAACGTCAATCACGTCAATCCCTCGCTCCTGTTATTGCGATAGAAGAAGAACCCCATACTTCAGAAGGACACCTAAGCACTTCATCAAGCCTCAATGGCGCTATTGATCGATTCCCCAACACGCCTTCGAGGCAATTAACGCCTGTAGTAGAAAATGACGGCGCTTCGACCAGGAGTTTAAAGAGGACTAGCTCGTTGATGGCTAGCAAAGATCAGGATTTGTTTGCGCAACTAGGTCAAGTCATGCAGGGTGATTTGGACGAAACCAAGTGATGAACGGGCTTGATTTGAGTGTAGATCTTCTTTTCTTTTGCTTTCTCTGTTTTCTTGTGATAGTCAATTGCATTATATGTGTCGTTCTTTCATGCTCTACTACTCATGGTTGATCATAGAATCGTGGAGATGGCGGGTGACGCGCATTGTCTCTGACGATCTGGCCGAAATTGGATGCATTAAAGCTTGGCTCTCTCTTGCTCCACAACCGCTCTTTCTACTACTCGTTCAACCGAGTCAATGGCCGCCTTCTTACAGAATGCCAGCAAGACGCACAGGCTCACCGGTCTCGCTGTCATCGTATTCGTATTTCTAGTCTTTGGTTACCTAGGCCAAGCAACAGTCAGCCCTGTCTCCTCTTCTGGCTCATCAAGTTCATCAGTATGGAACGCCTTGCAACGATCAGGCGTTCGAGGAGGGAAATTCTCGACGCCTTCAACAGCTTGGAAGGTCGAACAAGCAGAGCGGATATATCAAAAGACGGTAGACGATCGTCGTGGTCTCATCACCAAGCTTGGACCTGTCAAAGACATCCATCCCTTCCCTGGTGTCAGAGTGGATCCTTTACATCGTCTATATAGTCAGTTCAATATGTTAGATCCCGCCTTCTGTTGATTGCTCACCGTGAATGATCCAGTGTTGTGGGATTGGTTCCCTGCTTCTTGGCCTTGTCCTCATGAGCTTGAGAGAGTCGGTGTGATCGGAGACGGCGGGAAATGGGTCTGTGGGGCGGAAAGACTGGTTCAAGTGCCAAACTGCGTCATCTACTCTTTCGGCGTCGAGCAGCAATCTTCCTTCGAAGCTGCTTTCCTACGTCGGTCTGATAACTGCAAGATATGGGCATATGACTTCTCCGTCACGCAAATTGGCCCTGAAATTCGCAATGATGCTGAATTGGCACCTCGAGTCAAATTCACTCCCTACCGCTTTGACAATGTGAACGTAGAGAAGACCAAAGACAACCCAGAGACGCACACTCTATCGTACATCATGCGGGAAAATGGTCATGACTTTATCGATTTGCTCAAGGTCCGTCGACATCCATTTTCTTGAGGCGACATGCTCACGAGCGCATAACAGGTGGACGTGGAAGGATCCGAGTTTGCCGTGCTTAAGCAGGTGATAGAAGAAGCCCGTGGACGACCTTTACCATTCGCACAGCTTCAACTTGAAATTCAGTAAGTTTTCCCGTCTTCGCAGCAATACCAATGCCCCGCTAACGCCCATGCAATAGTGCTTGGTACGCGGAAAGCGATCTGTCCTTCAAAGACTACCTGGAGTGGTTTGAGCTGCTAGAATCAGCTGGTCTCCGGCCTTTCCGTAGCGAATTGAAGTGCGTTCCTTCTTGCTGCAGTACCTTCAGGTTGCTTATGGCTCTATTAGCTTCCAATCTGCGATGACTAGGTATGCTCTGCTGTAAGATGACATGCAATAAATGCTGATGTATTGTTCATAACAGGAAAGTTCCAGATGTTATCGAGATGAGCTTTGTCAACATCCGAGCTCCCTCGTATATCACCGCCGACAAAGTGAGCTGCTTGTCTGTCTACCATTCATGCAATGCTGATCACACCTCAAGGTGTAACGTTAAAATGCTCAAACGATGAAGACAAGAAAATTGATCGTCTTGCACTCGCATATACCTGACAGACACTCATAGCAGACATGTACATCACGAGAAGGAGTTCATTCAGGGAAGCACACATATTGTACACTAGTCAGGATTGTTATCAAAGCATCGGTCGATATGTTTAGGCTACATTCTCGAGACATGCCAGCATCGCTTTACATTGACTAGATCTACCCTTCATTCCGTGCGAAAAAGTATGTCAGCAGCGCAACTTGCTGGTTCGACAGTCCATCCAGCATCGTAAATAAGCGAGTGTCGTCTTTCAGCATCGTGTGCGCTGCACAGATGGCTGAAACAGTTGCATGTCTCACTTCAGTATTCGAGGAGGACATTCCCTGACATATCGGTCAGCCAAATTCAGCTATTCGTCGAGCTGGACGCACCTTGAGCAGAAGATCTCTTGTCTGAGGTACTTCCTCCTCCAATACTTCAGCTGGTAGGCGAAGGAAGAGATGGCCAGTAGCTTTCATCGCAGCTGCAAAAGAAGCAGAAGTGCTATTGCTTGATCCGTGCTGAGTGATGTATTCAAGGAGGCTGCCACGCAGACATATGAGAGAGTATAGCGGGTCTATACGCTCCAGATAGAGGGCTAAGATTGTCCGCATACCGGCGAGCGCCTGTGAGGAAGGTTACGCGTGATCAGCAGTCATGCCGAGTTTGCATTGTCCTCCTCACCTCCCGGAAGGGATGCTCCATAGGTAAGTTGAATAGAAGAGAGAAGATGACCATCTCTTGGCCCGAAAGCAGAGCTGTTTGATGAATGACCATGTCCTTGAGCAGCGCCAATGTTGCTACTGTCTCCGGTATAGGTGTCTGGGAAGATCTTAAGCAACACCAACTGTAGTAGATACTGCAGCTCACCTGCTGCCTCAGCGCCTCTGTTGTCGACTGAAATAATGTACTGAATAGCTTGTCTTTCTTCCAGAAGGCTTGGCTATCTTCCGAGTCTGCTGCCACTGGGTGATCCACACAAAGCCGCCGTAGCCTGTGTATTGTCAGAGACGGCAATTCGCCATTCGACAGCAATCGAAGTATTTCTTGGAGGTTCCTGATGTCTTCATCCGTTTCAATTGATATCTCCTCCGGTTGATCTTTAACTGCACAAACCTCAGACCGACTCTAATAGCAAGAAAGTCACGCACACTCTGTACTAGCCAACCACCAAGAATGCACACCAAGTTCATCGTCCACCTTTGTCGCCTTCTCTTCAGCCACAGCAGGGCTATCCTCTAGCTCTCCACCTTGTAGCTGTACATTGGCAAATCGAGATGCAAGACTCTTCATAGGTGTTTTAGGGTCTTCTTCTACTAATTCTAGTAACCGTGCAGCTGCTTGTTCAGCTTGCTCTGCTTGATCCTGCATAGCTGTAATCGCAGAAATTTCTAATCAGCATGATACTGAGATGATATTTCCTCGACCTACCCGCTTCCACCATCTGCCCATCAAAACTGGCATCCAATTCCTGTTCGGAAGAAGTAGAAGGTAACGAGCCTGACCCCAGATGAGAAGTAGCTTTCTTCGCTGTAGGTGTAGTAGGTTCCGTTTTCCTGCTCTGCAGATGCGAACGCAACTTGCTGTTTGTTACAGGTGGTGATTTCTTTATGGACGAAGCGGCTGTTGGAGGTGATTTCCTAGAAGATGCCGAAGAACTTGATTCTGCTCTGGAACGGGAAGGAGTCTTGTTAGGTGTATCAGATGACGTGTTTGTTCGTGAGCGGGTGAAAATAGATTGCCTAGGTGAGGGGGAACCGTTTGCAGTTTTGACGGTCGAAGCTGATGACATTCGACTATGAGGTGTTCGGGAAGGCGGAGAAGCTGCTTTTGGTGTAGGTAGAGGATCAGGTTTCGGTTCACTCTTCTTTGCTGCGATCAGAGCTCTGACGGAGGGTTTTGAAGTAGCTGCTGGTCTAGAAGTACTAGCACTGAGACCATTGGCGCTCTTTTGCAATTGCGCTCGAGCAGAAGGATCTAGCCCATCGAGAAGCTGTTGAGCTTCTTTTGGGAATTGAGGCGCGAATATCCAATATGCTGCTCGAGAAGCTTCCCTCACGCCCGGTGTCGAATCCGCAATACCCTTTTGTAAAATCTTGACAAACAGCGCCAGACCACCGGAGGATTCGATACTGGATTTCGCTTTCGAACCATGAGTGATTAACATGGTCTTTGTATGGACAGCAGAAGCAATTCGTGTCGATACGGTTTTCGCTTGTATGCCTTCCCAGAGTAGATTCAGTCCTTTGTATGAATAGGAACAATGTGCAATCAGAGCACCCATAGCTACTTCTGAAGCTTGAACGACGAGCTTCTTTGTTTGTGCTGCGATTTTGAGGAGGGCGTTCAGGATGGATTCGTAGAATGGGTCGAGATGAGTTTGGAGGTGTTCAGCTAGTTCGCCTATTAGATTGCAGGTTGCTGTTGCCAGTGTTGTGCGGAGCGTCATCATCTATTGTTAAGATTAGTCGCTGATGACGTCCATTGAGAGAGGACTGACAATCTTGAGTACATTTTCCATGACTAGCTTCAATCCAGCAAGGAATGTCTCGCGATATGTAGTATGTGCATCGCTCTTCAGCATGCCTAAGAGACTAGATGAGCTATGATCCAGCTGATCCCAGATAATCTACCTCTGATGCGGTTGATATACTTGTCTCTAGCTTGCCAATTATGTTCGGTTTCTTTCCCAGAGAGAGGCTCGACCATAGCAGCAAACTCATTCTCCATATCTTTTGAGGAGCCGATCTATACACATGAAACACAGGCGTGAGCTCGATCAAGCTGAACCCACTCCCAGGCGCACGTATACAGTCTGAACAGAATCCAAAGGTGTGGCTCCGACCGAAGCGACCGAAGCAACACTCGTGGCACTCGTCGTCCTGTTCGCTTGCTGCCTTCCTTCCGGCACGCCTAAACCAACTTCTTCCTTCTGATGAGCCAATCTCGCAATCAATTCCTCCGCTCCTCTGATATTATTCTTTTGCAGCTCTTTCCTCAAATCAGCTCTTGCAGCCTCTGGGACTTGCCGATCCGTATAAAGCTGCACAGTAACTTCCCTTGCCGATTCTCGAACGGATGCATCTGAATCTTCCAGACAAGCAAGAAGGAAAGGCAACCATTGTCTAAGTGGTAGTGAAGAGTCGACTTTGCGGATATCGCGGATATAGAAAAGACATGATTCGCGCGTTCTCGCTTGTTTGGATGAGAAACCTTCTTTGACTAATGCTTCCAATTGTGTGAGCGCTGAGTCTTCAGTGATTGTGAAATTAAGGCATGTTTGAGCGGCTTGGAGCAAAGCTTGGCCTGCGAGCGTTCGTGTGCGCTTGTTTGCATCACCGAGTTTATCAATATTGAGTTGGATTAAAGTATTGATAGCTTTGAGCAAGGACGCGTTGGTTGAGAGCAATGGCCAGAAAGGTAGAAGAGCTTCCAAGGCAGCTGTTGCAGTATGCGCGTTTGAAGAGGACAGGCCATCGCGTAAAGTGACGAGCGCTGATGCGAAAGTGTCGCTTTCTAATGGCTGTGTGCGAGAGCGCAGTTCATCGCCCAAAGTATTCACAGCCTCTGCAGTCATTGGTATCGAGCAATTGGCAACTTTGGTATCATCCAAGCTTCTTAAGTCGGTCGTCTCTTGCCAACATACCATCTCCTGCTAACGTCAACAGCTTCGCTTTGAGACCCGTACTTGGAATATCCTCGGAGCATTGGAATATCCTAGGCCGCTGCTGATCATGCATCGCTCACTTCTTTCTGCTGCCTCAAAAGCGAGTCATGCATTTTCTTGATTGCCTCTATCAGCGTCTTATATTCTGCTTGTATGTCACAGAGAGCAGCTCGAAGACCAGTTCGATCGATCCGCCATGCCTCTTCTTCCCAAGTAAGCTCCCTTGCACAGCAAGAAACCTTATCATCCTCCTGACTCGAAAAGCAGCCAAACACCTCTTACACTTCCCCTTCGCATCCAGATGAACCAGCACCGGAAGACGTAGCGACTGCCTTAGCTCGACATGCGAAAGTCACTTTAAACACTTATGCTCGACCTTCACTCATCTTACAGAAAGGCAAAGGGTGTAAAGTATGGGATACGCAAGAACGAGAGTATTTGGATATGACGGCTGGAATTGCTGTTAATGCTTTAGGTCACGCAGATGAGGGCGTAGCGAAAGTTATGGCTGATCAAGTAGGTCTCTCTTCCTCATCCACCATGAGTTCAGGGATCTAAGCAGGTAGAATAGGCACTCAAATTAGTTCACTGCTCCAACCTCTTTCATAACGAGTGGTCAGGCGAACTAGCAGACCTCATAGTCCAACGCACAAAACAACACGGCGGTCTAGGTTTCCCCGATCCTTCTTGTTCTTCCTCTGCAACCACTCATTCAACGGAACATTCTTCTGGACTCAAGGTCTTCTTTGCAAATTCCGGTACAGAAGCAAACGAAGGTGCTTTAAAGTTCATACGTAAATTTGGGAAATCAAAAGGCGTGGAAGGCAAGAATGAGATTGTCTGTTTCACCGACGGCTTTCATGGAAGGTCGATGGGTGCTTTGAGCGCTACCAGTCAAGCTAAATATCAAGAACCGTTCGCACCGCTTGTGCCGGGCTTCAAGACGGCTAGGTTGAATGATGTAGAAAGCATCGAGGATATCATTACGGAAAAGACTTGTGGTGTTATTGTTGAACCGATACAGGTCAGCAGATCATCTCTGTATGCGCTTCGGTGCTTACAAGGAAAATGTCTTTGCTAACAGGGAGAAGGAGGCATCATGGAAGCGAATGAGCCATTCTTGAAAGCACTGCGGAAGAGATGTACAGACGTCGGCGCTGCTTTAGTATATGACGAGATACAAGTAACCTCTTCTTGATCGATTTCATATCCACAGCTGATCTCTAGATAGTGCGGGCTCGGTCGAACAGGCAAACTATGGGCGCATTCACTCTTTCCGACCGACTGCCATCCAGACATTGTCACTATGGCGAAACCTCTCGCCAATGGTTTGTGCATAGGTGCAATCCTAATGCGGGATGACATAGCAGATGTGATCAAGCTAGGTCAGTCCATCTCTACTCTCGATATTGATCTGTTCTCATGCAAGTAGGCGACCACGGAACTACATTCGGGGGACAGCCGCTACAGACACGAACAGCACACCACGTCTTTGGTAGAATAGCAGACTTCGCCTTCCTCGACCGCGTAGCAGAAGTAGGCGATCAACTACACGCTCGCCTGTCGAAACTACAGAATTACTTTCCAAATCTCATCGCTGGTCCTGTTCGCGGTCGAGGCATGATCCTAGGCGTGCCATTCAAGGACCATGATCACCCTGGCAAAGTCGCCAAGCTATGTCGCGAGCGAGGGCTGCTGCTGTTGACCTGCGGAAATGGAACAATGCGTTTCGTTCCGAGCCTTACGATAACGGCTGAAGAGATGAACAAGGGTTGTGACATCTTTGAAAGCGCGCTGACGGTGTTGAGCGAAGAGGGAGCTGCGAAACAGCCACCTTCAGGGCAAATGATGAGCGACTAGAGCAATTTACACCGAATTAATGCAACCAACTATTATTACACGTGTGAACCCTGATGCTGGGTATCTATGGATTGGTGGGAATGTCCACGGGAGGAGCTGGAGCAGTCAAACGAATCTTGAGGTTCCGGGTAGCTGAAGAGACCGTGTTAGCAGTAGTTCAAGCAGATGACAGCGCGCTTACGACGCGGAGGCGTAGGGTCTGGCATGAATTCGTCTGTTGCTGGAAGTAGACCGCCGTCGTCCGACTCTATACCGTCTTCTAGCACAGCATTCTCATTACGAGTAGTTCGACGCGGGCGTTTAGCAGGTGGTTGATCAACAATCTCATCTTGTGCTGCTGCCGGCTGTGACTGTGATGGCCCTTCTGTAGTCGCAGCAGTACCATCAGGCTGGACTTCTTCGCCCGGTCTGATCTTCCTCGGCCTTCCGCGCTTCTTCGCACCTGGTTTGGGTGGGGCTTTAGGACCAATCGGTTTGGGCTTCTTCGGTGCATTCGGATCCTTTTCCTTCTTCTTGCGGGCCGGTTTCGGATTCTCTGCTTTAACCAGTTCTTCGTATCGTCGGAAGACCTGTATTTCAACCATACGTGAGTCCCATACCAGACCGGTGTACCAAGTCACCTACAGCATTGTCAGTCCGCTTGCCGTTAAACACTTTACTGATGTCTGCCCATCGCGGCCCAAGCTCATTGAACTGCTGCATGATAATCTCGTCCTCCTGTATGCGAACGTCAGCTGCCAAGTAACACATCTTATATTGCCTTGACATACCTCCGCAGTCCAATTCTTCTTCCGTACTCTCGGATCCAGCACGTTCGACCATCGTTCTCTGCACTGCTGATCCGTTCGACCTCTTACACGCAAGCCAACCTTCTTCCACACAGTTCCACAAGCATCCACCGCAGCCTTGAGCATGTCATCCTCTTCTTTTGACCACTTGCCTCGCTTAATACCAGGTTTGAGGGTTTTCGTCCAACGATTAATGCATTGATTCGAAGTTCGGCCAACATGTCGCGCGACTATCGGTAGATCTAGTGATAAGTACACATTGTACATCACTGGATGAAACCGACCTGATTGCCAATTCGCACCAAACATCGACATTGCTTCTCTCAATCTATTGTCCTCTTCCGGCTGCCAATCCTTCTTCTGCAAAGGTTTCTTGCGATATTGCCTAAGACAAGTAGCGACCGAGCGACCGGTACCCAAAGCATCTGCAATCGTGACCCAATCTTTTTCTTCATGGTCTGCAACGACGGAATGTAGTTTGTTCACTTCATCTTTGGTCCACGTTTTGGTGTTCAGCTTTGGATGTTCCGAATTCAACCAGTGGATTCGGCAGTCGCTTGCAGTGTGATTGCCCAGCTGTTGATATGTCAGCGACGTGAAAATAGATCATAGGCATATGCTCACTCCTTTGTGACCAGCAACTTGATCCCAATCCATCACAGCAGACTCTTCATGTAAAGTAAGAGTCTCACGCGCCAAGCTATAACAGAACGTCAGTTGCAAACAGCACGCACACGACTAAACTGACCCGCGGTTGAAAGTGGCTCGTTCAGCATGTTGCTCGGCATGACTTTTGAGTAGCTTCTTCTCTTCCTTTGTCCCTGTTTGCGTTTGTTTTCCAAATGAGCATACAAGGTATAGACCCAAAGCAAACCACTAACAAATGACAGGTCGGATCGCTTTTGCATAACGGGCCAACTTCTGGGTATCGTCCGTGTCAGGCAATTCCTGCTGGACACTTCAGCTTCACTACCAAGGCAGAGCGAGACGGCGCACCTTGTTGTGATAGTGCTTGAACCAAGGTAAAGTAATGTTTTGTAGGTGTGTACTAACGATTTCAAGCTGATGAGGCACGTCGATGGCTTCTACAAGGTTCTTGGACAAGATCTGATTCGCAAAGTCAGACCCTGTTGCTGCCCACCTCGAGGAGAACGACTAACGTGCAGATCATCCGCTCGTTCGTAAGCTACCACAAGCTTACTTCTCGCTGCCAACATTTGCTCCTGATACTCTGCATTGGCTTGTAAGGCAGCTTCAATCTGTCTCTCCGCATCTTCAAGTTCTTTCAACTTGGCTTGATCGTCAAGTGTCAGAGTCGAGCCAAGACCGGCAGGAGTAGGAGGAGCAGAAGGTTCGCTCGCAAAGTGATTATCGGCTGCTGTTTCCATAGCCATACGATCAAGGAAGTCGGGCTCAAAGTTGTACGAAGCACTGGCACCAGCTTCTTCGAAGAGACTTGCCAACGAAGCATCGGGCTGTTCGCTCATTCCTGATAGCACAGAAGCACCAGTCTCTGGCTGAGATAGCCCTCCAGCTGAAGGGCCCAACAAGGATGTCGACGCGATTCCTGGCACATTGGGTAGAGATAATCCTGGCGACCGAAGCGCATTGTCATTTCCAGTTGATTGAGGCCCTTCAGCAGAGTAAGGGACTTTGCTTGTAGATGCTACTGACGATGCCATCTTGCACCCACGAGTTGAGATTGCCTTATTGAGGCGATTCCGAGTGATGGGTCGAGGATTATTGTCCAAGGTCCAACCCCAAGTCTTGAGGCTTGCTGCTCGTGTTCACGAAGCTTCTGGTGTGTCCTTCAGCCTCATGAAGCTTTCGCAAAGAAATCGCTTGGGCGAACCTTCAAGTCGATTTTCACCTGGGAACGGATCTCGACCGACTACCTTAACTACTTGCTATGGTCTCCAGAGAGTGTAGACACATCCACTGTACATGTAATATGCTTACCTAGTGAACCGGACCTTGCAATCTCCCTTAGTGTTCACTTTTATCGGCAGCTGATTTTTAACACTCGTTACGGCAGTTTGCATGCCTAAGCATGACATTTCTGTCGCTCCAGATTCTATATAGTACTTCACCACCTTCTGGAACGCTCGCGCCGCAGGCAGCCCATTTCCAGACTCATCGCATCCGTTCTCAGCTTTCACTGCCGGACGTAACATTGACACAGCGTTGCGATGCCACCGTTCTGTCTCTGCTTCATCTCTCTTACCTTCACTCACGAGCGCTGCTCTTCTCGCGCGCTATCACCCGAACTTTGGCGCTATCAGTCTCAAATACGTCGAACAGCATTACGGTGATGACGTCCGCTGTAATTGCAAAGAATGCAAGCACCAGACCAGACGAAGACTACTCATATGGTCGGATTCTCATGCTTGGCGATTCCAGTATACCTGCTCTTTGCTAGCGCTGTACCCAACTTATCGCTTTCCAGTCACGCAAGCATCTTGGCAACCTAATGGAACGGCTCAAGCTCTCGCACAAGAGTATAGCAGGAAGCTGTAGGTTGGTAATTCTATCATCAGCTCAGAGCTGATAGTCAAGTTAGAGATGTACAATGCAGAGGTTTCGATGGTTAGCCAATCGCAGATCAATTGCGCGTCTGTGCTGACAGTTAGGACAGGATACTCCAGTATGGTGTTGTCATCCTGGAGCTACGGATTCTGATAATCTTGCAGCCGAGAATGCATTACAAGTAGCACCGCTGTTCTTCGCCAACCCAACAACACTCGAGCTGGTCATCATCTGGTTCGGCGTAAGCTTCTCCTTTGCGTCGAGTCTATCATGCTCTTAACAGTATCCCCACTTTCAGGCAAACGATGCTGTTCCTTCTTTCCAAAGTTTCATCCCCCTCGACCGTTTCCGCAGCAATCTTCATGCACTAGTCAATCTTGTTCCTTCTTCTGTGCCGGTCCTCCTCATGAGCTCTCCTCCGATCGAACCAAAGATGCTACGCGAAGCAGAGTGGGTTCTTTCTAAAGCCCATCGACATGACTGACGAATTGATCAGAGCCGAATTCTCGATAGAGGTCGGCATCCCAGGAAGACTCGAAAGTGTTCGCAAGTACGCTGCTGCTGTAGGCGAGGTGGTGGAGGACGTTCAAAAGCAAGGAGGTCGCCAGATCGCCTTCGTCGATATTCACGCTGCTATTGAAGGGGCAGTAAAGGGCGACAGGGAAGCCGGGTGCCGCAAGCTAATGACCGATGGTTGTCATCTAAAAGGAGACGGATACAAGGTGAGTCGTCAGCAGAAGGCACTTGCTTGGACTAAAGTTATGCACAGGTCGTCACGGCGGAGATATTGAAGACGATAGCAGTGTTCTTCCCTCAACTCAAGGCTGATACGCTACCATTTCATTTTCCGGCTTGGGAAAGCTTGCCAAAGTACAAAGAATAGACCCGGCTGTATTGATGTTACAGCAACCAAAAGCACACTACAATTTGTATTTGCCAGGCATCTTTCTCTTGCATTCCTCAAAGCTTCTCGATTCGCTGTTGCACTTTCTTTTCTTCTCTTGTCATCGATCAGCAGGGAGCAGCGATTTACAGTATACGCTTGATCTCACAATCGCTATAGAGTGAGAAGATATTGACGGATGTACTTGTGCTTGCGATTCTCCAAGCACTAGGTACCCTGTGGATCCGCTTTCTTTTTTAGGCTACGCACAAGATCTTGGAAGCCAGATGGAGTAGCGCAGCACTATAGACTTGCCTCGTCTGGCGGCAATCACGATTGTCGAAAGAAGGAAGGCCGAAAGTCGGATGCTGGGGCTCCTGTCTAGCTTACATAAGCGAGCATCATCCGAGCATCATGCGTCCGCCTCTCGTCTCAAAGGCTCTTGTTCCCATCCACCTCTACACATACTTTAACATGGCACAATTCGCAGCAGGAGCAGGCTATGGCTACTCTCAAAGACTTCCGGCCTATCCATCACAGCACGACACTCCCCTAGGCGAGAACCCAGCTCCGCCTTATAAGAGCAAGCCTACCATGTCTACTAAGATCATGGCCAAGCTCAGTGAGTCACATCTTGCCTCTCGCAAGTTTCCCCTGCCAATCTTTGCCAGATGGCCAAAGTGCTGAAGAGCGACAAGCACAGATTGATGCCAAAGACGCTGATGTTGTGAGTGTACTTGCTATCATATCTACGTATGTGCTGATCGTCTACTTCAGGCGGCTACATTGCGCGAAGTCAGTCCATCTTTATAAGCCGTACGCTTTAAGCTAACAGCGTAACAGTATCGCGTAAAGCGCCAGCAGAAGCTGGCTGAGCAGCATCCAGACGGTGTGCCAGACCATGTGCACGACTCGAATGGTCAACGAGCTCCATCGAAAGATCAGTCAGGCTATTACATTCCAAGCTGAGAGTCAAAAGCCTGGCATTACTGTACTATAGTCTCGCATATCTCGTTGTATTATGATGCATTGATGTACTTGTACGTGGACATACTCCCATACTCCCATGCAGTGTCAGTATTGTCGTAAATGTCTATTGCTCCTTCCGCTCCAAGTCAAGCGGTTCAATTTCCGCGGAAGTATCCTGCAGCTTGATCAGCTCTTTGCTACAACTGCACGACTTGAGACTCACCAGAGCAGAAACGACCGGACTTGCGTTTGGCGTGTTGGCGATCTGAATTTGGAGCGCTTCCATCTCCCTTCGCAGCTGAACGAGCTCCTTCTCAAAACGGCGTCCAAAGACCTGTTCGTACACCTTGAATGTCAGCACTACAAAGTGCACATTCGAGCGAAACGAACGGTAAGATAGAACGAAGCGCCGTTCCATACTGATATTGCAAAGATCCTGTCAGATTGGATCTCTTCAGCGGTAGAGACAGGCCAAAGAGCAAAATCACAAACAAGAGCAAATAAGCGCTCGACCAAGCACAACTCGTGTAGAACCATATCACAGACGGTAACATCGTAATGACCGTATACCTGTATCATTTCGACGTCACTTTTGAAGGAAGAGAATACAAGAGGGACGTACACGTATTGCGCACACATGAAGCTCACTTCCCTCTTTTCCTGCGGTATGCGATTGAGCGTTTTACCGATCCAACCACGATCATGTTTCAGCAGACTGTAGAGATCCCATACTTCAATCATCGTAAATGACAAAAAGGAGAGGGCGTACTAAGTAAAGCTAGTCACGCGACCTTGTTTCTCTATCTTTTCTCTCCTCTTGACAATTACGAAATAGTAATACATGATCTGCCATGATAAATCTGTGTTTCCACCTCCTCTTTTAGCCTCAACCAGGCAAAAGGAGAAGTAGACGCACAGATAGCTGAACTCGACCAAACAGTTTCCCAGACGTTCAATTTCGGTAAAGCTGCTACGGCTGGGTAATCTTCCATGGCGGTCGGGTGGAAGTGCCTGAGCGTGGTAAAGAGAAAGGCGGGATACATGTGTATGAAGAGACTATCGAAGTCCTTGTGCTTAGCTCGGATCGAGCGGGGCAGCTAGTTCACTGACCTCGTCACTTTGTCAAGCGAATGAAAGACTAGAGAGTTGCGCCACTATAACGATTCCGCTAGATCAGCTCAGATGGGGCATACGCCACGCGAAAGGCTTACTGTAGCCACAGCAGAAGCAAGGGGTCCGTGCGAAAGAGCATAACACGCAGAGAAGAGTATTGTTGAGCTAGGAAACACCCAGAGGTAGATGAGGGAAAGGATATTGATGACATAGCAAGAGTCGAGGAGGAAGTAGTGCTATGACCCGAACTCAGCACTAAGTCGAATATAAGAAAGGACACATACAAAGTTCTTGTTCTTGTATGTGTACACTCTGACCGGTAGAAGCCAGAGTGCTTGAATAGTGTATGCCATCGGTCTGCTACCGATTAAGCTGGATAAACGAGGTAAAGCATAGAGCTCACATCCACTGCGGTCTGAAACCGATCAACAGCGTCGAGATCGCGACGTTCTGGAACCAAGATAAGCAGCAGAAAAGCACGGTAAGAAAGCCGCACCATGACGCCAAACAAGAAGGACAGCTTATCCCTCAAGCTAACAACTTTGGAATCATTCCACTTTTCCTGAATCTTGCTCATGCGCTGCAGACTCTTTTCCCTGAACTTCTGCACTTCTCTCTCCACTCGATCCGCCGTAGCTTCCTTCCTTTTCTCCCAATCCATCTGCACAGGCAAATCTTTAAAGACCAACGTGCGCTTGTTGAGAACGCCAGTGGCTTTGGACTTCCATTCTTTGCTACGTTCTTTTACTTTATCGCTTATGATACCTCTGTAGTTGTCAATGTGCGTTTGGACAGATACCTGGAGCGTGGGATGCTATTATTGTGACATCACATAGAAACGACGACAGGGACTCACGAGCAGGTCCAAGAGTGTGAGACCAGCAAATAAATCGTCTGCATAGTCATCCGTCGTGTCTGCTGTGTTGCTTCGACTGATAGAAGGTCGTTTGGCGAAAGACACGCTCGCTTCTGACGCATTGCTAGAGCTGGGCGGTAAAGGCGAGTCCTGCCGGAGTTGGAGTGGACTATCAGGCTCTGCGGCAGCTGCCATTTGGTCTGCCATCTGTGGTCTGGCTGCTTGGTAGCTGTCCAAGAAGGAAAACGTGTCGGGATGTTTGGCATAGAACGACGATGCGACGGACTTTGGCGCGTTTGATCAGCGTAGCAGCAAGTTCAGCAAGCGCAGAAGCTTCAACGAGCGCGGCCGCTGCTCAAACATTGCCCAACAGCAGGACATTCATCCCAGCCGCTCAACCTCGCTTGCCTTCACCTTCTGTCAAAGGCAAAGAACGAGCAACAGAAGAGCCTCAGCCCAACATTGAAGAAGAGAGACCTAAAGATTTGCCGCCTTTGCAACGACTCATCTCTTCAGAATCTGCCAAACCCCCACCTCCATCAGCATCTGAAGCTCTGCTTTCGTTGTCTTTGCCTCCTTCAATCAATGGTTTCGCCCAGAATGACGGTAGTACTACAACACTACCGCATGCCAATCATCCCTTTCACACGTACAATTTCGTCAATCTCTTACAAAGCAACGGGTTCAATAAAGGTTCAGCAGAAGCCATCATGCGTGGCACAAAGTCTCTATTGATGATAGAAGAAAACAGAGCAGCGAATGAATTAGTCGCAAAGGGAGAAATGGACAATGAAGCGTATTTGTTCAGAGCTGCGTTGGATGAATTGCGCACAGAAGTTCAAGTGCAGGCTAGGAACGATGCTATGGCTTTAAGGAGTCAGACGGGTAGCTTGCAGAGGGATATCGACGCGTTCAATCAGAAGTTGAGGGAGGACATGCAGAGTGTCAGGCATGCGTAAGGCCATTTCTTCTATATTGGACATTGGCTGAATAGGGAACAGAATACAAATCGACTTTAATTCGCATAAAGAAGAAGCTCTGACGGATCAGAAGAATTTGACGCTCAAGATTATTGATCTGGACAACAAGTATACGGTTGCGCTGGCAGACGTAAGAGCGGAACTAGAAGCGCACAAATGGGAACAGACGAGGAGGATCATCTGTGAGTGCTTTCCGAATGAAGTGAACAATACTAAGATGCAACAGTGATGATTGGCACTCTGCTGTTTGCCGTTGTGGTGACAAACTCTTTAGATGCGGCGCGTGTCATTCTCACAGGTATCAATGTAGTGCTGATACGTGAGCAACGATGTCACAGGCCAACGCACCGCCTCCGATACCACCACCTCAGCCGGCAGTTCCAACAGCAGCAGACCTAGGCATTCAACCAGCAGCATCCTACCTAAGCGGGAAACGAGTGGGCGAGGAAGAAGAGTGATGTGTTACAATGCATCATCTACGTATCGTGCTTCCCTTTCAGCGCTCTTTGCTCCGCTTCTACCTGTTCCAGTTCCTTCTTCAAGTCCGATATCCCTAATTTGGCAGTACTCTCTGCTAGTTCATCCGTTTGTAACCTCGTAATTTCCGCTTCCATTGTAGGTATGCTATCCACTTTCTCTTGTTGTTCAGGCAGGAGCGTTTCTCCTGCTGCTTGTTTCTCTCGTAAAGCTTCCGCCTGCTGCACTGTTAGCTTGAATCGATTCAACCAAAGATGAAATACCTGTCTCAATTTCTTATTCAAGCTCTTAACCCTTTTCTCTGGATCCACGTCCTCCTTCACTTCCACTTTAGGTTCCTCCTCAGCATCCCAGTCGTCCGGTATTTCCTCTTTAAGCACTTTCTTCTTTTTCGGTTTGACTACTACAGGACTCGGTGCAGGTTTCCCAACTACAGCTCCTTTAGGTAATGCTTTCGCTTCCCATGCTGCGACTTTTGCGTTCTTGTATTTGCCTACATCTTCGGGTGGTGTGAAGCCCGGTCGGACTTTACGTTCTTTCCTCAATCTGAGCAATGGTCAGTACTAGATAGAAGAAGAGTAGAAGGATGAGGGACATACGTCCCGTCTGCTCGTCGAGATTCTGGAATGACGCGGTCAGCGGAGTTGAACTTGTTGATAATGCCAGAAGTGGATGCGTCCCCGCCCATGAGTTGTTTGTGGCTTGGAATCATATTTGCAAGGCGAGAAAAAGGATGTTAACGTGCTGGACAAACAGTTAGAAGATATGCTGGGCGATATTTGTCGGAGGAGATTCGACTACGAGCTGGTCTGATAAGAGCTCTGGTATGTTCCAAGTCCAAGCGAGCAGGCTATAGATGCGCTGTATAGAAGCCGAGATCAAGCAAAGTGACGGTTCCTCGTCAACAGAGGGTCCATGCCAAACGTCGAGTGTACATGTTGTGCTGGCCTTCCGTTCTCCCCGCGCTGTCTGTCCTTGCTGTGTGGTAGCCTATCGTATGCCGTCTCTTGCAACTTGTGATTCGCTGCACTCTGTCCTTGTTTTCGTCTCAAAATCTCTTGTCACGCACTTTAAGCTTTGCTCAGATTATCGCCTGCCAACGTGAAGCAAAGGCGAATGAGCTTGTCATCTTCACTGCGCTATCAAGAACACTGTGCTTCCTCAGCGGTCATCTCATCGTTCGAATACGAAGGAAGAAATCCAATCATGCGCACTCGGTGGAGCAACTTGTGACCGCTCTGCAAGCGCGGGTAAGATTTCTGACAGCCTCAAGCTGCTTCGAAGGGCCCTCGCTGCTTCTCAGAGACTGGCACCGCTCGTATGCTATTATGTCGCCGAACATTGGGCTTTCCGCAAAATTATCGCTCGAAGCACGGAGGACTTTCAGATATACACGAAACAACCTGCATGCTGCTCTCGTATACGTGGCTCTCCGTGTGACAAGCCAGCCGATTAAAACCATGCAAATCCATCTTGTTTATCGGTCGAGCGTTCGACCAAAGTCCGCTTCAAGCCAAATCCAATGCGCGCAAATATTACCCCTCGTTCTACATGCTCTCTACAACCTGTAGAAGGGTTCTGTTCGACTCGGAGATTTTTCTGCTTGCTTTTCATCGGTTTCGCAAACCTGCCTTGTCTCCCGCGGCCTTGTCAGAGGCCGAAGACTTCTGATTTGGCTCAGGGCTGTCCGCGTCGCTTTGAATTCTATAACATTGCTTTCGAAAACCTACAATAAATTTTCACAAGGTATATAGTTGGGCAAAACAGCCTTTTTCCTTCGTACTCCTCGGAGTTACACACAATAAAATTGGAACGATACAGAGAAGATTAGCATGGCCCCTGCACAAGGATGACACGCATGATCAGAGTGGATTACCTTCGGGTAACAATTTTTTTTTCCTTTTTTTTTTTTCGCTAGAGATGCAGACTACGAATAGTCGAATCTGCTAAAAGGGCTCAAGGCAGTCGAACCAGCGAAAAGGGACAGCAGAAGACCCTTCCTCGTAGCCGACCAACTTGCAGTCGACCAACGTCGACAACATATACCTGAGGCTCAGTTCGAGTGTGATACCCTGCTGCTTACCTGCGCCTTGCTTTATATCCTCTACCTCTGAGATACCTCGCATGGCCGCTGTAGGTCTCTCGTAAGTTTGCGATATCATACGACTTCGCCTCAGGCCTGACAGACAATTCTTTACAGTCAGGCTACAGGCAATTACGACCAGCTTCAGCGCAGAACAACAACAGACACGCACACAGCCAACACAGCCAACACGGACGAGAACGCAAATAAGAATAACAGGCGAGATGTTGAAAGAGACGAGAGGATGGCAAGATATTACATTGAGGACCAGTCAAATGACCTTCTACGCTGCCTTCAAGAATTGCTCGACGCGACTTCTTTTCTTCTCTATACGCACTGCTCACTCTTCAGAGGACTTTGCTATCCTGCTCCCCATGGGACTGTTTCGGTGTCCCTTTTCGAGCATTGCTCTTGGTATTGCCCTGTTTGTCGGTCGGATTCGTCGTTGACATCAAAGCTTCGTTCTGCTCGACGAAGTGGCTTCTTTTTGGCTGACCCTACTCTGACTCGTGCCAGCTTGCATACGCCTGCGGCAGCTTTCTCTACTGCTCCTGAAGCGCTTCGTGAGTCCTGGCACGTTGCGTCTGCAAGAAATAGCTGATCTCGAGTCAGTGCGGACGTGTGACCTCCCAGTCCCTCCGGTTCCCTAGCTTGTATCGCTCTAGCCATCGCTATTTGCACCCAGCACTCCTACGCTCTACCTTTACTTTGTGCGGATGGACAAGCCGATGTCCTCAACGTATGTCTACACCCTCTGCGCGCCTGGATGGTCTGATCGTATGCTAGGAATCTACTCGTACCAAAGATGACATTCTGAACGCATCGGCAAGAGTTCAAGTTCGCGACCTCGCTTGTGCTACTGTCAATGCTCGGATCGCTGGCGGAGATGCTCCTCTCGCTTCAACAAGCGCTAGAGTCATCATTGGTAATGATGATGTGAGCTATGTCCTGTACCAACCATTTACCTGTATTGACTTCTTTCTTTAGCAACAACGCGCTCAGGCCGAAACTCAAGATGCTGAGCGGACCTTCAGTACTGCAGACAAAATCAAATTTGTCAGACCTCCTCAACAACAAGGAGGTGAGCAATCACGACTCAACAACTCTGGACCAGTCCAAGATGAGGTCTTTGATCCGGAGAGCAACAGAAAGATTGGCGTGACCAATAATTCTGGATCGCGCAAAGACAAGGTCTCCAATCCTAACAGCAATAGGAAGATTGGCGTGGCTACTCAACCTGAGCCTGAAGATGTTGTTGACGTCAATTTGGGCGACAAGAAGGATATCTGGAATCTAGTCAAGGCGGATCCTATTGCTCGCGTTGGTGTGAGCTCTCTTCCTCTTCTTACATGTCCGCCAGCTGACCATCATTGCAGCTTCCTACCAACGATGGAAACAGCGAGTCTGCTCGAACTCAGGCCAACATTGAGAAGATCAACAACAACGCCCAGCAGTCTTCTGATAAACCTAAACAAGATTCAGAAAAAGCTTGCCGTCCTAATGCCCACCAGGCTAAACTCGCTCTGCCTCCCAAACAAAACAACCAGCAACAAGGGGATCCTCAATCTGCTGGTACCGCTGGTCTTTGCTTGATTTGAATTTGGGTCAACCGAAGGATAGTGGCAATCTGTTTGATTTACCTGGTTTGGCTGCACGCCTGCTGGCGACATTCGCTTCCGCCCGTCACTACCCACAACATGGCAGACGACAGCACTGACCCCATCCTGAATCAAATTCGCCGTGTTCAGCTGTTCAACAGATCAAGCGATCGAGTAAAGGTCATCTTCCAGCGAATGCGATTCTTCAGAGTTTAGATTCGCAGACTTTGGACTTGTAGATTGCCTGCTAGACATGATCGTAAAATTGGACATGACCAAACAGAGTGCTCAGTCTCTGGTAGACACTGGCGACAGGCTAAGCAGGCTAGGCGCTATGAAGCACGATGTTGAGAGTACTAAAGGCCCTGTGACATGTCACATTTCACAGGCGACGAGAAATTGTGGCGTCAGTTTCCTGTCGACCGACTCAAGTATTCAATCTCACGCCTTGTCCCATCGCTACTTGTCAAACTGCGCAGCAGCTCAAGATTCAATCGGAAGGAGATATCATCATGAATTCACAATTGCCATACAATGATGGTCAGCTCGATGAAAGGCCCAATACCGACGTGACTCTTCGAATTTGGGAAGCCTCTGCAAGGTCGCCAAGTAGTACTTTGCGATCAATGTGCGCATGACACGCTCGCCAGCTTCTTTGAATTAATTACGGAATGGGAACGCATTCCCTTTCCCAAGTCACTTGGATGCGATGCGCCCTCCGCCCTCCACTCCCTCCGCCCTCAACTCTTGCGCTTGCAGTCTGACGGATCGGCGACAGCTCTGATACCTCTCTATGACACCTCTGTCTCCTTTCGAAGCCTGAAGCTCCCTCGTTCAAGCTTGTGTGTATCGCTCCGTCAGGCTACCTCCCTCCCTCAGCTGTTGCCTCTGATCCAGGCTCGCCTTCCGCCATGTATTCAGTCCTCATAGATGCGACCAACAGTCCTAGGAGGCAAAGGCAGAAGCGCAGCGTTGATAGCACGGATGCTCAAAGCCAGGTCGGTTAGCTTACCAATTATCTTAGCCTTGTTGAGACAGTCTGTAGCCCTCCAAAAGGCAAAGACTGGCTAGAGATCACTCTCAAACACCCATCGCTCAAGCTCCATCGTCTCCGCATTCGCCCACCAGGCCTGGATCGCGACCACAGAGAGAAGCAGTCGATCTCGATTTCGCTCATAGGCCCAGAGAATGTACAAATGCCGGCAATACGTGCTATATCGCGTCACTACTGCAGATGCTTATCCAAAATCCGGTAATCCGAGCGAAAATCAAGTCTTCCGTTGTCGCTCCTGGAACTCGTGTGGAAAGAAGACTCGTCGCATCCTTGGCATCCTTTATGGACGGCATATCTTCCTTTAGAGACACTGTGCTATGTATCAAAGGTATGACAACCAAGCAAGTTCTGATGTGCCGTTAATGAAAGTGGAAGCTAGCTTCCTCAGGAACGTTCAACAACGACAGACAGCAGGATGCCGGCGAACTCTTCTTTGAAATCTTTGCCCGGCACCTCCAATCAGTAGCAAGTGTATCAACCTTCACCTTGGCAAGATCTAGGCAGTGCACAGCATGTGGCCTCCAGCGCGAAGGACGTGTATTTCCAGAGCAAATGCTCGACGTTCCGACCAATGGCGAAGGTGTTTTTGCCGGCATCATCGGAGCAGCGTTGGCTTCTACCGTCACAGATGACACTCCATGTTACAAGTAAGTGATTGCTTGTTGGATCGGCGACTATCTCTCATATCAGGTTGTATAGCCGGCCGGCATGCCAGAGCATGTCATTGCGCGAAGAATGCACAATCCCGCAGTCTGGTCCTATCATTTTTCTTGACCTCAAGCGCTTCATTTACACCCTGCGAAACGGCGAGAATGTTGCCGCAAAGATCTGCGCACCCTTCCACGTAGAAGAGGAGATCATAGTCAATGAGGTAAGCTTGCTCTCTCACGAAGACCAGCCTGTATGGCTGACTGTCCGGTGAAGAAACGGTATTGTCTGTGTTCTGCTGTGATCCACTTGGGTCCAAGTATGCAAGCTGGGCATTACGTAGCTCTTGTATGGGACTTTGGGCAGGAAGTGGTTTGGCGCTGCGATGATGCTGTCATTCTGGCTCAGAACACTTGGCAAGGAATCCAGGATGCCTATTTGCTGTGCTACATGGAAGGATCGGTATGTTTCCTCGATTGATGGAGTTCACTGTTGATTCCATTGCAACTAGGTGTTTGATCAATCAAGCAGATTGGCACGAGCGGCCACTGCACCACCTCCGACTGCCTCTACATATCCTTCTGTCCGAGACGCCGAACAAAACGTTTCACCTTCTCACACTCCCTTTCAAGTCTCAAATAAACGTCGCAATTTTCCGCTGATTCCGGATGGGATTTCGAAGAAGATAGTCACAATCTCCACGTGGCTTGCGGAAGCTCTCCAGATTGATGTCGAACCAGTATCGTCTCTGGACGATACCCTCTCCAGCTTTATCCTACATCGCATGCGAATACCAGTAGAAGCTGACGTTGAAGAGCTTTACGCTCATTTACGCAAACAAATCGAAGTGACAAGCGTCTCTCTCAGAAGCAACGACGAGAAGATCGCATTCACCCTGTCGCTACAAGATACTGTCTTCGCAACGAAAAGAACAGACCGTCATCGCGGCTCTCGCATACTTGGGTCTTCCGGAGTCTCTCTACCTGACGCTCAATCCGGAACACTTGTACTACTCGAGAAAAGCAGCGCTCGATCTGAAGTTCAGCTCCTTTTACCCAGTAAAGACGCGATAGCAAAATTAGCTGAATTCGCTAGAGCTACGAGCTGTCCACCGCAATACATGCGCGAGCTGTGCTTAAAAAATGTTCAAGAATTGAGCGAGAACTCTATCGAATTGGGGGGCCTGCGATGGCCTGACATAATTAGGTGTGTTGCATCGGGATTGTGAGACGGGCATGGTTGATCTCTTTTATCAGACCACTTTTTGAATGCTCAAAAGCAAAGCTTGCACTGCCAAAGAAGGACATGCGATCCATTATAGAGCTACTCTTACAACCAACACTCTCTCAAGCCTCAAATCTTTACATTACTCGCCTCAGAAGCCCACTTCCAGAAGACGTCACCCTATTCCTCGAACCAGATTTCCGTGCGATCGTTGTCCATCAACCAATCCTTGGCAGACATCCTCATCTCTTCTCATACCAAGAGGTCAGCAAAACAGTGTTGTCCTCACTTTGCGAAAGATTGGCCGCCGACTATCAGCTAGAAAGTGAAGCACTCAGCCTTGGTAAATCTGCCTGCTTGCCCATCATCCGTGGAATCTTTCGCTCTGATGGACTGCTCAATCTTTCAATACTCGATGTTCAGATCGCGCCCTTGTTGCGTGCCGCCTTCTCTACGACTCGGGCCGAAGATCAAAGCGGTCTTTTCGATTTCAGCAGCATGCCAGCATTTGACCCATCGGCACAGAAGATTCCAGCTGTACGACTCTACGCGAGAACCTCAGATGAAGATCGTTCAACCAAGGCAGGCGAGAGCCTTGCTCGGCAGATTCTCGCTTCTGCTCTGCACCCTCCTTCCTGCATCCGTCAAGATTTCGCCAATGTCGAGAACTTAGAGACCAGTCACGAACACGCATCAAGTATGCGCCACGCTTTAACGGACCGGCTTGCTTTCACCAAAATGGTCAGAGATCTACCCGCCGGCTCTGTGATCCTTTTCTCCAATATCGACAGGCTCACAAGACGTCTTTCAGATGTGCCCGTTGTCCAAAAAGCCATCACAGACAAGGGACTGAAACTATATAGTAGAGGATTCCTGGAAGCGGAGTTTGAAGCAATTAGGCAAGCAGAGAGTGAGGAGTCAGGAGAGGAAGAACCAGATTGGGGTAGATGGCTTGTTGAAGGGGAAGAAGCTGCGCCCGGGACCGAGACATGGGTCTTGATCAATACCAATTTGGATTTGGTCAAATTACATCTCAAGAATGCACTGGTGCTTTCCGAAGAACACGCTTTCTACACCGACTCTTGCCTGATGATGGACCGAATATTGCAACTCAAAGAAGAAGGCCAACGACGGTTCATCTGTCTTTTGGAAGCCATTCAGTCGTCTATCTTGCAATATCTTTACGCCAACAAGCTCCACAAGATTATTATTGTAGCTAGGACATCTCAAGATAGTCAAAATTCGATCAGGCGACAGCGGTGTTTTCTTAAGCTCTGGCTACCTCCGGGCTTTGCGGCCGAAGTCATCGAATTACCAGCTCAATCGGCAATTTCCAGCAATGTGGTACATCAAGCTTTAGACAAGGCTCGATGTGCATCCTCTTTGGTCTTGTTTACATCAGTGGACCGCCTTTGTCGAAGTACCGAATTTCTTGCTCAGCTTTTCACCACAGCCAGGAACAGACAGCAGCATCTGATGGGATTCGTTTGGCAAGCTCGAGACTTTCAAGCTTGTCGCACACACGTGCTGAATTGCGGCCCACTCCTCGAGAGAGAGCTAAAAGCCAGTGCTGCATACTTCAACACGGCTCGGAGCCTTCCTTTGATTGCCCCTATTATCATAAATCAAGAGCACGGAAGAGCTATGCAACGGCTGAGCAAAGAAAGGGCCGCTGTAGGAGGAAATTTTGCCAGTGCTTTGCAGAGCTCTAGCTTTCAAGGCAATCTGGACACGGTGATTCCTCAATTATTGCAGACCGGAAGATCATCCAGCATAGATAGGGACAAGACAGGTGAGCTCTTCGCGCCTGTCGGGGGAGCAATGTGCTGATTAACAACGCAGCGCTCCTCTGGCAAGACAACTTCAAGTCTAAATTCCCTCTTGTCAAAGACGTCAAAAGCTGTTGGTTTTGGGGCAACTCGGCCTTCGATTGCAAGTGCAGCGTCGAAACGCATGATCTAGAGGGCTGCTTTTGCCACTGCGAGATCTGCACCCTCGCCCGAGAACGAAGTTGCCCATCCCATCGCAACGAGGGAAAATGTCCAGTGCTCTGTCCTTGTCGCTGCAAGAATCACCACACGGGAGCCAACACAAACAATCAGACAGATCAGTCTCCCTCTGGGCATAGCGAGACCGTATCAAGCCAGTCAGACGAAGAGCAAGTCATTGAAAGCAAACGGAAGCAAAGGCAGACAAAGACGAAGAGGACAGCACGTAAGTCTGTATACATATTGCCTTCGTCGAGATATTGACTTTGTGGTATAGCTGCGCAAGTCAAGAAGACCGTAGCTGAACCAACAAAGGAGACTGTCACCAAGTCAGCAAAGGCGAATGTCGCTAAATCAGCAGTCGAAAAGAACGCCAAGGAAGTTGAGCTCAAAAAGTGTTCTTGCAAGAAGACCTTTACCGGCGCAGGCTCTCTGTGTGGTACCTGCTACCGCAAGAACGCTGCAAAACAGAAAACCGGAACAGACGGCAAGAAAAGATGCGAAGCACGGGCCTGCAGTAAAGTCTGCTCGAACAAGAAAGCAAAATACTGCTCAGTCCAATGCTTGACTACCGAGATGGGCAGAGCAGGCAAAGAAGTCCCGACCTGTAAGGTGACTGGCTGCGAGAAGGTTGTTATGCCTGGTTTGGGAAGGGCATGTGAGACACATGTTGTGCGCAAATAGTAGTGTGGGCACCTAGTAAGGTATGTTTCTCTCCAAAGGTCAGGTTCGGGTGCTGATGCCTCTGGTCTCCTGCAAGCTGGGCAAGGGCCGTCTATTCGATTCTGATAGATGTACTCGAGTCTGATCTGGCTTCTTTCTGGGCTGATGTCTGCTGTCTTGTGGTGCTTTCGATGCTTGGGCTACTTCTCTTCTTCTGTCGATCTGCTGTCTGTTCTGCTTGTCTTCGCGTCTTCTTGCTGTTTCTGTTGTGTTCTGCTGTTAATCTACTCTGATGACGCTAAGTTTATGATGCTCAGAAAGTCCGATGTGAAAGTCGTTCTCATCTTCCTTCGTCCTCTCCGATCAAGACCTCTGGGCCTATCATTCTTGTCTCAAGAATGGCGCTTTATCTTCGTGTCGTCTGCACTGTTGAAGATGCCTTGCGCAACACTAGAGTCACTTGAAGCTGAACATGAAGCTGCTTCGTTCACCTCTCATTGTCGACAGCGCTCGCAATGTATTGCCGCACAACGAAGGAAGCCTTGCGCCTCCGACTACAAGTGATCCTCTCTTGCTGTACAAGGCTACGTCTCATCCTTGATGTTGCTGCAAATCAATCGAGCCAAGACATGCATCTAGCAGCCAATCACAGCCTTCAACCTTCGTGAGTTGGGATTGGCGACAATATCAAACGGTGCTGCGCTATCGTGTCCCTTGTGCTAGATGGAGCGTGTAGCCAGTCTATCTTCCTCTGCTCGAGTTGAACACAGTCGGCCCGGTCGTGTCCTGGCGCTTTGTTTGCAGAGACAGACCCGTCTTTCCCAAACGATCACGAGACTCTCGCTAGCACGGCCTCGTGTGCCCAACAGGAATGCAGATACCCTGTCTCACATGTCCATGCCTCAGGCTCATCTGGCATTCCCCCAAAAAAAAAATAGCATGAAATTCCTTCAAGCGACATGCTGATGCGCACAGTCGCACACACGCTGCCCTCAACACTGTATCTTGCAATCCAACATATCTTGCTGAAAGACTCCCCCTGGGAACGGTCTGTTTCTTTCCTTTCCTCGTCTCTCTCTTCCTGTCCACCATTCTGTCTGCTGCTAGCTCAAGTATACAATCTGGCTATCAGTCATTCCTTTCGAAATAACAGGTTCAATCCAACCATTCATCTTGCAAGAGAAGGTGTCCCTAGCTACTCGCTATAGGATACAGTGTATTACCTTTGGGCTCAGCATTAGGTAGGGCAAGGCAAGATGGTCATCTCACCCGATGTGTAAGCGCGATTGCCGACGGCGTTCAAACTGAAGAAAGCTGTGCTCACGCTGCAACCTGTCCCAGTGTCGACCTTACGCTGTCTTCCGACCCGTTCGATGCCGTAGAAAAGAAGCGCAAGATGATGACCAGAACAGGCGACAGCACAGAATGCGTGCAAGAGCCGGCCAAGAGAGTCAAGTCAAGCGTTTTATCAATAGGCAGTCCACAGTCGAAACGAAGATTGTCGCGAGGCGATGAGATGAGCAGCAGACAGAAGGTACGAAGGGCTAGCAATGGTAATAACAGAGGGAAGAACAGAGAAGGGGAACAGCTGAGCTGTGAGTACCATTTAGAAAGTATCAATGACAAGCTGATATAGCATACAGCTCCCGTAAGAATCCATGCATCTTCGCCTCGCAGACCAACTCGTATCCCATCGAGTCGCGCTTTCAACCATATCGACCAAAGCGAATCAAGCAGCCAACCCGAACGTTTCCCGGAGAATGCGTTCAAGGACCATCAGCAGACAGACGGCCACGTCAATAAGGCTTGTATCCTCTAGCCCTATCGAATGCCCAAACACCGGGAATACCTGCTATATGGCTGCGGCATTGCAAGTACTGGTCAATAATCCCGTCATCCGGGCATCTGTCTCTGCTCCGGGCGCTTCAACTCTGTCCGACACCGAGACGAATTTGCATTGCTTCAAATCCAAAAAACATGCACGACATGTGGTTTTTCTGCAAGTGACGAAGACTGCGAACAGTAAGGTGGATTGAGTAGGATGGGTACAGGGGTTCGTTGTCATTTAGTCCGCATACACATCTTGCAAGAAACAATTAGGCCCCACTGCGCAGCTCTCCTTGCAGCGTACAAGCCAACCATGCTCCTCACGCATGGCGAGGGAGATTGCTCCACAGTTGCACCTTCAATCACTTGTTACGTGCCGAAAACGAAGTGAAATTTTCAGCTCTCTTTATCTATGGCCAATGCAGTATGGTCGATCTCGCTCGTACAAGAAGGCCTGCTGCTGTGCGAGCCTCGCACTAACAGTCTCCTGCCTTGGCCTTGTTTCCGATACCTTAGCAGCATCAGACTTGGTGCTTCATCTATCTGTCTGGCCAGCGAATCAAGGCCAAGGCTACAGCTTCCCGATGTGTGTGTCTCTCTCTCTCTCTCTCTCTGCTTCCTACAAGCTGCTAAAGCCTGCTGAGAAGATCACGGTTACGGCTGTTACAGTACCATCAAGTCGAAGAAAAGTCGCCGATCAGAGGATTTGTTGTGTTGTCGAGCAGCACTCGGTTTGTTCCTTCAAGCTGCAAGTGGGTACGCTGTGCTGTCTCAGCTCGATGCTACGATGCATCTGCTTTCTCTTGTCAGAGAGTACTACCCACTCATCGGCAATGTGTCTGTTGCTCCCTCTCGATCGCGTAGGAGGTTGCTGGAGAGAAGGAATGCAGCACAGGTGGAGCAACGACAGCTAGATCAGGAGGAATGCAATATGACAGGCTACTGCTACAAATATTGGGTCCCCGCTTGTCTTGAACAGTCATTTGACTGAGCATACCTGTGGACCCTGCTTATACCATACATCTGCAAGAAGTTACCCTTGTAGATATGTCGACAACTCCTGGATCAGCTCCGCCTATTCGGCTTGGGGTGTGTGCCATGGACAGAAAAGCAAGGTGTGCCAGAACTTGAAATCGCATACGCCCGCTGACACAAGTCCGCGCAGGTCAAAGCCAATGAGAAATATTCTGAGTCGGTAAGATCGTCGTGTCTGCTAGAGTTCCGTCTGACATCTCGACAGACTGCTGGCAACAGGCAAATTCGAAGTTATTGTTTTCGGTGATAAAGTGATCATCGATGAAGGTACTGTAATCCCGCCAGGCTGTGCAGCTAGAGCTCATATTGTCTGTCTACCGCGAAGATATCGAAAGCTGGCCGCTTTGCGACTTCCTGATCAGCTTCTTCAGCTCTGGCTTTCCCATGGACAAGGCTATTGCCTACGTGCGTCGCATGCCCCTAAAACCCCTGGTCTATCTGAATATTATCAGGTCGCGCTACGCAAACCAGTCTGCATCAATGATCTCGCAATGCAGAAAATATTCTGGGATCGTCGGGTTGTTGCCAGAGTATTGGACGCCATCAATGTCCCTACACCGAAGAGAGTCGAAGTAGATCGTGACGGCGGGCCTAAGCTAGACAAGCGAGTTGCCGACCAGCTGGAGCGCGAACTGGGCATCAACATCAACAAACCCAGTCCTCCTGTTGAATTCAGCATCAAAGGGGATGAATCTATCGTTGTCAATGGCAAGCAGCTTGAGAAGTCATTCGTCGAGAAACCAGTCAGCGGGGAAGACCATAACATCTATATCTACTTTTCTGAGCGAAGAGGCGGAGGTGGTCGTAGACTGTTCAGGAAAGTGAGTCAATCGTTCGGCGTAGCTTCAACCATCGCTCAGTACAATCAGATCGGCAACAAATCCAGCGAGCATGACCCAGAGTTGAAAATGCCCAGAACAGATGGCTCATACGTCTACGAGCAGTTTATGGACGGTACGTCTTTAGTCATTAGTATAGCGTGCAGACCTCAACAAGCATCCAGTGGAGAATGCCGAAGATATCAAGATTTATACTCTCGGACCCAACTTTGTGCATGCAGAAACACGTAAGTCGCCTGTAGTCGATGGTGTGGTCCGACGTACTGCTGAGGGCAAGGAAATTCGATTCATCTGCGAGCTTACGCCTGAAGAAAGGAAGATGGCAAGTGATATCTCCAGGGCATTCAAGCAGAATATCTGTGGTTTTGACGTCTTACGCGCTAATGGCAAGTCATATGTGATTGACGTAAACGGCTGGTCGTTTGTGAAGGGGAACGATTTCTACTAGTATGTTTAAACGCTGCTCGAACACCTCAAGCTGATTGTTTGCAGCGAGAAATGCGCGGAAATTCTGGCCAAGTTCTGCAACGCTCAACTGCCTAGCATACCTAAGACTCCTTCTGTTCCTGGCACGCCAGCCTCCAAGGACTCCAAATCGTGGCGACTTCACAGCTCATCTATTGTCTTCCGTCACGCCGACCGGACACCCAAAATGAAGCTGAAGTTCAACTTTAAAGGAGGCGAGCCCGGATGCCAGCCTTTTATCAATCTGCTGCAAGGCCGCAAAGATGAAATCATCCTTCGGCAAACAGATCAGCTCGAGTACATTTCTGACGCAGCAGATGCAGCTTTGCAGATGCCAGGCAGCGATCACGAAAAGCTCGAATCGCTCAAGAAGATTCTCAGCAAGAAAGTCGTCTTTACTGGCACAAAAGCTCAGATCAAGCCATCGTTTTCTGCCGAGGGCGAATGCGAAAAGATTCATATCGTCGTCAAGTGGGGTGGAGAGTACACACACGCGGCTCGCTACCAGAGTCGGGACATAGGCGAGAATATGCGGAAAGATTTGACTATCATGAACCAGTAGGCAGCTTACTCTACTTTTTTTTATCACGCTAATCGTTTGACAGAAACATTTTGTCCAACGTGCGACTTTACAGTAGCTCTGAGTAAGGCTTCGCGCCGGTTCACTGTTCCACCTTCTGACCTTTGATACAGACGACGTGTAATAGCAACAGCCGAGACATTTGGCGGGTGCGCGAATCCCTGCTGGATGTGAATCTGTGCTGACAGTATAATCAGCGCTCTGTTAGATGATCCTTCTCGTCGAACAGAACCAATACAGCATCCACTCATGGTCCGAAAAGATCTGCTTGATGATTCGAATGCAGCCAAAGAACCTGTGAGTGAGGTATCAGCGAGTCTCAAGTACATGCTGATTTTTTGGTAGATGGATTTGGTCAAGAAACGCCTTAAGTGGCTCTTCCGACCTGGTGAATACAAACGACCTGAATTCGCTTGGCCAGTGCCAACGGAAGAACCCATGACTGTGAGCTTTGGCTTACACTTGACACTTCTTGTTGCTCACAGATTACTCTAGGTCGTTGCAGAGACGATGAACTTGATGCGATATCATCGTGAATTAATGGCTAGAAATTGGACAGCACTGGATGTAGAGAACATCCAAGCACGATGGCACGTCTTTTGGCAGATTACCAAAGGAGAAGTCTTACAGTCTTATCAGGTGCTGCGGCGAATACCCTCAGTTGTTCAGAGAGCGATGGGAAAAGCTTGTGAGTCTTTGCAATCTTGCAAAGTCCTGCATTGAGCCATACACAGTTCAATGACTTCTGCGACGTCGAACCTGAGAAGTTTGATCCTTCGAGAGTGCGCATACAGCGCTGATTAGATGGTACCCGCTGATCATCGACACAGGTCAGCGAACTCTACGACTCTCTGAAGTACGACGCTTTGCACAAGTGAGTGGTTGCTCATTGATTCCTATCCTGCTAAGACCGAGGTCAGTCGAGTCTTCCTTGAGACCATCTTTTGCGAGCAAGCAGAAAAGGACAAGCCGATCTCTAGCTCTGCGAGTAGCTCTTCAAGCTCGAACGAGCCTTCTGGCAAGAGCAGTCAGACACCTAAGAAGCTGAAAGAACTCTATCGCCGCGCCAAAGAGCTTTTCGATTACAGTCAGTCGGCTTCTTTCCAAAGCGAACGAAACTGAGATTGCCTATCAGTCGCTCCACAGGAATACGGTATAGAGCGATACGAGAAACTCGACATCGGACGCCTTACATCTCTCCCTCTGCTCTCACAAATTGTTGATGACCTCAAGAATGCTACCCAGACAGAAGGCTCAATGAATGTCTACTTCACTAAAGAGTCCCACATGTGAGCTATCCCAACATCTATGTGATTCTCGAGATATATATTAACACATTTACAGTCAAACATTGGTCAATCTTGTGCTGTTCTCAGAACTCAAGATCGTTATGCCCCGAATCCCTGAGCTTGACTACATGGTACGTGTCTTAGAAGGAATTCTAGCTCTGGATACTGAGGTACGATTCAGGCGTACATTAGCTTCGAAGTCTATGAGCGAGTGACTAGCGAAGACAAGCAAGAATTCTCTGTTCGAATCTTCTTGAGTGAAGGCGCGCATGCATTGCCGCTCGATGTCAGCTTGGACGCGAAGCATGCCTTGCAAGTACAGCCCAGGCGGTGAGTGGTCTGTGTCTATCATAGTCTATCGGCTGATCTCGCGCAGACTTTTGACGAATCACATCCCAATGCCGGAAGTCATTGCGACCTTGTCTCGCCATATGCTCCATTCGGAAATCTTGAAGAAATCCACTACAGCATACGAAGGTCTGTTGCCCATTCTTCCTATTGAAGGCGACGTGCTCTACCTTGGCAAGAAGGACGAATTCCAACAACTCCGCCATTTCCTCTCCTCGAGTGCCAAATCGCGACCGCACTCTGTCACATCAGCTAGCGATCGCGACGAAATGCCACCTGTCAGTATCAGCGCGACACCGAGCGAAACAGGGGATAAAGAGGACGTCCCATCACCTAATGCTGTAGAGCAGAAATTGGCGGACATGTTTGGTAGAAGTGCCTCGTAGTGTTGCTAAGGTATTCAATTAGAGGTTCAAGAGCTATAGATATGTCAAAGTATTGCATCCATCTCAACCCTGCATCGAAGAGCCTCGACAGGTAGCCGACTCAGACCAAGCGAGAAAGTGTTGTCATCGTGTCATTTGCGTGCAGCAGACTGTCGTGCTAGCAGTGTCCTATCATATCACATTCCTCCTGATCTAGCTGTCGTTGCTCCACCTGTGCTGCATTCCTTCTCTCCAGCAACCTCCTACGCGATCGAGAGGGAGCAACAGACACATTGCCGATGAGTGGGTAGTACTCTCTGACAAGAGAAAGCAGATGCATGGTAGCATCGAGCTGAGACAGCACAGCGTACCACTTGCAGCTTGAAGGAACAAACCAAGTGCTGCTCGACAACACAACAAATCCTCTGATCGGCGACTTTTCTTCGACTTGATGGTACTGTAACAGCCGTAACCGTGATCTTCTCAGCAGGCTTTAGCAGCTTGTAGGAAGCAGAGAGAGAGAGAGAGAGAGACACACACATCGGGAAGCTGTAGCCTTGGCCTTGATTCGCTGGCCAGACAGATAGATGAAGCACCAAGTCTGATGCTGCTAAGGTATCGGAAACAAGGCCAAGGCAGGAGACTGTTAGTGCGAGGCTCGCACAGCAGCAGGCCTTCTTGTACGAGCGAGATCGACCATACTGCATTGGCCATAGATAAAGAGAGCTGAAAATTTCACTTCGTTTTCGGCACGTAACAAGTGATTGAAGGTGCAACTGTGGAGCAATCTCCCTCGCCATGCGTGATGAGCATTGCGTTGTCGTGTGCACTGCGAGGAGAGCTGCCCAGTCTTCGTCACTTGCAGAAAACCACATATCGTGCATGTTCTTTGAAGCTGGAGCAACCAAAAAATTATTACCCGAAGGTAATCCACTCTGATCATGCGTGTCATCCGGAATGGTTGGTGTTGCGTTATTCGAGCTGTGCGAAAGCTTACCGGCATCTTTCAAGCCTCGGCTTAAGCTTGCTGATTTAGCAGCCCGTATGTCTAACAGTCGATGCCTTGTCTTGCCAGAAGTAGACTTTCGAGCGTACAGAGAAGCCAAAAGGAGCAATCAAAAACAAATCAGACAAGCGCGCAGAATATCTCTCAATAGAAAGATGTAGTAGGCTGCACCAAAGAAAAGACTTGTGACACCAAAAGGGTTCGTATGACATGAAAACAAGACTCCATTGCGCCCGAGAGCAGATCGAATGACAAGACCAGACAGCTAGGAGAACAGCGCGCTCTGGCCGCTCGCGTGTCGTCGTGAGACTGCTCTTGCGAAAATGCCGCAAATGCCTCAAATGCCTCAAATGGTGATATAGCGCAGAGCTGGCGCTTGTCTTGCGCACTACAATCGCCTTCTTCAACTCTTCACATCGCTCAAACACTCGCAAAATGGAACACGGAAGCATGGACATGGGAGGTTCGACTGGACCAGCTTGCAAAGTACGCCTTTCAAAGAGTACATCTTGTAGCGCCAGCACTGATTCTGGTGTAGATCTCCATGCTGTGGAAGTACGTAATCGTGCAGATTGAGTGAAGCGACCTGACGGTCATTCAGCTGGAACACGGTCGACTCTTGCTTCCTCGCGGAGACTTGGCATGTTCGCAGTAAAGGTATGCGATTCGCCGTTGCGGTGATATCTAGCTAATATTTGTGTAGGCACTTTCGCCATCAGCGTACTTGGTGTCTTTGCATTAGCATTCGCTATCGAAGGCGTTCGAAGACTAGTATGTCACATCTCTTCATCTCATTACGTCGTTAACACATCTCAGCACCGAGACTTTGACCGTCGCATCATTGCACAGCGTCTCGCGAATGCGGCTGCTTCAGATGATATCCCTGTATTGAAGAAGAACCCTAACGTAGCTGGTATCTAGTAAGTCTTCGCTTCTCCCGTCTCTAGGCACACGCTGATTGTGCTCAGTAACCCATCTGGAATGGTTTCTTGGGGTCAACAAGTCGTTCGCGGCGCTCTGTACGGCACTCAATTCACCGCTGCTTTCCGTAAGCCAGCTGCAGCCTTGCTGTTATTACCCTTGCTTATCGTGAATGCAGTGCTCATGTTGCTCGGCATGTACTTTAACGGCTACAGTACGTCTGTTGATGTTCTGGTCCATCGTCGCTGAAGTCTTCTTCAGTTCTCTTTGCTATCTTTTTGGGCGGAACTGCAGGCTACATCACTTTCGGGCGTGATACTGTGCAAATGGACGTCAAGGGTGACTCGGGCTGCTGTTGGTATGCCTTCTGTCTTCGCCAACCATTTGTGTCTGACATTTCTGCAGTTGATGCGTCTTGGGGAATTGGGTTTGTTGTGTATCATCTTTCAGTATACCATGCATTGCAATTACATCACGATACGAAATCTGTTCAATGACTCTATTTCACAAAGTATCCACAAGCACTCTCTTCAGCTCCTCCTTTGCCTGCCCAAGACTCATTCCTTCACCAGTCCGAGCATTGAGCGTTAACCAATCTCGACCTTCAATCCGCTTGAGCGTGACGAAAGCAGGACAGATTTCGGTCAAGATCGCGAGGGCTTCTTTGGCTTCTGTAGCTGATAGAGAGATCTTTGATGATTTCGCTACGTTGACGCATACTTCGTCAAGAGGGACTGCGCGTCTGTACCGAGACGCAGCTGTTACAGATGAGCTAGGTGAAGGTGGTGCGACCGGTGCGAATAGCCTGGACACCTCGTCAGCCTAGAAAGAATAACAGGTATGGTCGACTGACATGTAAACGGCGTCGGCGACATTAGGCATCCGACTGAGCATGCTCTTGCGCTTGAAAGCAGCCATACGTTGCCTTTCGCGCTCGGCAGCAGCACTGTTGGCTTTGAGCGACTTGCGAGTAGGCGACAGCATGCCCAGATTCGGTACACGAGCGACGTCTTGACCATCTATTGTGCTACCGGTGTTTTGCGCTTGCTCTTTCGCTTTGATCTGAATATGATGTCAGCGAGATGTCATTTACGGGCAAACTGACTGACCCTCTCCATTAAACTGCTAGCTCTCGCTTTGGCAGTCGGCTTGCGAATTGGTACCAAGCCATTATCGCTTTCCAATTTGACTGGACTGCTTCCGCTCGCTATACCGTTCAAGGAGTGTATGCTTGAGTTGTGCCCGCTGACCAGCTGCGGAAGGACTGCTTTGGGTATTTCCGGTAGTGCGCAAAGGTCAAAGTCGAGATGCAATGTGGGCTCTGCTTTCCTCCGAGATTGTGAAGGTGGTGTAGCCGGTCGATGGTTGACTTGAGCTCTTTCCATCGACTGCAGGATCGACTAAATAGGATATCAGCATGCCTTACCTAGTAAAGGATGGTGAGATTAACCTCATGATGCTGAACAACACAGTTGCCCAATCTCAACCTGATCTCATTCTTCCTCTCCTCCGCACCTTGACTCCACAGTGCAACCACACTCATCCCTTCCCTCTTGCCTGCGATCTTACTCGAACTGTTCTGTTTTCTGCTGGAGGGCGAATTCTGAATGGCCAAACTCCTCTCACTCGCTTCACTATTCCGCTTCAGATCCAATTCAATCCCAATACCCCAGCCCTTCACTCTCTTGCCACTGGTTTTCGATAGCTCGACTGTTTTCGTCACCAAGAAACCAAGAGAAGAAGCAGGTGCAGCAGTCGAAGGCGACTCAAGGAACGGATCATCCAAACCCGGCTTGATCGTATCCGCGGCGTTCCATAACCACAGCAGTTGCGCAAATTCCGTCTGACCGAACCTTCTACCTGACCCACGCTCGACCATGGATCGAAGTTGATTGTACGTAGCGAGATTCTCGAGCCTGATTCGATGTGTTTTTCTGAAATCGGAAGATGAATCAGAAACTGCTGATGCTATTCGACCACCTTTTCCTTCTGTTGTCAAATGGAGCATGAGGGCGCGTTCAAAAGCTGTATGTAGGTTCAAAAGGATTTGATAGGATTCAGGTAGAGGGGCGTTGAGTGCATTTAGATTGTATTGACGAGATGAGAGTGAGCTTTTCGATATTGGGGATGCTTTTATTGGAGTCTTGAAAGGAGATTTGGCGGGTTCGATTTCGAGGTCTGAATCTGACAAGGCATTGCACGAGGTCGAGGGAATTTGCAAAGTATCCTTAGATCGGGAAGGGCGTAAAGTAGGTGAAGCAAGTAATGAAGACTGCTGCTTTGACAAGGCGCCATAGGCTTCGTCTATTCGTAATTCGTCCGGTGCACCGAGCAGTTCTGGGCCAGGAGCATATTTGAGCTTTTTAGGCGAGACGCTCTCATCTGGCGTTCGGTACACTCGACCAGCGAAGTGAAGCTTGATCTTTGGACTGCTAGAAGGGCTTTCGAAAGCTGCTCCATCGCTAGATGCCTTCCTCCGTTTCGGGCTGCGAGAAGTTGGCGAAGTCGGCGAGGAAGGCACTCGCCTAACTCTGCTTGGAGGAGGCGTGTTCATGATGGATGCAGCGAATGAAGAGATTGGCAGAGCGGTTTCAACAGGTTCAAGGCAAGACGCGTCAAATTGATCGAGCGGAGACGCGTCGATAACCGATAAAATTCCAAGGACAAGGGCAAGCAACTGTAGAGACAGGATTGGTGAACCGAAGAGGCTAGTCTGGACAAGCAAGCCGAGTCCTTTTGGCGACCTTAACTTAGTCTTAAGTGTTAAGGATCGTGACGGCATTAATATCCATTGCAGATCTTTCTCTCTTTGCCCGCTCTTATACGGTCGGCCAGATACCCAAAGGATGCAAGCAGCAACAGCGCATTGATACCCAGAACTCGAGCCTGCTATATCTTGTTGCTATTCCCACACACACGGACAAAGACTTCGGCCTTTCCTAGCTTTCATCTCGAGGTAGAATGACAGACTCGCACCATGAGAAGCTACACCACCATCATTCAGAACCATGGTCAGCTGACAGGCCAATTCCATTCACGCAAAAGATAGATCTGCGCAAACGAGAGGAAGGCAAGCAGACACAGCAAGCAGAGAAAGGTCAACAAGAGACTTATGATCCTATCACCCAGTCGAACGTCTCTATAAAAGACCTGGACAAGGATGATCTACGTGAGCAAGCCTTTCTTGGGCCAAACGCACCAGCCTGAACTCTTAAACAGACCGGGCATTTCAGAACCTTGATCGTATACTACCCTATGCCTCACTCGGTCAGAAAGAGCAAGAGGAGCAACCGAACGACCAGGATCGTCAAGGTGCCAATGCCTTTACTGATTTCCCAAAAGAAAAAAGTACAAACCTGCTCTTCCATCCTCTGCCCAAGCTCGACGAGCGACGCTGGCTCACCATACAGCAAACTCTCTTTTCCAAATGTGCAATCATCCTGGTAGCCTTCAGCATGGCCTTGCAGCTCATTCCAAGTCTTTGGTTTCGAATGCCATTGATGTTCGTCTCGCTCTATGTGGTGACTTATTACTTTGCCTCGCAAGCCAAGGACGCCTTAGAGGGACTCCAAGTAGATCAAGAACGTCAAAGAGGTACACAAGCCACGCAAGCTTCTATACCTGAAAGCACCGAATGGCTTAACCAAGTTCTCGGTACCGTTTGGCCGTTACTCGACCCTGAAATCTTGGCACCAGGAAAAGACTTACTAGAAGACGTTATGCAAGCCAATGTGCCCAAACTCATTTCATTAGTCAAAGTAGTCGATTTCCACCAAGGCTTGATACCTGCTAGAGTATTGTCTATGATGATCCTTCCCGAGCCGCAAGAGAACGATCAAGACTTGCATCCTGAAGAAGAGGAGGAAGACGATAAGGTGGGCAAGAGGGTTCATGTGTGTGTGACTGTCTCTTCTTGATCAATTGGATCTGAGGTGACACGTCTCGCACAGAGAATGCAAGATCGCCTACCGAGCGACTGATCATCGACTAGGACCGCAAGCGCGGAATGCAAAGCTTATGTTGGAATTTGCGATTGGGTCGAGGAGTTTGGCTGTCAAGCGAGTTCCTATATTCGTTGAGTAGGGTTTTCCGTTCAATGTCTGATCATGGTCACTGATTGACTGTTGAAAGAGTAAAAGGCATGGTCGCGACTGTCCGACTGGCAATACAAATGACGCCCAAACCACCATTCGTCAAAAACGTTACTTTCTCGCTCATGGGCCTACCGTATCATTCCATTTCTGCTGTTCCTCTGCATGAACTACTACCAAATGTCGTCTCTTTGCCTTTAATTGGTGGTTTCGTACAAAAGTCAATTGATGTCGCCATGGCCGAATATGTCGCTCCGAGATCAATGACCTTTGATGTCGGCGAGCTGATTTCCGGCGATGGCCGTAAGTTGACCTTTATCTCTTTCAGACGTAGCTAAACGCTGGTTGCAGTCAAAAAGCAGACGGAAGCCTTTGGTGTTCTGGTTATCACAATACACTCTGCTACGGATTTAGAGAAGACCGACACTTTTAGCGATTCAGACCCTTACATCCTCATTCAGTATTCGCGTTTGGGTAGACCGCTTTACTCGACCCGGGTCATTCAGGACGAGCTCCATCCTCGCTTTGAAGAAACAGCTTACATCCTCGTCACTTCCCACGCCATACAAGCAGACGAAAGCATCTCTGCTGAATTATGGGACAGTGATCGCTTGACCAATGACGACGTGCTCGGTCGGACAGAAATGAATGTTCGGGAACTAGTACGGAAGAGGGGCGAATTACAAGAACGACAGGATGATCTGAAAGGCTTTCGATCTGAATCTTCAAGATCGGGCAAATTGAATTGGTCCATCGTGTACCATCCGCTCAAGAAGTTGGACGACAGGCAAAGGACAGACGGGTCGGATCCTCGAATACCTGATGAACTACGCGAGAAGAGCGAGTTACTTGATGATGCTGCTAAAGCGGAAAGCGAAGGGAAGAATTTATCCCCGGTCATGCGTGTCCCTCCCAATCCCGACTATGTCAGCGGCGTGGTCAGTGACCAGCGCATTGCCATCAATGAAGGCTGATAAATACTGTAGCTCTCGGTCACTGTTGGGCAAATCGTTGATCTGGCAATTCGCGACAAAGGAAGCCCTTTGCTTGCGCTGAAGAACCGCAAATCAAACGTCGGTGAGCTACTAGCGCTACCTGTGTCATGCATGTCCCAACTCAAACCGGTCCCGAAGGTAACGAGAATCAGACGAGCGAGCAGACTGAAGAAGAAGCAGAAGATGCGCCATCTTCATACGTTAAGGTAAGCTGGATAGGTACACCCACGGTGTATTTCATGACGCCCTGCCAGATCGCTTTCAACGATACTTGGGTATACAAGACCAGAATCAAGGCGTATACCAACAATGTATGTTCGCCTAAGTCGCAATTGTTCATCTGTCTGATATGCCCGGGCAGCCTTTCTTCAGTGCTGGTACCGAGCGTTTCGTACCCGATTATACCAAAGCTACAGTCTGTCCCGCACCGAATCCTTGACATGAGCTAATCTGCTTATTCAGGTTATGGTAGTAGTTTACGCCAAGCTACCTGCGGAAAACGATGCTATACTCGGTGTTGTACATATCAAGGTCAGTGAGCTGTTATTTTTGCCTCCCCGACAGCTGATCGCCTCTCGCTAGATTGCCGATGCTCTTTCGAAGGCGTCCTGCGTTCGCAATGTAAGTCGATAGATAGTCGTGTTCATCTGAAGCTGAAAAGATCATAGTGGTATCCTCTAGCTGGAGGTTCGCATGTCAAAAACACAGGGTACGGCTACGTCACTGACACATTTATAGGTATCGGTCACGGCTCAATTCGCATATCCCTTCTCTTCCGCTCTGTCGAGATGCATCTGCCGAGGAATCAACTAGCATTTCACAATGTTGGAACAGCTCGCGTCCTTTCCGATCTCAAAGTCTGCGACTTTCAGAACGGTCGAACCGCGGCAGACTTCAAGGACTTGCGAGTCCGATTGAGAACGCTCATCAACCGCATAACATTGAAGAGCAAGAGCAAAGGTCACGCATCAGATGAAAGCGTGACTTGGGAGCTAGACGTGCCAGACCCACCTTTGCGGCTACCATTCAAGCGCAGAAATGCGTAAGGCTGTTCCTATGTTGATCCATCGCTGCTGATACGTCGCGCATCAGCTCTGCTATTGTGATATACTTCCGCAGCTCGAGTAAAATACCTGGTAGACGCAAAAGCTTGTTTGTTGCAACACAATGGTTGCGCGACATGGAAGATGACAAAGTGAGATCGTCTTGCTTGATCTGGATACCTATTTCTGAATATACTCGTCAGGTCACTCGTCTGAGGCTGCCAGTATGGGAATCAGAAGACCTTGACCGGATAACGCAGAATTATCTACCGCCAGACATCGATTCGGACAAGTTTGGAAACGAGATCAAACAAGTTGCGACTTTGGAAATTGCACTCTCATTCCGTGCGTTATGTATTGCTGTTGTATGTTGCCAAACTGACACGTCACTCCATCTTCATCAGACAGCGGGCTAGATGAAGTACATCGGACTTCTGTAGCTACTGATTCTGCTACTTCAGGCATCATGTCGGCTTGGGATACAGCTGTAAACGCTGTACGTAGATCTCTTTCATTACTGTTGCACCTAGCTGAAGTGAAGCGCAGGGTGTGCGACCACTACACAGGGATACCAAAACACGGGACGACGAATATCCATCGTCGTCGGATAGCGATGACAATGGCTATTCGCATGAGCACGGAGACCATGATGATCACCTGCACCACTCCGATAACTATTGCTCAGACTCAGAAGACGATCAAGCAGGCGATGGTTCTGGCAACTTGAAAAGTCCAGGAGATGGCGATAGCGGCAAAGTCCAAGGTCAAACGAAGAGAGAAGCGATGCACAACCGCAGACAAGGAGCTGCACAGTACAAAGTGAGCGCAAGTCATGGCAGTTGGCATCTAGCTTAACGTCGCGAACCTTAGACTTTCCGGACCGGGCAATGGCTGTCGTCAAATGTAATGAAGAAGGCACGCTCGATCAAGAACAAAATGCACATGAGCAGCGAGAGGACGTATGTGACTCTGTCATCGCAAGATAATCTGTAGCTGAATTGTCGCTTAGGGCTGATCTGATGGAATCAGAGGTAGGTCCTCGAGATAAAAGCTGGATTGATACTGAAGTTGCGGACCAGGCAAAAACACGGCGCAACGAAGTCTGAATGGAGTTGAGTAACGGCATCGTCATCTAGAAGCGCTCGACATCGCAATCACACTATCGCTCTTACACCACAAAGTCTACATGTCTGTTGGTCCCTTCTGCCTTGAGACAACGTACTGATGCTTCTATATAGGAGCATTCGTCTCGTCGATATTGCAACATCATCGCAAGCAGCAGACCACTGCATGTAAGTCACAGTCCATCAGCAAGTCTTGCGCTCATAGTACGCCCCTTGTCTGTCTCAAGATATCACAGAAGAATTGTAGTCACTTAGGACTAGTAGCTACCTCGATGGCTACTTCGGGCAATGAATGTGACCATGGGCTTCTTAGCCAACGATGACGAGCAAGCTTCATATCTTGGCGATGATCTGAGCATACCGAGAGACAGTCTGCTGGATTATACCCCGTATAGCCTCGAGAGATACCGTTGCTTTGGCGCATCTGCTGGTCAGGCCAACTGCGGACGCAACTGCGCACCAATTTCCCGCCAACTCCGCAAGTGTATGATCAGCGCACTATCAATACCAGCAATCAAGCAATGTCAAAAGCAAGGCTGATAGGCATAGTCGTGCTCGTCCTCAGTTCTATCCTGTTCTTCTCACTTTACACGAATCATCCGAATGGCACCTCGCTCAAGACGTCTGCCTTGGCTTACTCAAGCTACTTCAGCAAAGGAGGAAGGCAGCAGCATCACTGCGATCCTTACTGGCTACTGGGCTCACTTGAACTGAAACATAATCATGCTGCTTGGCGCCCGTTTCCACTCGCTCTGCATGGCAACATGAACAGGAAATGTGAGCCTGCCGACTGGTGAGGATGACCCTGTCTATCCACGCGTCTGACAGCTCACTCTGTCACTCAGGATGTCTGCTATTCGAGACAACGAGGAGAAAGCTTCCATTTTCCAAGGCAAGACTATAGTCAGCTTAGGAGACAGTATAGACCGATTCGCTACACGAGACCTGTGTGCCTCCCTATCTCTCAATGCGACGCCAATAGCATGGCACGATCCTGCTACACCTGTCATCCCCGCACACTTCATTGAAGAAGAACCAGTAGATCCAGGCCACTCAACTCATAACCCTATCGCTAGACCTATGCGCTGTCACATACCTCACCTCGACCTCGACTTTATCTCTGTCTTTCATTTCGGCCTGTTGACATATCAAGAACTGAAAGAAGACGGCAACATGATCGCCTATGCAAAGCATTTTCATCCTCCAGCAGACACCACAGCTCGGATGGATCATATCGTCATACCGCTAATGCAGAACCTGGGGCGCAAAATCGACCTCTTTCACTTCTCCAGCTATCTTTGGGACGCAGATCACATAAGCAGACAACAAGGGCGCGTCAATAAGAAGCTTGGTCTGAAACATCATCCCTATCACCCGACCGTCAGTCATGAGGCAATAGAATTATACGCCGGCAGGTTGTACAGCTGCATACTCGAGCTCAGCAAACGGATTGATCCAGTTGTGCCAATGATATGGCGCACGTGAGTCTATTCGGAACAAAAAGAACTCGGTTGAACCCTCTACAGGCCTCATTACAAAGTCAGCAACGAGACAGACCGCGTTGTATCAGAATATGCAGTTGCAGTTGCACGACGAAGCGCTTCAGTCATCCGACAATTGTCAGGCCAACTATGGATACAGTCGCTCGATCAGAGCCATGCGCACGATGATACACAAGCGCCTTTGTATGGAAGATTGAGGGCATCTGGGTTTGGAGAGGTCATTCATGGTTTTGAGCACCTAGTGAGTGTGACCGCGTGTAGTAAGTCATCGAACGCGCTGATCCAACCCGTAGTCAAAAGAAGGCATTCACCCAGGAACATCGACTTCGGAAGTGTATGGGAACATACTGTTGGAAGAGTGGGTCATGTCTGCTCAACGGTGACCATCTTTGACTCTTTTCCAGGTTGGCAAGATCACTCGGCATGCAGTGATCTGAGGCATAATAGGGGAGAGCTAGTGCGGTACACCCGAGGACAGCATATCCCTTCATCAATCTCTGGCTTGAGATATACCAATACATAGATATACAAATACAATAGACTTGCTTACAGATTATGCAGCCACAGATGCTTCGGCTAAACGCCCATCGCGTAGCTCAGCCAGTCTTTCCTTCATGCGAGGGATTTCCAGTAACTTTGCCTCTAGCGCTATACTTGTGCTTAGCGAAACTGGCAAGTACATAAAGCAGAGCACTAACCTTGCTTCTCTTCCTGCAGCGCCAGCCGCTTCTCTGGATCGAGCGGCAAGAAAGCATATTTCCCTTGTCCATCATACTGGAGGATATGGGTGTGATATTGCCAAAGACTGGGTCGATGCGAGACGGCTTTAATCGTCAATCAGCAACGAAGATGGTCCGAGCAGCAGAGCTTACTCATCAAGGTTATGCCAAGCGAGATAGCGTGTTTGTACATAATAGCTTCGACTTCCTACATCGACGGCTCAGCGATGAATGAGTAGATTGGTCTGCAGGTACTCACAAGGGTCACAGCACTGGTGCACTCGTCAAGGATAGCATACTTAGGAGAGTGATAAAACAGTCGAGCCATGGCAATCCTTTGCTTGTCTCCGCCTGTCGTTCCGTTTGAGCAAAATACATGCCGGCTCAGCGATCTTACCTGACAAGGCATCTCTCCACTCTTTCTGCACATCCCAGCCGCCTTGAGCTTCCACCAGACCAGCAAGATGCACGACAGCAAGGATCTTGAGTAGGTCCTGATCCGTCACTCCGCCTGTAGACCGTATCGTAAAGTCAGCTCTCCATCGAGCCACAGCACAATAGGCGTACGTTGTATCATCTCTGCTCTAGTATGAGGGTAGATGACCTGATCCCGCAGTGTTCCGATACATAGATAAGGCCGCTGAGGGATATAGCAGAACTCTGTGGCTGGAGGCTTCTTGACGAGGCCTCCGTAGACAGGCCAAAGCCCGCCGAGGATACGGAACATGCTGTCGAATGGTCAGCAACGCCTTTCCAATGTAGGAACTGGCATACGAAGACTTTCCGCAGCCGTTCGGACCAACTACCAGCAGATGGTCGCCTTGTTTGATGTGAAAGTTCATTGAAGGGATCAAAATGTCGCCATTGGGCGAAACGATTGGAACATTCTCAAAGACGATGCTGTCATCTTCACTTTTCAGAACTTGACCTCGGCCTTGCAGGACTGGGCGCTAGATGAGCTTTGCATTACAGCGAATCATGCGGAGCTCACCTCTAGCATGCTCTTCCGCTCCGGCGTTGACGAGCTTTTTCTGGAAACGACCAGCTTTGATATCATCCATCGTATCGAGCAGTTCTGTAACTCGAAGCGTAAAGCCAGCGAGTTCAGAAAGTTCTTTGTAGCTCATCATGACTCTGCCGAAAGCGTCACTTGAGGATAGCAGTAGACGTCGGTTGGTCACAAAGCCTGTACCCGCCATGTTCATTAAGACCGACCGCAGTGCACTGGTGAAACAGAGACGTACCTTCTGTCCTGTTACCAAAGTCTGCTTCTAAGAGGCCGGATGTGGATTTAAAGAAGACTGGGATGGCGCAAATGCAAAGCTGTAGAAGCGTCGGCTTTTGCGACCACAATTGTGGACAACAGCAGCACAACTCACACCTAAACTACCCCACTGTGCACTTTCGTATCAATACCGACACTGTTGTTATGATGTTCAGAGACGTACGAGCCACTTGATGATCCCATCCTGTCAACACAAAACCAAATCAGTCGCCGAAGAGAGAGATTTCGTCAAGCACTGACCTCTACCATTCCATGGGCCAACCTCAACCGATAAACTCGGTTAACATGCTTGATCAAACCAAAATACGCGCGTTCAATAATGTTTTTCTCATTCTCTTGACCCGAATAGAAAGCAACTGTACGATCTCAATCTTCTGTACCGAATCCCGGAATAAGGGAGATAAAACGCACTCTCTTCGTTATTCTCTATTAACCGAGAATGAGCAAACCGGAACTCTCCTTCTAGACGTTGTTCTTCCGCTGCATATCGTCCAAAGGCAGGTGTGAGGTATCGTACTGTGCTTCCAACATCAACCATCATCCCCGTAAGGAAATAGATGAGAAGGACGCACGTAAGGCAGCACTACCCTGAACTACTACCGTCAAGGCGAGTAAACCTTCCGCACCGACGTTGCGAGATAGTTGGTAGTTGTATAAAATGACATCTAGGACTGGTTTGGCTAGATTCCCGCTGTACGCACCCGGAAATCTGCTATCAGCTAATGGTGAAACAGGGTTCTGACACGCACTAAATCTCAGCGAGGGAATTGGAGAATTTCGTCACGTCCACGCCTATGAGTTGATCGGCGTTCTTGATCCGGTCACTGCACATCCGAAATCGAGGTTAGCTTTCATGAAGCAGGGCAGATAATCAGCGTACTCTAGGTTCGCAAGAGAGTAGAAAGTCCGGTCGGAGAGGTATTCAGTGTGGATATGAGATGTAAGTCTGGTGCGGTAGGCGATGGCTAATTTCGATTGCATGTAGGATAGCATTGAATTGGTGTCTGTGCGAGAAGTCACCACATTGATCACAATAGTGAATACAGGGAATCACGCACAAGTAGCTGGTACAGCCACAGCGAGCCATGTCGCTATTCGTAAGAGGAAGAGTTTCCCTTGACCTCTTACCAAGGCAGAAACGATCTTCCCGTCTAAATTTGCGACATAGAGGGAAAGCAAGGTACGAAAGACGAGAAAGAAGGAATGCAGGAAGAGTAGACTGGCTTCTTTTCTGCGAAATTTCGTTTATGCTTAATACGTCAGGCGTTATGACGGAACGAGACGAACGATTTGATATCAGGGATCACGATCTGACGGATCCGAGCGAGTCTCGCCCAGAAGACTGCGTCGACGTCTACGCGTGGTCCTCTCCTTCTACCTCGAGCAGGTTTGCTTTGACCGAGAGTGAGCTATTCACGTGATAAGACGCACGACAAAGGATAGCACTTACGACACGGGCTCTGTCCTAGCTTTAGGTGTGAGACCTTTGTACGTGCTTATGGCCACGTAGAAGGAGAGGAAGAGCATAGTGACTCCATTGAAGCGTTTCCGATTCTTGAGGTAGACGCTCAGAATTCGCTCTGATGAGCTTCTCAGCTGCCTGATGGCGTGCGTTCTGCTCTTGACGTCCATCTGGTCTTCTCCGTGCTGCCCTCCCCTTTCAGCCTGTCATTGCCCAGCTGGTCGACAGGAAACAACGATGAGCGAACTCGAAGCACTTATAGCGCCTTCAATACTCGCTTCAGACTTTGGTCAAATATCACAAGAATGTACTCGTATGGTCAAAGGTGAAGGGGCAGACTGGTTGCATCTAGGTTCGCCCATCAATCTCCCGCTCTTCCGCTTTGTTTGCTTATTCGCCTGCTGGTAGATGTCATGGATGGCCATTTCGTACCAGCTATCACTTTTGGGCATCAGGTTGTTGGCGTCGTGCGAAAAGCCTTGCCTGACACGTATCTTGACTGTCATATGATGGTGTCGGACCCGAAACAAGTGAGTTGCTGTTCTCTTTTCTCTATATCTTTTACTTGCTCTCGCGTACTTGTCTGCCGATCTCTGCTTGCCTTTCTCTATCATTGGCTTGAGTAGCTTGTCTTGTGGCCTTCAAGACCTGTCGCTTCCTATCGGTTTTGTCGCATCAGTCTCCCTCGCTACGGAATTTGGTACAATCGCATATTCAAAGCATATGCTAAAGTCCCATGCAGTGGGTAGATCAAATAGCCGAAGCAGGCGGTTCATCCTACACTTTCCACCTCGAAGCTCTATCCTCAACACCTTACGACGCCCTATCCCTAATCGAACACATTCACTCCAAGAACATGAAAGCTGCTTGCGCAATCTCACCAGATACACCTTCTTCAGCTGTTTCGAATCAAGTGGGTAATAAAGTCGATATGATTCTGGTCATGACTGTCCATCCTGGAAAAGGTGGTCAGAAATTTATCGAAGGCTGTGTGGAAAAGGTCCGTTCCCTGTGCTGCTCAGCACCTGTAATGATGTTGAACTTTTGGCAATGAACAGGTCAAGGATCTGAGAGAACGTTTTCCCGGTAAACACGTTCAAGTAGATGGAGGAGTAGGACCAAGCAATGCTGGAATATGCGCACACGCAGGTCAGTGCTTCCTTGCTGCTCGACCTAGATCGCTCAACATTGTGTCCCATGGTGACAGGCGCTAATGTCATTGTTTCCGGGACGGCTGTGTTTGGCGCAAAGGACCCGAGGGAAGCTATGGAAGGAATGAGGAAGCAGATTGACGAGGCGAAAGCTAGCTGGCCGAAAGCGTGAATGCGCACAAAGAAAGGAACAAGTCATTCTGTGCAATGGAGGAACCAGGTAAAAGCCATGTAAAGAACAATGCACTACAATCTAGACAGCAATTCTCCCATGAGGGTATAATCTAGTATACACCAAAACCAATGAGCCATCAATCCGAATAGCTAGAATTGTTTTGTAAATCAGCCAATTGACTAAACCGTATAGTCCCCCGCATCATCGTAATTCAGACTTTTGCAGTCACATCAGGCTGTGCAGAGCTAAGAGCATGCCTTTCCTGCTCGGAGCGCGGTCTTGGCCAATCTTGCGCTTCCTTCATCAACAGCTCTGTTGAAATAGCACATAGGTGATCTCGGGCCAGAAACCATGATTTTGCCTCCAGGTCATCAGTCTGCGGCATCTCTTCATTTCGACTTGTATCTTTCTCTGAATACTCTGGCATGAGAATATTCGCTGGCATGAGAGTGCACTGTCAAACACATTGATCAGCAAGATCGCGTAGGATTCTGATGTACGCGCACGCTGGCAAGCTGAATCGCCTTTGAGAACTTGACTACACGAGCTTTCCTTGATGTAGCAGTCGAGTAAGTGATACTGACGTCGAGGGTGTGCGACAAATGCAATGGCGTTATTGTGCCGGGAAAAGTTGAAGGTCGAAGATGATCATCGTCAGGTAGCTGGTAAACGTGTCAGCTCAGCAAATCTGTGATTGAAGAGCTGGACCGACTCGATCGTAGTTTGTCAGCGACAGCCTTTCGCCCGCTCTCGCCTTGATGAAGGGCCTCGAAGGATTGCTAGATTCGGTCTTTATTCGTGCCAGTGGAGGTTCGATAGCACAGCGAGGTGTAGGTGTTTCAGCAGAGAGGACAGAAAAGATGTGCTGTTCAGGACCGGCTGTGGCCTCCTTTTCATTGTCAAGGGATGTAAATTTATACGATTGCGAGCAGGATAGCTGTATTCGATGAACTAAATCCAAGCGTCAGCCTGGTGTAACATCTCGAGACAGCAAACATACTGTAAACATCGTCTGGCGGACTCTCGAGAACCAGGTGTAAACGACTAAGGCCTGAGACTATTCCCTTTCGTCCGAAGACCTCTAAGCGATATATCTGCAGGCTGTCAGTCAAGGTTGTCTGTGACCGCGTTATCGACGTGCTCACTCCCAAATCATCGTGGAAACCAGCATGGTCAAAGTTGAGAGGAGGTGGACTTATGCATTGCCCGTTAGCAGCAAAGAAGCATACCATGCCGTGTTTGACGAGGTTCACTTGTCCTTTGACTTCTGCGATAATGCTTGCCTGTATGTCGCCGAATTTGGTTCGCTCGTAGCTGCTCCAGGACTTGGATGAGCAGCAATAGATGGGTCACAGCAGATGCTCACGGAGCCGAATCGGGCTACAGAGGCATACTGTAAACACAATAGGCTAAGGAACACACCGTATGTTGGCTCACAGGAACAGGGAAAGCGAATTCAAAGGTATGGACTCCAGGCTGGAACGTCTTGGCTTGAATAGACACTGCCTGCTCTTTTTGATAGAGAGTTTCATTGATGCTGAATCGACCGGGTGCATGCAGATGAGCAACGTTCTTCAGGCGAACGACTATCGAGTCAATTTGCTTAGGCTTGACCAGGTGAAGGCTGATAGTGCCTTGTATGAGCAGATCTCGCTTGAGCTCTACGCCTGGCTCGGTGGTAGCTGTACGGTATGCATGCTTAATAATAGCTTCTCTAGACGCTGACAGCGAGACTCGCGATGTATGAAATTCACGCCTTGAAAGACTGACAGGACCAGCTTGCTCGAGGGTGTCTTGTTGAACAGCTGCATTGCCGTGGACTAGTCGCAGATCACGACAAGGACCGAATTGACTCGAACAGGAAAAGAGGCCTCAAATGACTCGAATGCTGGCTTCAAGCGTTCTGTATCTACATGTACAGGGGCCGTAGAGTATAGTGCATGCTTTGAAATTCGACATAGGTGGTCGCAATTGGTCAAGGGCACCGCGGGCACAGGAAAAGCGCATATCAGCGTATAGTCAAGCCTACACTACAGCCGAGATACATCTTTGGCCTGTCCCTTGCCATCTCCGACATTGCTCTCACTGCTCTAGTCGTCAATTGCAAACACATTGGCTTTGGTCGCCAATAAGACGTGGACGGCAGATTGTACAGCACTACCCCGAAAGAGGGGCAAGGCTTAGAACCAGCGTGCTGGGATCATGGTCACTTCCCACTTGAATTGGCAAATTACAGCAAAGCCATTCTTCAGACCTCAAAAGGTTCGGTATCAGCCTGAAGACGAAGCAATCGGTCTTTCGACTCACCAGCGGCAGGCCAGCACACGAACCAAGCTGGTAGATCATCGATTTGCTTGTCTTGCATTCTTGTCCACGTTAGCTCTGCGAGATCACAAAACCTCCTTCAGCCGAAAACGCAGCACAAGAGTCAGCAAGCCCACCTCGCAACGACAGCAGCTTTATGCACCTCATCCTTCCTCTTGAGCACCTCACTAGTCCCATCCAACACACTCAAGACCTCAATCGCCAACCTCCTACCAAACCTCTTTTCTCCCTTTGCATACTTCATGCTCGCCTTTTCAATCCACTTGATAGCCACCCTAACCCTTTTCTTCTCTTCCAAAGGTAAAGGTAAAGCAGCTCTTTTCATTCCACCCATTTTCTGCTGAACTATCCTCACAACCGGACTAGCTTCACTTATTGCCCGTTTGACCAAAGGTAAAGGATCACTATGCGTCAAGGTAGAGATATGCCGTAGCATGAGACTGAGGTGTAGTTGCGATCTGAGGAGTTTGCCATCTTTCATGATGAGTCGAGCGAATTGCTGCAACAAAGGATCTTCTATAGGTGGGTATGCTACTTTGGTCTGTAATATAGGTTCAGGAGCTGCGATAGGCGCTGCTGCCAGGGGAGCTGGTTTAGGATCTTGAGCGCGATAGAGAGCGGATAGTTGGTTTTTGGCTGATTCAAGTGTTCTTGCTGCCGCTGTGGATGCACAGCGCTGTTGTATGCATGTACACCTTGGCATGCTCTGCCTTATTGGCCGAAGGAGTCTTGCTGCCATGACTGGCCGTTGGAACCAAGCGACGAATTCCAATTTCATGGGCAACAGCGGAAGTAAAGTCACTTCGCAGGATAAAGCGATATTAGAGTATGCTCTCATAGCCTACGCCTTAATTCAGTAACTCAGTAGTGGCACAGTTTGAAATTACAGCGGGACAAGATCAAGCAATACCAACGCAAGGTGAACTCCTCGCAATGCTACTCCGATACATACTGAGCCTGTAATAGGTACAAGGCGTACTAGATCGCGAACAAGAAATAGCCAGAGATGCACTACGCGAAGGCAACAAATCTCGCGCTCTTACTGCCCTGAGAAGACGCAAGTATCAAGAATCCCTTTTGACAAAGACCGATTCCCAGCTTGAGACACTACAGAACCTTGTTTGTTCCCTTTTCCTTCTTCTCTCGTCCTTGCGCGTCCACAGCACCTCGGCGAGCTCCTCCTCCCGTCCGAAATCTCTTGACCATCTGCTCTTCGCCTCATACTGATCGCCGTCTTGCAGGTATCCAACATTGAATTCGCCCTAGTTGAAAAAGACGTCTACTTCGGTCTTCAACAAGGCAACGCTGTTTTGAAACAACTTCATTCCGAAATGACAATCGAGAACGTCGAGAAGCTCATGGGCGAAACGAGCGAAGCGATAGCTTATCAGAAGGTCTGTTTCCTTTCTTCTTTCGCATTATAGAGATTGGTAGGCTGATTTTGACGGTGTAGGAAATCGATGAGATGCTCAGTAGTAGTATGTCGGCTGATGAAGAGGACGCGGTGCAGAGGGAATTGGCGGCCATGCAAGCTGAACAGGTGTGCTTTCTTTTCTTCCTCTGTGCGAAAGTAAGAACTAATGTTTGGTAGATGCCTGCTGTACCTGAGCAACCTGTTCAATTACCGAATGTACCGGATACGCCTATTGTTGCTGGAGAGGAGGCAGAGGTGCAAGAAGAGAGAAGACCGGAAAGGCAGAGACAGGCTTTGGCTGCCTGAAGCGTTGCATGGATGTATTTGTCGCTTGTATTGTGTATATCCGTATTGTTTGTTGTTGAGAATAGCTGCGCAGGCAGGCAGACTCGACCACCGAGACCACCAAGACCGAACAAGAGTGAGACAGGCAGGAAATAACAGGGAATAGTTTCATGAACGACTTTGCCCGCAGACCGATTCGTTTCCGCAAGCGACGTAACCATTGAAAGATATCCGATGCAATAGAATCATTTAGTGCGGGTATGTTATGCCGTATATCTATCTAAGCAAAACATCAGTCTGCTCAGAGTGAAGTTTGGCCTGACAAACTGAATACAAGTATACACAAGGAGATGACGATCTTGATCTTGCTACCGAGAGATGAGAGAGCAGCAATACAGAGAGCGATACTGAAGTAGGCAAAGCTTCACCCAGCGAACTTGACAGACTTCTTCTGTGGTTTCTTTGACGCATCTGACGTTGGCGCTTTCGATATTGCTTTCGCCTTCTGCGCAGGCTTCCTGTTATTCGCTAGCTTCTCCTTGGCCGCTTCCTGTTCCCTACACATCAGACACTGGGCATCAGCGACTTGACGAAAAACTGACGAGGGGACTCTTTTTCTGCGACAATTTCGCAGTAGCTGCATCCATCTTGGACGCCTGAATACACCAATCAATATTCTGGATACCCAATGACAGCATCGACAACTGACTTTGCGAGTCTTGGCCTGCTCTTTTTGCATTCTGCTATTTCGCTTCACGCCCTCTTCTTGCGCTGCCTCTTGTGCCAAAGCGAGGATATCTTGCTGTTGTTCTACATATTTCCCTTTCGGCTGAGCTGGCTTGTCTGCTTTGACGGCCTTCTGCTTGGTTTTCGGAGCTTTTGGCATGGCTGCAATGTCTCGAGGTCAAGCTATCGATTATGCGTAAGATGGTTGGTCAACACGGTAGCTCGATGACTCGAATGAAGAGCAAGACAGTTGCTTGTCAGCTCTGATATCGCCAGGGAGAAGAATGGGCGATGCAAACTCGCCCTATGCTTCACGCTCTCTTTCTTCATCTCAACGAGCATCTTCGCTAACAGAGCTGGTCTCTTTTCTGTCTCTCTTTCATCTGTATCATCATGGCACCTTCTCGCTCAAGGTCTCAATCTAGCAATCGGGCAGGCCCTCCGGCATATTCTAGATCTCGTAGCGACTCGCAACCTCCTTCTTACGACGGAAAGCCTCGTCGACCGGAAGCTGCCCGTACGCGCGACTATGAGCAACCCAATTGGCGAGAGGGAATGAACTACGCCACTCAAAAAGCGGTCGAGAAGTTTTCTTCCGATAAGGAGAAAGGCAATGGTCCTCTTCAACGATACGATAGAGCAGTCGATGCTTGGGCAGCAGTCGGAGAAGTCAATCCCTCACTCCAATTCGTTCGCAGTAAGTAACTCGACTTACATATCAAAGCCTTTGGAACTGATTTTCGGCGGTGCAGTGCTTGGAGTCACTAATCTGATGATGCTTATCTGGTCTGTGATGTATGGTGATGTTGCTAAAGCTGTTAAGCTGTCTGCAAAAGTTCGCGACGAGCAAGGTCAGCTTGATCCCGGGAACAAGATTGCGAAGGCTTTACGTCGCCGTATGTCCCTTTTCGCCTACCTGTCTCAGAGTCTGACTGTACCTCAGGATACTTCTTCATCGAGATTGCAAGTCAGCATTCCCGCACAGTGGAGCAAACTGATTATGGTTTCCAGATTTCTATTGCCCCTCCACTCAAATTTCTTCGGATAGCTTGGATGGTCATCAACTACGTGCGTGACACGTGCTGCTGCTGCGGACAAGATGAGGATAGTCGAGGCTATTACGCAGACCGATATCAGCGAGAGATGGAAGACAAGCTTTGAGTATTGGGAAATGCATCGCTTTCTTGCTGCGTCTGCTATGGACTAGCTACACTGTATACATAGATGCGACATCCAGGTCCCTCAGCTTGTTAGAGCAAAGCGTCATCGAGTTGTCTTCTTCCCGCACGAGCACGCGCATAACGAAGAAAATGAGTTGGCAAGGTGCGACAGTCCTCCTTCACAGACGTTGACCAGATCTGACGCTCTCTATCCCAATCCTATTCCTTCCCCTTTGTTCTCGCTACGTTGTCAATTTCAATCTTCGTAATCTTTGCTTTGAACTCGTCTCTACGTCTTACGCGTGAGCAGAGTACGTTGATAACAACATGGTCGGCACGGTGAGCAGAACACTCCCGCTTCAGCTTATGTGCTGTTGGTAAAGGTTGCTGGTTCATAGGGCAAGATCACTCGAGGTGCCATCCTAGGCCTTGACGGTGGAGGAAGCGTCTGGGCAAAGTCCTCAGATCTCAACGTACGTCTTTACATTGCACATTAGCTATTCAAGCTTATTGCTTGAATTGGATGCACAGATCACCGACCAAGAAGTCAAAGCGCTCGTTGGCAGCTTAGCAGACCCTTCACAGCTGTTTGGAAGCGGTATTCATCTCAATGGCACGAAATACATGACTATACAAGCGGATGGTGACCAGATCATCGGAAAGAAGGGGGTGCGTCGGTTCTCTCGCGCTTTGAGTTTTGGCTCATATGCTGGTGCCCAACTCACAGCCTAAAGGGTTGTGCTGCTACAAGTCGGACAAGGCTCTGCTCCTGGGCGAGTATGAAGGTCGGTGATACTTAGCTTTGCATTGTCAAATGCTGAAGACAGTGGATTCATCGACAGGCGCACAACCAGGCGACGCAAACAAGGTCGTTGGCGAACTGGCTGACTATTTGAAGTCTGTCGGATGTGAGTGCGCAGCTGCCGCTTCAGACGAGATCTGATGCAGGCCCCTGGGTGTACTCACAGATTAAGCAAGATCGGAATAGATGAAGGGTTTTGAGCACATTCTGCATTTGTTTGATACATCTAGAATGGATTGCATGCTCTCCACGTATCAGCTTAGCCTTTTAACATGCCTTCGACTGGCTGTGGAACAATAAGCCCGACTTAATTATGTCTTAAGTCTTCTTGACCTGGATTACAACTCTCTTTCCGATACCAAGCCACTTACCAAACTTAAGCGCGCTTGGCTTCAGCTGACTGCTGCGCAGGACGATATCACGAAGCACACATATACCACTCTGCACACAAATTACCCCCTTCTGAACCGCTTGACGCGTGTTGGCACTCAACGACACTTTATCGAACGTTGGAGCTCCCTATCTCGCATCAAAGACTGCTTCTCTACACGCTCTTCTGCGCTACTATCGCCAAATGACTTCAATCGCGTCGCTGGCCGATGACCCTTTCGCTGCTACTGCCCCTCCCACTTCCCGAATGTCAGCCTCAGCCATTCGTCGCCATGAACGCAAATCTCTACCAAGTCCACCAACAAGCGACATAGAAATGGATGGACACCCAGTCACGCCGCCCAGTCAGCTTGGTGGTGGTCGACGACGGAATCCTGATATGATTGAATGCGAAAGGAGAACACCTTCACCCAAAAACGCGGGTAGAATAAGTTATTTGAAAGCTGGTATGCACGAGGATGATGACGAGGAGGATGACCCGTTTGCTGCGCCCAAGAAGAATTCCAGGTTATATCAGGGCAAGGGAGTTAAAAAGCCTGATGGTCATGTTATGACATATGTCTTGTCAGTCACGGAATGGTGTTCATTCAGCTTGTGCTAACCCACGTATTCCTTGCTATGACAGCCGAGGGAAGAAAGTCAAGCTCAACCAACCTCTGCCAGCGTCATCCGAATCGGACTCTGAAGAACTAGCGACGGCTGGTCCGCGCTTCCTCTTCCCGCAACATGCGCCCGAGTCACCCGTAGCGGCTTGCGTTAGTCCAAGAAAACCCGCTACACCACCTAAAGTCAATCCAGCCATTCCACCTACTCCTCAAAGTAACATTGTATGTCTTCCTTCTCGTCTGACTGTCTCAGGCTGATTTATAGAGCCAGCGTCGTGGAAACAAGCGGCTCTTCGGACAGGGACCTTCCGAAGGTATTCACGTACTCAAGGATGAATCAGACGACGAACCAGAGATGTCCACCAACAAGCGCACACGACATCATGTACACGAATCGATGGACTTTGCTCGGAGGGTTGGAGGAAGCTCTCATGCAGGTCAAGGGAGAGTATTGTTTGGTTCTGATTGACTCATCGGAGGAGGAAGAAGGGGGATTGTTGAAGAAAGTGTATAGGGCATGAAAGCAAGCATTGGGTTAAGATTGTCGTCTAGATATATTCATACATTCGTATCAATGCATGTTGCACTCATTTTGGTCTCAGTGTCGATTCGCAGATACTTGCGCTCTTACTACTGCTTCGGTGATTGCGGTCGATATCTTGCTCTGCTCAGATTCGCTGTGCTTTGTTGCACCCGTCCGTGCAATAGCTTTGTCAACAGCAGCAACTCCTCGATTACTCCCTCAGCGTTCGCCTGACGAAACAACTGACGTCGAGTTGTCCATCAGTCTCTGCTCGCTGAGCTTCTTCGCGCTGGCTGCATCAAAGATCACACGTCTCCTTCCCCTTCTCCTCATCCGCGCTGTTCCTTTCATGTCCCAAAAGGCCTCTGAATCTCCGTTTACAAAAGTGCCCGCTTGCTGTTCGTCTTCCTCTCTCTCTCTCTCTTTGCGGTCCAGCGCATCTGATGAATGTACAGACGGACATCGAGGAGCTTCCCATGATTACCCCGAGAACACTATAGCTAGTTTCAGGCAGGCGATTGCAGATGGAAGCGAGGGTCTGGAGAGCGATGGTCAGTCTCATTCACCCGTTGAACAGGATGCATGCCAATGTCCAAACAGTGCATATATCGAAGGATGGCGTGGGTCTAATGCTGCATGATGCATCGTATGTGAAGTTTTGGACTTGGTCAGGACGAGTACGTACTGACGAGAGATCATCGATCAAGGCTGGATCGAGTAACAAATGGATCAGGCAAGCTACTCGCAGACCTAGTGATGACACGGTGCTAATGTGCGAAAGTCTCTGCAGGCATCATAGAAGACCAGCTTTATCACAATGGAATGGATGCACTGCGCACGATCAAGACCCCCTCGCAACCTATAGCTACATTTGATCAGACAGTGCGTCCAGCTCTTTCTAGCCCGTATGTGGCTTGACGAAGTAATGGACACACAGCTGGAATTACTCAGTCAATCAGAATGCGACCACGTCAAGCTCATCCTCGATCTGAAGCCAGACAATGACCCAGAACTACTCTTCACGCTCATCCAAAAGTCTTTGATGGCCATACCTGATTGGCAGAAAGGCTTAGCGCCGAGAGTAGTGCTAGGATTATGGTAAGTTTTCGTCTGCGTCCAGGAATGCGAGCTGATTATTAGCAAAGGCATCCGAAGTTCATTGAACCTGCTAAAAGACTCTTACCTGAGTGTAGACGAATCCACATCAGCTTTGGTTGTACCTTGGCAGAACAATATTTCTGGGCCGATTGTGAAGGTCAGCGGAACTTCAGCCGTCAGAGTCATCTGATGGGTTACAATTTTGCTGACAGGTTTCTTGATCCACTTTACTACTCTATACTCGTCCGTTGGGCAAGCTTTCCGAGAACAGTGTAAAAGAGACGGGAAAGAGCTTTATACTTGGACTGTCAATGGTCGGAGTGAAATGATAGAGGCCACGAAGGTGTGTTTCGCTAGCCCATCTAGAGACATGCTGAGAGCGTGGTCAGTGGGGAGTCGATGCTATATTGACTGATAAGCCGGCGGATTTGCTCAAATTGCGAGCAGACATTAAAGGTCCCTGACGTCCGCACCATGAATGGAAATCGGCTAATACCCTTACAGCCGACTGGCAAGCGGTCAGCAAAGAGCCTGCACCATCTCTGCTGTCTCTCAGCTCCATCATTTCTTGGTCACTGCCGAATAAAGCTCTTACTGCCATGTCTTTACGAAGACTGGCTATCAGAGTGAGGCTGATCTGCTGTTGAGCAGAGCAAATACTAATTTACTGTATCAGGCTGGACCGTTGCCTGATCCTAAATGACGGCTCAACGAGAGGGGAAGATAGCCGATCAGAGGCTGGTGCAGGAAGCTTGTGAGTAGCTAGCCCCATTTATGCTCATCAGTGCACTGACTTGCCAACAGACCAAAGCCTGGATGCGATCGCTTGAAATCAACAGTCACGTAATCAGCCTGTCACCCGTTTCCCGCTTTCTTGCTCAGTAATGCAAGCATCCAAGCGGGTTCCTTAAGTCACGTCGTTGGCACAGCATGTACGTTAACAAGTCACAATACCGACAAAAGATACCTTGCCTTTCAAAGTACTGACAGTGTCTATAGCTGTTCCTGAATCTGTTGAGTACGTTGCGGTAGTTCTGCTCGCCAGTCTTTGCTAATGTTGTGCAGACGTATTCTCCCAGAGTCTATCCAGTAAGTACTTGGCTGCGCAATGTACTCAAGTACAAATTGACCGCTCTGATAGTCCTACTGGTGACAAGGCTTGAGAAGGAATTAAGTACATGTCTTGGGTGAACGAAAGCGTGCTTGTATTTGAACGAGTGGTGCTGCAATACTGTCTACATCTCTATGTCGCTGGGTACAACTATTTGTTACACTATGCGTTATGCTCCTGCTCACCCGAGGCATCGTCAGCTGAATATCTAAAACAGGTGAAAGCTGCTGCACGTACCTAATAAACTGCTCTGATTAGCGCGGAATTGCCACGTATCAAACTGCGATTAGATCACGAGTGTTCTCTGCTGCGCTTGAATATTCCACCTCGACAGCTATCTAAGCCCAAGTTCCATGCCTTGCTCAGACTGTTAAAGGTCGTAGCTAGACGTTGAAGCGGACCCACATCTGCCTTCCTTACTCAGACGTTGAATAGATGCAGCTGTACGAAGCACGACCTACATCATTTGACAGACAGGATAGGCCTTTGAGATTCCACCAATGCAAGGAATTCCAGCTGTGCTGTATATGTACCAAACAAGCCGGGCAGATGCACTCTTCGGAACCGCGATGTGAGTCCATACTCCGGTGTCGAAGACTTGGCATGAGGAGCTTGTTCTTTTCGTAGGATATGGCGGTCACAAAGAGATTCTAGCGCGCGATAATAATTGGTATGGCCGACGAAGAACGGGAACTTGGGCAGCAGAGTCCCTAGAATATGGCTTCCGGCAAAATCAGGGTGTCGTGAATTGATTCCCACAGTGCTCGCTTACGATAAAGCATACAGTTCGAAAAGCTGCCAGCCAAATGCTATGTCCGATAATTGGAGCACAAGTACAATGACCTGTTCTGGTACTGTCAATCGTTGGTGACATACAATCTCGAAGATGTTCATGTTGGCAGAGTAATATTTTGCAAGGTGTGGGAGAGCGACAGGCCTTGGCAGATCTGGTGGTACCACGAAGAGTTCGAGGCGAAGAAGGGGATCTGCCTTTACCAAGCTAGCCCAGACTCGTTGCTCTTCCAGACGCCCTTGAAGGTAGTCTTGCCTCAATACGAATGCACTGGGTAAGTGTGGAAGCGCAGCGAGGAGGTTTGTGTCCCGAGCAGATCGGAGACGTAGTAGTTTCAGAGGCCTTGGAAATTGGGGTACCTCGCCGGGCATGCACTGTGATAGGCTTGGCCGAAGAAGTCCAGAGTGAAGAGCCGCCAGCATTTTCTCTGGCATCCGCGCCCATTCGTGTGTTTGCTGGCCGAATTGAGTCGCTTGCGTCGCCTCATTGACTTCGAGCAAAAGATGGGATAATCGGCTTTCTTGGCCAGAGGCTAACAGTTGCATCACGCGCGGTATAACAGCATCTGTACCACATCACATCGAATTCCAAAGAGCAGAATGAAGCGCATACCTCGCCAATTTGGCGGACACCAAGAAATATGCGGAAGACCTGCTCGTACTAGTCGCACAATTTGGTTCTGGTGATTGCTTGCGGGCCTGGCTAAGACGGCGCGAATATCTTTCTGCTGTGGGAGTTTGGAATCGGCATTGGCACTGATTGGCAGAGGCTCGGGCGGCATGACAACAAGTGCAGGTTCATGTACACTTTTCATTGGAGGTGTTGTGCCTTGAAGTGAGTCTATACGAGTCATCAGCAAGCATACAAAGTACTTAAAAAGAAGCCATACTTGTGTCTGTCACAATGGCTGTCGATGGAGCGCCCGAGCGCTGTTCCCCCAGCTTGTGGCCCAGAAGATTCAGTTGCGCATGATGATGCCAGAACAGCGCAGGCAGGTGCACAGAGTAATACTTGGCATTGACAAGGAAGGCCGGCTGAGTAGCGCTCTTCTTCCCCAATATTTGGCCCGGCCAGACCGCTTTGTGTAAAATCTCTTTGCGAACCAGAATAGTGAGCATTTCAAGTATATCTGCATGGCCAGATTTCCATGCAAAGTGTGGAATGAGCAGTTCGGTGATCTCCCTATTCACTTGTAAATATCGTTCGGCAGTTTTTGTATTTGACTCACTTGATATTGGACAGCAGAATCACATCCGTCTTTGCCTTGGACACGATAGTCTGGCAGACCAGCAGCAAAAATTGTAAAGGAGCTGACAGCCTGCTTCCGGATACCGCTTCGTAATTCCGGATGGTCGGATCATAGTATCGCGGGAGGTGAGGTAATCGAAGAGGCCGGCTTGGTTTAGGGATGATAACAAGCAGCGGATTGACCCAGACTCGTGATTCGAGTTGTTCCGAGTTGACAGACGATAAAGTAGTTTCTTCTCGCCAAAGATCGCAATTGAAAGATGGAGAAGTGACAGGGACTTCCGCGACTGATGGAGAACTACTTTCCGGTACAATCGTATGTCGCAATCGCGCTGGAGCCGGACAGATGCCATCAGTGATACTCCAGGCTTTTAGCAGAAACTAGACGCTCACGGTAGTAGGCTGGTAGATGCGGCAACGTGAAAGGGCGATCTGTTGGCAGTACTTCCGTGTCAGGGCTGGAAGAGGTAGGCTCTTCTCTGGCCCGGGCCAATGGTACTGACAGAAGCATGCCGGACTCGACAAAATTTTGCAGGTGTACTGACACCTTCCACTTCTTTAGCTTGACGCCGTTCTTGATTCTCTGGCTCTCGAGATGTGCAAGAAGTTCCGACAGTAAAGTCGCGTCGTTATTGTTCAAGAATCCCAGCGCATGAGGCCGCACGTGCTCTTTACTCGTATCAGCTCCTGACCGGACCGTATCTGGCGAGACTGACTATCGATGTCCTTGCCGGAAGTCACGGTCCATGGTAGCGATCGTCTAATCTGGGGTATGACATCGCTCTTCGCTATAACATTGACTTTGAGGTTCGTCTGGCCATCTAAAGTTTCCGCAATGTCTTTGACTCCCTTGGTCTTGGTAAATGGTTGCGCTTTCGATGCTGTCTGGGTCTCTGGTGCGACTGCTTGCGACTTGGCTACTGCGGCTGACTTGCTGTTGGCGGGAGCGGCGGTCAAGATCTTCTTTAAAGGCGGAACTGCGGTCTTTGGAGCCTCTCTTGACGAAGACTTGCTGGCTACATCCACAGTGGTTGGCTTCTTCCCGGAAGACAACACATTCTTTACGATCTCTTCGATCACGGACAGAGTATTGTTTGCTATACCTGAATGGCCAATCTAGTCAAGGCGATCAGACCTGTAAAGGCATTCTTACCTTTAAGCTGGGCCGTGTCCTGGCTCGTCTGAACATTGACCATGGATCCAGAGTTGTTACTCAGACGCGATCCTACAAGCAACTGCGACCAGCCAACGCTTTGATCCACGGGACCCGACGAGCTCCCGCCGACAACCACTATGTTCACACCATGGTTTTGCAAGCGTCCCAGAGTATTAGTGAAGTCTTTATCTGAGCTGATAAGCACCACTCGTACGGCACCAGTTTGATTGCTAGCCCAATGCGTCATCTAAGGCTCGTCAGCCTTGCGCAATATACTAGACAAATACTTACAGATCCAATAATGTGGTGGTCGACGGCTTCTTTCTTCCCCCCTGCGCTAGAGTTCATCGTAAGCTCGAGTCTCGGTATGCAAAGCCCACGTACAGAGGTGAATCGATGAGCTCTATCCCATGCGCAAAGGCTTCCGTCCGAAAAGCGATGTTGACGTTCGAGGTATTGGCATAGACACGAAAGGTTTCGAGGTATCCATCCCTGAGCAATATCTGCTCCCAATGAGTCAGCCGTACAGCCTCTGGCGGGAGTTACTGCCTGACATCCAGTAGATTGCGCCTGAAATTGGCCAGCTCTGAAGAGGATACCGAGCGATTTTCGTAGCTGAACAGGTGAACGGAATCAAGATCTAGCTGCAAAGGCGTAGTACAAGGGAGCGTACTCCCAGAAGATGCCTGTCTTGTAGTAGGGCTCTACATTGGATGCTCGTGCAGCTTGCGTCTGTGTTCGCAAATCGATTTGAGGCTTTGATGCTGGTATATCCTTGCTGTATGAGGGTATACCAAGAAAGGCTCGCAAGCGAGAACGCCAGCCTAGCCCATTGCTCATGTAGCGCGTGATGGTCACGTCGCTGTTCTAAACAACAGAAACATTTGACGAGGGAGTACTTTGAGCAGCTCTGCAGGCTACACAGCAGCACATGGGTCTAACACTTGGCAGTTGATGCAAGATTCGAGGTTGCTGGCGGTTCGACATGTTAAACACACGTTGCAATGCACGAGCGGAAACTTGTAGCCGCAGCACCTACGCTCGCTTCTCCAACTGCATCTGCGAGAACTGTCCTGGGCCGAACTCGCGTGGGCCGAGAGCATTGTCCAGAACTTCCATGAGAGCCAATGTCTGCGAAGTCAAATCAGCAGAGCTCTCGCAGCCAGCACAAGGCATACCCTTTCCTCCTCCCAGGCAGAGCATACGACTTGTACACCAACAGGGAGACCAGCCATCTTCTTGGCATCGTAGATGCCCTTTGCTTGACTGTAGACAGCCTTGTGTAGAATCTTGGCACCTTTAGTCTGTTCCTTGCCCCATCGTCTGGTGAGAGTATCCTCGATGGGGTCGACTTTCGTTACTGGCACGACACCGGCTGACGAGTCGACAAGATTCCAGAGGATAGTCTCGATAGCGAGGAAGGCGAGCTGTATAGAACTCAATAAAGGCAAGCGATAGAGTGGTATGACGCACATTCCATCCAGAGCCAACAGGAATAGCAGGCACAGCTTGCACTGGCGTTATCATTCCATCTGTCCGCGAGAAAGACTGTCAGTGCTCAAGTCGCCGCGGGCTTCAAGTTCGCGAACCAAGGGCCAATTCGTCCCACAGTAACTCCTTGAGTCTTTTAGCATACGCATCCCTGCGATAATATCAGCTAAGTTCTTTCGACACTTGCCGGGGCTTACCTCTCAGCTTGAGCCTTCAACAATCCTTTCACCGGCTTGCGACCAGCTCGGATCAGGATACGAGCAGTAGTAGGATCGACCCATGACAATAATCTGGAAATGCCGCCTAGCAAAGTAGGGCCCAACCAGCCTTGGAGTCTCTGCAGGAAAAGGAACCTACCGCCGAAATCAGCGGGATTCTATCGATGCCGTTCGTAGCTCACCCTTCGACTGGATCGACTTCAATATGCGACATCAACCCTTCGAACGCATCCGAGCTAGACATAGCGACGAAAAGCTCGAGTGATTTGGTAATATCAGGAATCTTGACTTCGACGCATTCGTGACCTGCTTCTTGCAGTGCTTTGATACTCATGTCTACCGCTCTTTGGCATGCAGGAGAGACGGGTAGGACTAGTACCGTCAGTTTTTAGCTTGTCCCGACAATAGATGACCGACATTCATCTGTTCTATA